>CM059584.1:72315000-72915000 GCA_030407085.1 Trichopria drosophilae
ACACTTCAAAAATACTGTTTGAAATAAGGAAAATATCGTTTTGAATCAATTCTTGACGGAATTATTGTTTTCGTAATCATTATTTATAACGGTTTCCGTAAAATGCGTATAATTTGTGCAGGAACTTGTTTATAAACTTCAAATTTGGCGTACACTTTAAAAATACTGTTTGAAATAAGGAAAATATGGTTTTAAAACAATTAGCGACGGAATCATTGTTTACATAATCATTATTTAGTACGATTTATGTAAAATGCGTATAATTTGGGCAGGAAATTATTTATAAAGATCTAATTTTGCATACACTTAAAAAATGCTGTTTGAAATAAAAAAAATATCGGTTTGAAACAATTCAGGAAGGAATCAATGTTTAAATAATCATTATTTATGACGATTTCGGTAAAATGCGTATAATTTGTGCAGGAAATTCTTAATAAAGTTAAAATTTTTCATACACTTCAAAAATTCTGTTTGAAATAAGGAAAATATGGTTTTGAAACAATTAGCTACGGAATCATTGTTTACATAATCATTATTTAGTACGATTTCTGTAAAATATGTATAATTTGGGCAGGAAATTATTTATAAAAATCAAATTTTGCATACACTTCAAAAATACTGTTGGAAATAAGGAAAATATCGTTTTGAATCAATTCTTGACGGAATCAATGTTTAAATAACCATTATTTATGATGATTTCGGTAAAATGCGTATAATTTGTGCAGGAAATTCTTAATAAAGTTAAAATTTTTCATACACTTCAAAAATACTGTTTGAAATAAGGAAAATATGGTTTTGAAACAATTAGCTACGGAATCATTGTTTACATAATCATTATTTAGTACGATTTCTGTAAAATGTGTATAATTTGGGCAGGAAATTATTTATAAAAATCAAATTTTGCATACACTTCAAAAATACTGTTGGAAATAAGGATAATATCGGTTTGAAACAATTCGCGACGGAATCAATGTTTAAATAATCATTATTTATAACGATTTCGGTAAAATGCGTATAATTTGTGCAGGAAATTCTCAATAAAGTTAAAATTTTTCACACCCTTCAAAAATACTGTTTGAAATAAGGAAAATATCGTTTTCAATCAATGCTTGACGGAATCATTGTTTTAGTAATCATTATTTATAACGGTTTCCGCAAAATGCGTATAATTTGTGCAGGAACTTGTTTATAAAGTTCAAATTTGGCATACACTTCAAAAATACTGTTTGAAATAAGGAAAATATGGTTTTGAAACAATTAGCTACGGAATCATTGTTTACATAATCATTATTTAGTACGATTTATGTAAAATGCGTATAATTTGTGCAGGAAATTATTTATAAAGACCAAAATTTTTCACACTTAAAAAATGCTGTTTGAAATAAGGAAAATATCCTTTTGAAACTATTATCGACGGAATCATTGTTTAAATAATCATTATTTATAACGATTTCTGTAAAATGCGTATAATTTGTGCAGGAAATTCTTTATAAAGTTAAAATTTTTCATACACTTCAAAAATACTTTTTGAAATAAGGAAAATATCGTTTTCAAACAATTAGCGACGGAATCATTGTTTAAATAATCATTATTTATGACGATTTCGGTAAAATGCGTATAAGTTGTGCAGGAAATTCTATATAAAATTCAAATTTTGCCTACACTTCAAAAATACTGGTTGAAATAAGGAAAATATCGTTTTGAAACAATTCGCGACGGAATCATTGTTTAAAATAATCATTATTTATCATGATTTCTGATAATTCTGTAGGAAATTCGTTTTAAAGTTTAAATTTTGAATACACTTCAATAATATTGTTTGAAATAAGGAAAATATCGTTTTCCAAAAATTAGTGACGGAATCATTGTTTAAATAATCATTATTTATGACGATTTCGGTAAAATGCGTATAATTTGTGCAGGAAATTCTTTATAAAGTTTATGTTTTGCATACACTTCAAAAATACTGTTTGAAATAAAGAAAATATCGTTTTCAAACAATTATCGACGGAATCATTGTTTAAATAATCATTATTTATAACGATTTCCGTAAAATGCGTATAATTTGTGCAGGAAATTCTTTATAAAGTTAAAATTTTACATACACTTCAGTAATACTGTTTGAAATAAGCAAAATAATGTTTGGAAACAAATCGCGATGGAATCATTGTTTAAATAATCATTATTTAGAACGATTTCGGTAAAATGCGTATAATTTGTGCAGGAAATTCTTTATAAAGTTTATGTTTTGCATACATTTCAAAAATACTTTTTGAAATAAGGAAAATATCGTTTTGAAACAATTCGCGATGGAATCATTGTTTAAATAATCATTATTTATCATGATTTCTGATAACTTCTGTAGGAAATTCGTTTCAAAGTTTAAATTTTGAATACGCTTAAATAATATTGTTTGAAATAAGGAAAATATCGTTCTCCAAAAATTATCGACGGAATCATTGTTTAAATAATCAATATTTATAACGATTTCTGTAAAATGCGTATAATTTGTGCAGGAATTACTTTATAAAGTTAAAATTTTTCATAAACTTCAAAAATACTTTTTGAAATTAGGAAAATATCGTTCTCCAAAAATTAGCGACGGAATCATTGTTTAAATAATCATTATTTATGACGATTTCTGTAAAATGCGTATAAGTTGTGCGGGAAATTCTATATAAAATTCAAATTTTGCCTACACTTTAAAAATACTTTTTGAAATAAGGAAAATATCGTTTTCAAACAATTATCTGACGGAATCATTGTTTTAAATAATCATTATTTATAACGGTTTCCATAAAATGCGTATAATTTGTGCAGGAAATTATTTATAAAGTTAAAATTTTTCATACACTTCAAAAATACTGTTTGAAATAAGGAAAATATCGTTTTGAAACTATTATCGACGGAATCATTGTTTAAATAATCATTATTTATAACGATTTCTGTAAAATGCGTATAATTTGTGCAGGAAATTCTTTACAAAGTTAAAATTTTGCATACATTTCAAAAATACTGTTTGAAATAAGGAAAATATCGTTTTGAAACAATTTGCGGCGGAATCATTGTTTAAATAATCATTATTTATAACGATTTCTGTAAAATGCGTATAATTTGTGCAGGAAATTCTTTATAAAATTCAAATTTTGCATACACTTCAAAAATACTTTTTGAAATTAGGAAAATATCGTTCTCCAAAAATTAGCGACGGAATCATTGTTTAAATAATCATTATTTATGACGATTTCGGTAAACTGCGTATAATTTGTGCAGGAAATTCTTTATAAAGTTTATGTTTTGTATACACTTCAAAAATACTTTTTGAAATAAGGAAAATATCGTTTTGAAAAAATTCGCGATGGAATCATTGTTGAAATAATAATTATTTATGACGATTTCGGTAAAATGCGTATAATTTGTGCAGGAAATTCTTAATAAAGTTAAAATGTTTCATACACTTCAAAAATCCTCTTTGAAATAAGGATTTTTCGTTTTGAAACAATTAGCGATGGAATCATTGTTTAAATAATCATTATTTAGAACGATTTCTGTAAAATGCGTATAATTTGTGCAGGAAATTCTTTATAAAGTTCAAATTTTGCATACTCTTCAAAAATACTGTTTGAAATAAGGAAAATTTCGTTTTGAAACTATTATCGACGGAATCATTGTTTAAATAATCATTATTTATAACGATTTCTGTAAAATGCGTATAATTTGTGCAGGAAATTCTTTACAAAGTTAAAATTTTGCATACATTTCAAAAATACTGTTTGAAATAAGGAAAATATCGTTTTGAAACAATTTGCGGCGGAATCATTGTTTAAATAATCATTATTTATAACGATTTCTGTAAAATGCGTATAATTTGTGCAGGAAATTCTTTATAAAATTCAAATTTTGCCTACACTTCAAAAATACTGTTTGAAATAAGGAAAATATCGTTTTGAAACAATTCGCGACGGAATCATTGTTTAAATAATCATTATTTATCATGATTTCGGTAAAATGCGTATAATTTGTGCAGGAAATTCTTTATAAAGTTTAAATTTTGAATACGCTTCAAAAATACTGTTTGAAATAAGGAAAATATCGTTTTGAAACAATTAGTGACGGAATCATTGTTTAAATAATCATTATTTATAACGATTTCGGTAAAATGCGTATAATTTGTGCAGGAAATTCTTTATAAAGTTAAAATTTTGCATGCACTTCAAAAATACTGATTCAAATAAGGAAAATATCTATTTGAAACAATTCGCGACGGAATCATTGTTTAAATAATCATTATTTATCACGATGTCGGTAAAATGCGTATAATATGTGCAGGAAATTCTTTATAAAGTTCAAATTTTGCATACGCTTCAAAAATACTTTTTAAAATAAGGAAAATATCGTTTTGAAACAATTCGCGATGGAATCATTGTTAAAATAATCATTATTTATCACGATGTCGGTAAAATGCGTATAAGTTGTGCGGGAAATTCTTTATAAAATTCAAATTTTGCCTACACTTTAAAAATACTGGTTGAAATGAGGAAAATATCGTTTTGAAGTAATTCGCGACGGAATCATTGTTTAAAATAATCATTATTTATCATGATTTCTGATACTTCTGTATGAAATTCGTTTTAAAGTTTAAATTTTGAATACGCTTAAATAATATTGTTTGAAATAAGGAAAATATCGTTCTCAAAAAATTAGCGACGGAATCATTGTTTAAATAATCGTTATTTATGACGATTTCGGTAAAATGAGTGCAATTTGTGAAGGCAATTCTTTATAAAGATCAAATTTGGCTTTAAAAATACTGTTCGAAATAAGGAAAATTTCCGTTTGAAACAATTATCGACGGAATCATTGTTTCAATAATCATTATTTATAACGATTTTTGTAAAATGCGTATAATAGGTGCAGGAAATTCTTTATAAAGATCAAATTTGGCATACTCTTTAAAAATACTGTTTGAAATAAGGAAAATTTCCGTTTGAAACAATTATCGACGGAATCATTGTTTCAATAATCATTATTTATAACGATTTCTGTAAAATGCGTGTAATATGTGCAGGAAATTCTTTATAAAGTTCAAATTTTGCATACGCTTCAAAAATACTTTTTAGAATAAGGAAACTATCCTTTTGAAACAATTCCCGTTGAAATCATAGTTTAAGTAATCATTATTTATAACGATTTCGGTAAACTGCGTATAATTTGTGCAGGAAATTCTTTATAAAGTTAAAATTTTTCATAAACTTCAAAAATACTTTTTGAAATTAGGAAAGTATCGTTTTCAAAGAATTAGCGACGTAATCATTGTTTAAATAATAACTATTTAGAACGATTTCGGTAAAATGCGTATAATTTGTGCAGGAAATTCTTTATTAAGTTTATGTTTTGCATACACTTCAAAAATACTTTTTGTAATAAGGAAAATTTCCTTTTGAAACTATTATCGACGGATTCATTGTTTAAATAATCAATATTTATAACGATTTCGGTAAAATGCGTATAATTTGTACAGGAAATTCTTTATAACGATCAAATTTTGCATACTCTTTAAAAATACTGTTTGAAATAAGGAAAATTTCCTTTTGAAACTATTATCGACGGAATCATTGTTTAAATAATCAATATTTATAACGATTTCTGTAAAATGCGTATAATATGTGCAGGAAATTCTTTATAAAGTTCAAATTTTGCATACGCTTCAAAAATACTTTTTAAAATAAGGAAAATATCGTTTTGAAACAATTCACGATGGAATCATTGTTTAAATAATCATTATTTATCACGATGTCGGTAAAATGCGTATAATTTGTACAAGAAATTCTTTATAAAGATCAAATTTTGCATATTCTTAAAAAATGCTGTTTGAAATAAAGAAAATTTCCTTTTGAAACTATTATCGACGGAATCATTGTTTAAATAATCAATATTTATAACGATTTCTGATAATTCTGTAGGAAATTCTTTATAAAGTTCAAATTTTGCATACGCTTCAAAAATACTTTTTAAAATAAGGAAAATATCGTTTTGAAACAATTCCCGTCGGAATCATTGTTTAAATAATCATTATTTATAACGAATTCGGTAAACTGCGTATAATTTGTACAGGAAATTCTTTATAACGATCAAATTTTGCATACTCTTTCAAAATACTGTTTGAAATAAGGAAAATTTCCTTTTGAAACTATTATCGACGGAATCATTGTTTAAATAATCAATATTTATAACGATTTCTGTAAAATGCGTATAATATGTGCAGGAAATTCTTTATAAAGTTCAAATTTTGCATACGCTTCAAAAATACTTTTTGAAATAAGCAAAATATCGTTTTGAAACAATTCGCGATGGAATCATTGTTTAAATAATCATTATTTATCACGATGTCGGTAAAATGCGTATAAGTTGTGCGGGAAATTCTTTATAAAATTCAAATTTTGCCTACACTTTAAAAATACTGGTTGAAATGAGGAAAATATCGTTTTGAAGTAATTCGCGACGGAATCATTGTTTAAAATAATCATTATTTATCATGATTTCTGATACTTCTGTAGGAAATTCGTTTTAAAGTTTAAATTTTGAATACGCTTAAATAATATTGTTTGAAATAAGGAAAATATCGTTCTCAAAAAATTAGCGACGGAATCATTGTTTAAATAATCGTTATTTATGACGATTTCGGTAAAATGAGTGGAATTTGTGAAGGCAATTCTTTATAAAGATCAAATTTGGCATACTCTTTAAAAATACTGTTTGAAATAAGGAAAATTTCCGTTTGAAACAATTATCGACGGAATCATTGTTTCAATAATCATTATTTATAACGATTTCTGTTAAATGCGTATAATATGTGCAGGAAATTCTTTATAAAGTTCAAATTTTGCATACGCTTAAGTATAATATGTGCAGGAAATTCTTTTTTTCATAAACTTCAAAAATACTCTTTGAAATTAGGAAAATATCGTTCTCCAAAAATTAGCGACGGAATCATTGTTTAAATAATCATTATTTATGACGATTTCGGTAAAATGCGTATAATTTGTGCAGGAAATTCTTTATAAAGTTTATGTTTTGTATACACTTCAAAAATACTTTTTAAAATAAGGAAAATATCGTTTTGAAACAATTCCCGTCGGAATCATTGTTTAAATAATCATTATTTATAACGATTTCGGTAAACTGCGTATAATTTGTACAGGAAATTCTCTATAAAGTTTAAGTTTTGCATAATCTTCAAAAATACTTTTTGAAATTAGGAAAATATCGTTCTCCAAAAATTAGCGACGGAATCATTGTTTAAATAATCATTATTTAGAACGATTTCGGTAAAATGCGTATAATTTGTGCAGGAAATTCTTTATAACGATCAAATTTTGCATACTCTTTAAAAATACTGTTTGAAATAAGGAAAATTTCCTTTTGAAACTATTATCGACGGCATCATTGTTTGAATAATCATTATTTATAACGGATTCGGTAAACTGCGTATAATTTGTACAGGAAATTCTTTATAACGATCAAATTTTGCATACTCTTTAAAATACTGTTTGAAATAAGGAAAATTTCCTTTTGAAACTATTATCGACGGCATCATTGTTTGAATAATCATTATTTATAAAGATTTCTGCGTATAATTTGTAGGAAATTCGTTTTAAAGTTTAAATTTTGCATACGCTTCAAAAATACTTTTTGAAATTAGGAAAGTATCGTTTTCAAAGAATTAGCGACGTAATCATTGTTTAAATAATAACTATTTAGAACGATTTCGGTAAAATGCGTATAATTTGTGCAGGAAATTCTTTATTAAGTTTATGTTTTGCATACGCTTCAAAAATACTTTTTGAAATAAGGAAAATTTCCTTTTGAAACAATTATCGACGGAATCATTGTTTCAATAATCATTATTTATAACGATTTCTGTAAAATGCGTATAATATGTGCAGGAAATTCTTTATTAAGTTTATGTTTTGCATACACTTCAAAAATACTTTTTGAAATAAGGAAAATATCGTTTTGAAACAATTCACGATGGAATCATTGTTTAAATAATCATTATTTATCACGATGTCGGTAAAATGCGTATAATTTGTGTAGGAAATTCGTTTTAAAGTTTAAATTTTGAATACGCTTAAATATTATTGTTTGAAATAAGGAAAATATCCTTTTGAAACTATTATCGACGGATTCATTGTTTAAATAATCAATATTTATAACGATTTCGGTAAAATGAGTGCAATTTGTGAAGGCTATTCTTTATAAAGATCAAATTTGGCATACTCTTTAAAAATACTGTTTGAAATAAGGAAAATTTCCGTTTGAAACAATTATCGACGGAATCATTGTTTCAATAATCATTATTTATAACGATTTTTGTAAAATGCGTATAATAGGTGCAGGAAATTCTTTATAAAGTTCAAATTTTGCATACGCTTCAAAAAAGCTTTTTGAAGTTAGGAAAGTATCGTTTTCAAAGAATTAGCGACGTAATCATTGTTTAAATAATAACTATTTAGAACGATTTCGGTAAAATGCGTATAATTTGTGCAGGAAATTCTTTATAAAGTTCATGTTTTGCATACACTTCAAAAATACTTTTTGAAATAAGGAAAATATCGTTTTGAAAAAATTCGCGATGGAATCATTGTTTAAATAATCATTATTTATCCCGATGTCGGTAAAATGCGTATAAGTTGTGCGGAAATTCTTTATAAAATTCAAATTTTGCCTACACTTTAAAAATACTGGTTGAAATGAGGAAAATATCGTTTTCAAAGAATTAGCGACGTAATCATTGTTTCAATAATCATTATTTATTAAGATTTCGGTAAACTGCGTATAATTTGTGCAGGAAATTCTTTATAAAGTTTATGTTTTGTATACACTTCAAAAATACTTTTTAAAATAAGGAAAATATCGTTTTGAAACAATTCCCGTCGGTATCATTGTTTAAATAATCATTATTTATAACGATTTCGGTAAACTGCGTATAATTTGTACAGGAAATTCTCTATAAAGTTTATGTTTTGCATAATCTTCAAAAATACTTTTTGAAATTAGGAAAATATCGTTCTCCAAAAATTAGCGACGGAATCATTGTTTAAATAATCATTATTTAGAACGATTTCGGTAAAATGCGTATAATTTGTGCAGGAAATTCTTTATAAAGTTCATGTTTTGCATACACTTCAAAAATACTTTTTGAAATAAGGAAAATATCGTTTTGAAAAAATTCGCGATGGAATCATTGTTTAAATAATCATTATTTATCCCGATGTCGGTAAAATGCGTATAAGTTGTGCGGGAAATTCTTTATAAAATTCAAATTTTGCCTACACTTTAAAAATACTGGTTGAAATGACGAAAATATCGCTTTCAAATAATTAGCGACGGAATCATTGTTTCAATAATCATTATTTATTAAGATTTCTGATAATTCTGTAGAAATTCTTTTAAAGTTTAAATTTTGAATACGCTTCAAAAATACTCTTTGAAATTATGAAAATATCGTTCTCCAAAAATTAGCGACGGAATCATTGTTTAAATAATCATTATTTATGACGATTTCGGTAAAATGCGTATAATTTGTGCAGGGAATTCTCTATAAACATCAAATTTTGCATACTCTTTAAAAATACTGTTTGAAATAAGGAAAATTTTCTTTTGAAACAATTATCGACGGAATCATTGTTTAAATAATCAATATTTATAACGATTTCTGTAAAATGCGTATAATTTGTGCAGGAACTTGTTTAGAAAGTTCAAATTTGGCATACACTTCAAAAATACAGTTTGAAATAAGGAAAATATGGTTTTGAAACAATTAGCTACGGAATCATTGTTTACATAATCATTATTTAGTACGATTTATGTAAAATGCGTATAATTTGGGCAGGAAATTATTTATAAAGATCCAATTTTGCATGCACTTCAAAAATACTGTTGGAAATAAGGAAAATATCGTTTTGAAACTATTATCGACGGAATCATTGTTTAAATAATAATTATTTATCATAAGGAAAATATCGTTTTGAAAAATTAGCGACGGAATCATTGTTTAAATAATCATTATTTATGACGATTTCGGTAAAATGCGTATAATTTGTGAAGGAAATTCTTAATAAAGTTAAAATTTTTAATACACTTCAAAAATACTCTTTGAAATAAGGAAAATTTCGTTTTGAAACAATTAGCGACGGAATCATTGTTTAAATAAACATTATTTATAACGATTTCTGTAAAATGCGTATAATTTGGGCAGGAAATTTTTTATAAAGTTCAAATTTTTCATACACTTCAAAAATACTGTTTGAAATAAGGAAAATATCGTTTTGAATCAATTCTTGACGGAATCATTGTTTAAATAATCATTATTTATAATGATTTCCGTAAAATGCGTATAATTTGTGCAGGAAATTGTTTATAAAGTTAAAATTTTCATACACTTCAAAAATACTGTTTGAAATAAGGAAAATATCGTTTTGAAACAATTAGTTTCGGAATCATTGTTTAAATAATCATTATTTATAACGGTTTCCGTAAAATGTGTATAATTTGGGCAGGAAATTATTTATAAAAATCAAATTTTGCCTACACTTCAAAAACACTGTTGGAAATAAGGAAAATATCGTTTTGAAACAATTGGCGACGGAATCATTGTTGAAATAATAATTATTTATGACGATTTCAGTAAAATGCGTATAATTTGTGCAGGAAATTCTTAATAAAGTTAAAATGTTACATACACTTCAAAAATCCTCTTTGAAATAAGGATTTTTCGTTTTGAAACAATTAGCGATGGAATCATTGTTTAAATAAACATTATTTAGAACGATTTCTGTAAAATGCGTATAATTTGTGCAGGAAATTCTTTATAAAGTTAAAATTTTTCACAAACTTCAAAAATACTTTTTTAAATTAGGAAAGTATCGTTTTCAAAGAATTAGCGACGTAATCATTGTTTAAATAATCATTATTTATGACGATTTCTGTAAAATGCGTATAAGTTGTGCGGGAAATTCTATATAAAATTCAAATTTTGCCTACACTTTAAAAATACTGGTTGAAATGAGGAAAATATCGTTTTGAAGTAATTCGCGACGGAATCATTGTTTAAAATAATCATTATTTATCATGATTTCTGATACTTCTGTAGGAAATTCGTTTTAAAGTTTAAATTTTGAATACGCTTAAATAATATTGTTTGAAATAAGGAAAATATCGTTCTCCAAAAATTAGTGACGGAATCATGGTTTAAATAATCATTATTTATGACGATTTCGGTAAAATGCGTATAATTTGTGCAGGAAATTCTTTATAAAGTTTATGTTTTGCATAAACTTCAAAAATGCTGTTTGAAATAAAGAAAATTTCCTTTTGAAACTATTATCGACGGAATCATTGTTCAAATAATCATTATTTATCACGATGTCGGTAAAATGCGTATAATATGTGCAGGAAATTCTTTATAAAGTTCAAATTTTGCATACACTTCAAAAATACTTTTTGAAATAAGGAAAATATCGTTTTGAAAAAATTCGAAATCATTGTTTCAATAATCATTATTTATAACGATTTCTGTAAAATGCGTGTAATATGTGCAGGAAATTCTTTATAAAGTTCAAATTTTGCATACGCTTCAAAAATACTTTTTAGAATAAGGAAACTATCCTTTTGAAATAATTCCCGTCGAAATCATAGTTTAAGTAATCATTATTTATAACGATTTCGCTAAACTGCGTATAATTTGTACAAGAAATTCTTTATAAAGATCAAATTTTGCATACTCTTAAAAAATGCTGTTTGAAATAAAGAAAATTTCCTTTTGAAACTATTATCGACGGAATCATTGTTTAAATAATCAATATTTATAACGATTTCTGTAAAATGCGTATAATTTGTGCAGGAAATTCTTTATAAAGTTAAAATTTTTCATAAACTTCAAAAATACTTGTTGAAATTAATAAAGTATCGTTTTCAAAGAATTAGCGACGTAATCATTGTTTAAATAATAACTATTTAGAACGATTTCGGTAAAATGCGTATAATTTGTGCAGGAAATTCTTTATTAAGTTTATGTTTTGCATACACCTCAAAAATACTTTTTGAAATAAGGAAAATATCGTTTTGAAACAATTCACGATGCAATCATTGTTTAAATAATCATTATTTATCACGATGTCGGTAAAATGCGTATAAGTTGTGCGGGAAATTCTATATAAAATTCAAATTTTGCCTACACTTTAAAAATACTGGTTGAAATGAGGAAAATATCGTTTTGAAGTAATTCGCGACGGAATCATTGTTTAAAATAATCATTATTTATCATGATTTCTGATACTTCTGTATGAAATTCGTGCAGGAAAGTTAAATTTTGAATACGCTTAAATAATATTGTTTGAAATAAGGAAAATATCGTTCTCAAAAAATTAGCGACGGAATCATTGTTTAAATAATCGTTATTTATGACGATTTCGGTAAAATGAGTGCAATTTGTGAAGGCAATTCTTTATAAAGATCAAATTTGGCTTTAAAAATACTGTTCGAAATAAGGAAAATTTCCGTTTGAAACAATTATCGACGGAATCATTGTTTCAATAATCATTATTTATAACGATTTTTGTAAAATGCGTATAATAGGTGCAGGAAATTCTTTATAAAGTTCAAATTTTGCATACACTTCAAAAATACTGTTGGAAATAAGGAAAATATCGTTTTGAAACAATTCCCGTCGGAATCATTGTTTAAATAATCATTATTTATAACGAATTCGGTAAACTGCGTATAATTTGTACAGGAAATTCTTTATAACGATCAAATTTTGCATACTCTTTAAAAATACTGTTTGAAATAAGGAAAATTTCCTTTTGAAACTATTATCGACGGAATCATTGTTTAAATAATCATTATTTATAAAGATTTCGGTAAACTGCGTATAATTTGTACAGGAAATTCTCTATAAAGTTTAAGTTTTGCATAATCTTCAAAAATACTTTTTGAAATTAGGAAAATATCGTTCTCCAAAAATTAGCGACGGAATCATTGTTTAAATAATCATTATTTATGACGATTTCGGTAAAATGCGTATAATTTGTGCAGGAAATTCTTTATAAAGTTCAAATTTTGCATCCGCTTCAAAAATACTTTTTAGAATAAGAAAACTATCCTTTTGAAACAATTCCCGTCGAAATCATAGTTTAAGTAATCATTATTTATAACGATTTCGGTAAACTGCGTATAATTTGTACAAGAAATTCTTTATAAAGATCAAATTTTGCATACTCTTAAAAAATGCTGTTTGAAATAAGGAAATTTCTTTTGAAACTATTATCGACGGAATCATTGTTTAAATAATCAATATTTATAACGATTTCGGTAAAATGCGTATAATTTGTGCAGGAAATTCTTTATAAAGTTCAAATTTTGCATACACTTCAAAAATACTTTTTGAAATAAGGAAAATATCGTTTTCAAAGAATTAGCGACGGAATCATTGTTTAAATAATCATTATTTAGAACGATTTCGGTAAAATGCGTATAATTTGTGCAGGAAATTCTTTATAAAGTTCAAATTTTGCATACACTTCAAAAATACTTTTTGAAATAAGGAAAATATCGTTTTGAAACATTTCGTGATGGAATCATTGTTTAAATAATCATTATTTATCCCGATTTCGGTAAAATGCGTATAAGTTGTGCGGGAAATTCTTTATAAAATTCAAATTTTGCCTACACTTTAAAAATACTGGTTGAAATGAGGAAAATATCGTTTTGAAGTAATTCGCGACGGAATCATTGTTTCAATAATCATTATTTATCATGATTTCTGATACTTCTGTAGGAAATTCGTTTTAAAGTTTAAATTTTGAATACGCTTAAATAATACTGTTTGAAATTAGGAAAATATCTTTCTCCAAAAATTAGCGACGGAATCATTGTTTAAATAATCATTATTTAGAACGATTTCGGTAAAATGCGTATAATTTGTGCAGGAAATTCTTTATAACGATCAAATTTTGCATACTCTTTAAAAATACTGTTTGAAATAAGGAAAATTTCCTTTTGAAACTATTATCGACGGCATCATTGTTTGAATAATCATTATTTATAACGAATTCGGTAAACTGCGTATAATTTGTACAGGAAATTCTTTATAACGATCAAATTTTGCATACTCTTTAAAAATACTGTTTGAAATAAGGAAAATTTCCTTTTGAAACTATTATCGACGGCATCATTGTTTGAATAATCATTATTTATAAAGATTTCGGTAAACTGCGTATAATTTGTACAGGAAATTCTCTATAAAGTTTAAGTTTTGCATAATCTTCAAAAATACTTTTTGAAATAAGGAAAATATCGTTTTGAAAAAATTAGCGACGGAATCATTGTTTAAATAATCATTATTTAGAACGATTTCGGTAAAATGCGTATAATTTGTGCAGGAAATTCTTTATAAAGTTTATATTTTGCATACACTTCAAAAATACTTTTTGAAATAAGGAAAATATCGTTTTGAAACATTTCGTGACGGAATCATTGTTTAAATAAACATTGTCTATTACGATTTCTGTAAAATGCATATAACTTGGGCAGAAAATTCTTTATAAAGTAAACATTTTGCATAGACATCAAAATAACAGCGTGAAATAAAAAAAGTATCGTTTTCAGTTAATTCGAGAAGGAATCATTGTTTAAATAATCTTTGTCTATTACGATTTCTCCAAAATGCGTATAACTTGGGCAGAAAATTCTTTATATAG
Source organism: Trichopria drosophilae (assembly GCA_030407085.1). Lineage (NCBI taxonomy): Eukaryota > Metazoa > Arthropoda > Insecta > Hymenoptera > Diapriidae > Trichopria > Trichopria drosophilae. Next base: position 72,329,763 of record CM059584.1, read on the forward strand.
TGAAAATTTTGCATTCGGTTCAAAAATACTCTCTGAAATGAGGAAAATATCGTTTTCAAACTATTCGCGACGCAATCATTGTTTAAATAATCCTTGTTTTTAACGATTTCTGATAATTTGTGCAGGAAATTCTTTATAACGTGAAAATTTTGCATACACTCAAAAGATACTGTTTGAAATAAGGAAAATAACGCCTTGAAACAATTTGCGACGGAATCATTGTTTAAATAATCATTGTTTACATCGATTTCTTATAGTTTATGCAAAAAATTCTTTATAAAATTAAAATTTTACATGCACTTCAAAAATACTGTTTGAAATAAGGAAAATATCTTTTTGAAAATATTCGCGACTCAATCATTGTTTAAAAAATAATTGTTTATTACGACTTCTGTAAAGTGCGAGTAACTTGTGCAGGAAATTTTTTATAACGTTACAATTTTCATACACTTCAAAAATACTGTTTTAAATAAGGAAAATATCGTTTTGAAACTATTCGCGTCGCAATCGTTTAAATAATCATTGTTTTTAACGAATTCGGTAAACTACGTATAATTTGTACAGTAAATTCTTTATAAAGTTAAAATTTTTTATACACTTCAAATATACTGTTTGAAATAAGGAAAATATTGTTTGGAACCAATTCGTAGCGGAATCATTGTTTAAATAATCATTGTTTATAACGTTTTCTGATAACTTGTGCAAGAAAATCTTTATAAAGTTAAAATTTTGCATACACTTCAAAAATACTGTTTGAAATAAGAAAAATACCGTTTTGAACCAATTCGCAGCGGAATCGTTGTTTACATAATCATTGTTTATAACGATTTTTGATAACTTGTGCAGGAATTTCTTTATAAAGTTAAGCTGTTGCATACACTTCAAAAATACTGTTTGATATTAGGAAAATATCGTTTTGAAATTATTCTTGACGGAATCATTGTTTAAATAATAATTTTTTATAACGATTTCTGATAACTTGAGCAGAAAATTATTTAGGAAGTGAAACTTTTGCATACACTTCAAAAATACGGTTTTGAAATAAGGAAAATATCGTTTTGAAACAATTATCGACGGAATCATTGTTTAAATAATCATTATTTATAACGATTTCTGTAAAATGCGTATAATTTGTGCAGGAAATTCTTTATAAAGTTAAAATTTTACACTTCAAAAATACTTTTTGAAATAAGGAAAATATCGTTTTGGAACAATTAGCGACGGAATCATTGTTTAAATAATCATTATTTATGACGATTTCGGTAAAATGCGTATAATTTGTGCAGGAAATTCTTTATAAAGTTCAAATTTTTCATACACTTCAAAAATACTGTTTGAAATAAGGAAAATATCGTTTTGAAACAATTAGCGACGGAATCATTGTTTAAATAAACATTATTTATAACGATTTCGGTAAACTGCGTATAATTTGTACAGGAAATTCTCTATAAAGTTTAAGTTTTGCATAATCTTCAAAAATACTTTTTGAAATAAGGAAAATATCGTTTTGAAACAATTCGCGATGGAATCATTTTTTTAATAATCATTATTTATCACGATGTCGGTAAAATGCGTATAATTTGTGCAGGAAATTCTTTATAAAGTTCATACTGTTTATAAATACTGTTTGAAATAAGGAAAATTTCCTTTTAAAACAATTATCGACGGAATCATTGTTTAAATAATGATTATTTAGAACGATTTCGGTAAAATGCGTATAATTTGTGCAGGAAATTCTTTATTAAGTTTATGTTTTGCATACACTTCAAAAATACTTTTTGAAATAAGGAAAATATCGTTTTGAAACAATTCACGATGGAATCATTGTTTAAATAATCATTATTTATCACGATGTCGGTAAAATGCGTATAAGTTGTGCGGGAAATTCTTTATAAAATTCAAATTTTGCCTACACTTTAAAAATACTGGTTGAAATGAGGAAAATATCGTTTTGAAGTAATTCGCGACGGAATCATTGTTTAAAATAATCATTATTTATCATGATTTCTGATACTTCTGTAGGAAATTCGTTTTAAAGTTTAAATTTTGAATACGCTTAAATAATATTGTTTGAAATAAGGAAAATATCGTTCTCAAAAAATTAGCGACGGAATCATTGTTTAAATAATCGTTATTTATGACGATTTCGGTAAAATGAGTGCAATTTGTGAAGGCAATTCTATATAAAGATCAAATTTGGCATACTCTTTAAAAATACTGTTTGAAATAAGGAAAATTTCCGTTTGAAACAATTATCGACGGAATCATTGTTTCAATAATCATTATTTATAACGATTTCTGTAAAATGCGTATAATATGTGCAGGAAATTCTTTATAAAGTTCAAATTTTGCATACGCTTCAAAAAAGCTTTTTGAAATTAGGAAAGTATCGTTCTCCAAAAATTAGCGACGGAATCATTGTTTCAATAATGATTATTTATAACAATTTCTGTAAAATGCGTATAATTTGTACAAGAAATTCTTTATAAAGATCAAATTTTGCATACTCTTAAAAAATGCTGTTTGAAATAAAGAAAATTTCCTTTTGAAACTATTATCGACGGAATCATTGTTTAAATAATCAATATTTATAACGATTTCTGTAAAATGCGTATAATTTGTGCAGGAAATTCTTTATAAAGTTCAAATTTTGCATAAGCTTCAAAAACGCTTTTTGAAATTAGGAAAGTATCGTTTTCAAAGAATTAGCGACGTAATCATTGTTTAAATAATCATTATTTATAAAGATTTCGGTAAACTGCGTATAATTTGTGCAGGAAATTCTTTTTTTCATAAACTTCAAAAATACTTTTTGAAATTAGGAAAATATCGTTCTCCAAAAATTAGCGACGGAATCATTGTTTAAATAATCATTATTTATGACGATTTCGGTAAAATGCGTATAATTTGTGCAGGAAATTCTTTATAAAGTTTATGTTTTGTATACACTTCAAAAATACTTTTTAAAATAAATAAATTATTGATTTGAAACAATTCGCAACGAAATCATTGTTTCAATAGTCATTAATTATAACGATTTCTATGAAATGCGTATAACTTTTGCAGAAAAACCTTTATAAAGTTAAAATTTTGCATACACTTCAAAAATATTGTTTGAAATAAGGAAAATATCGTTTTGGAGAAATTCTTGACGGAATCGTTGTTTAAATAATCATTATTTATAAGGATTTCTGTGAAATGCTTATAACTTGTGCAGAAAATTCTTTATAATGTGGACATTTTGCATACACTTCAAAAATACTGTTTAAAATAAAGAAAATATCGTTTTCAATCAATGCTTGACGGAATCAGTGTTTTAGTAATCATTATTTATAACGGTTTCCGTAAAATGCGTATAATTTGTGCAGGAATTTGTTTATAAAGTACAAATTTTGCATACACTTCAAAAATACTGTTGGAAATAAGGATTATATCGGTTTTGGAACAATTCGCGACGGAATCCATGTTTAAATAATCATTATTTATGACGATTTCGGTAAAATGCGTTTAATTTGGGCAGGAAATTATTTATAAAAATCAAATTTTGCCTACACTTCAAAAACAATGTTTGAAATAAGGAAAATATTGTTTTGAAACAATTGGCGACGGAATCATTGTTGAAATAATAATTATTTATGACGATTTCGGTAAAATGCGTATAATTTGTGCAGGAAATTTTTTATAACGTTCAAATTTTCCATACACTTCAAAAATACTGTTTGAAATAAGGAAAATATCGTTTTCAATCAATGCTTGACGGAATCATTGTTTTAGTAATCATTATTTATGACGATTTCGGTAAAATGCGTATAATTTGTGCAGGAACTTGTTTATAAAGTTCAAATTTGGCATACACTTCAAAAATACTGTTTGAAATAAGGAAAATATGGTTTTGAAACAATTAGCTTCGGAATCATTGTTTACATAATCATTATTTAGTACGATTTCTGTAAAATGTGTATAATTTGGGCGGGAAATTATTTATAAAGTTCAAATTTTGCATACGCTTCAAAAATACTTTTTGAAATAAGCAAAATATCGTTTTGAAACAATTCGCGATGGAATCATTGTTTAAATAATCATTATTTATGACGATTTCTGTAAAATGCGTATAAGTTGTGCGGGAAATTCTATATAAAATTCAAATTTTGCCTACACTTTAAAAATACTGGTTGAAATGAGGAAAATATCGTTTTGAAGTAATTCGCGACGGACTCATTGTTTAAAATAATCATTATTTATCATGATTTCTGATACTTCTGTAGGAAATTCTTTATAAAGTTTATGTTTTGCATACACTTCAAAAATGCTGTTTGAAATAAAGAAAATTTCCTTTTGAAACTATTATCGACGGAATCATTGTTCAAATAATCATTATTTATCACGATGTCGGTAAAATGCGTATAATATGTGCAGGAAATTCTTTATAAAGTTCAAATTTTGCATACGCTTTAAAAATACTGTTTGAAATAAGGAAAATTTCCGTTTGAAACAATTATCGACGGAATCATTGTTTAAATAATCATTATTTATAACGATTTCTGTAAAATGCGTATAATTTGTGCAGGAAATTCTTTATAAAGTTCAAATTTTGCATACGCTTCAAAAATACTTTTTGAAATTAGGAAAATATCGTTTTGAAAAAATTAGCGACGGAATCATTGTTTAAATAATCATTATTTATAACGATTTCGGTAAAATGCGTATAATTTGTACAGGAAATTCTTTATAAAGTTTAAATTTTGCATACACTTCAAAAATACTGTTTGAAATAAGGAAAATATCGTTTTGAAACAATTATCGACGGAATCATTGTTTAAATAATCATTATTTATAACGATTTCGGTAAAATGCGTATAATTTGTGCAGGAAATTCTTTATAAAGTTAAAATTTTTCATACACTTCAAAAATACTTTTTGAAATAAGGAAAATATCGTTTTGAAACAATTAGCGACGGAATCATTGTTTAAATAATCATTATTTATAACGATTTCGGTAAAATGCGTATAATTTGTGCAGGAAATTCTTTATAAAGTTTAAATTTTTCATACACTTCAAAAATACTGTTTGAAATAAGGAAAATATCGTTTTGAAACAATTAGCGACGGAATCATTGTTTAAATAATCATTATTTATAACAATTTCTGTAATACGCGTATAACTTGTGCACAAAATTCTTTATAAAGTTCAAATTTTACATACACTTCAAAAATACTGTCTGACATAAGGAATATATCGTTTTGAAACTATTCGTGACGCAATCATTGTTTAAATAATCAATATTTATAACGATTTCTGTAAGATGCGTATAATTTGTGCAGGTAATTCTTTATAAAGTTAAAATTTTTCATAAACTTCAAAAATACTTTTTGAAATTAGGAAAATATCGTTCTCCAAAAATTAGCGAGGGAATCATTGTTTAAATAATCATTATTTATGACGATTTCTGTAAAATGCGTATAAGTTGTGCGGGAAATTCTATATAAAATTCAAATTTTGCCTACACTTTAAAAATACTGGTTGAAATGAGGAAAATATCGTTTTGAAGTAATTCGCGACGGAATCATTGTTTAAAATAATCATTATTTATCATGATTTCTGATACTTCTGTAGGAAATTCGTTTTAAAGTTTAAATTTTGAATACGCTTAAATAATATTGTTTGAAATAAGGAAAATATCGTTCTCCAAAAATTAGTGACGGAATCATGGTTTAAATAATCATTATTTATGACGATTTCGGTAAAATGCGTATAATTTGTGCAGGAAATTCTTTATAAAGTTTATGTTTTGCATACACTTCAAAAATGCTGTTTGAAATAAAGAAAATTTCCTTTTGAAACTATTATCGACGGAATCATTGTTTAAATAATCATTATTTATCACGATGTCGGTAAAATGCGTATAATATGTGCAGGAAATTCTTTATAAAGTTCAAATTTTGCATACGCTTCAAAAATACTTTTTAAAATAAGGAAAATATCGTTTTGAAACAATTCGCGATGGAATCATTGTTTAAATAATCATTATTTATAACGAATTCGGTAAACTGCGTATAATTTGTACAGGAAATTCTTTATAACGATCAAATTTTGCATACTCTTTCAAAATACTGTTTGAAATAAGGAAAATATCGTTTTGAAACAATTCGCGACGGAATCATTGTTTAAATAATCATTATTTATCATGATTTCTGATAATTTGTAGGAAATTCGTTTTAAAGTTTAAATTTTGCATACACTTCAAAATATTGTTTGAAATAAGGAAAATATCGTTTTGAAACAATTAGCGACGGAATCATTGTTTAAATAATCATTATTTATGACGATTTCGGTAAAATGCGTATAATTTGTGCAGGAAATTCTTTATAAAGATCAAATTTTGCATACACTTCAAAAATACGGTTTTGAAATAAGGAAAATATCGTTTTGAACTGGTTCCCAACAGAATCACTGTTTAAATAAACATTGTTTAGAACGATTTCTGATAACTTGTGCAGGAAATTCTTAATAAAGTTAACCTTTTGCATACACTGCAAAAATACTATTTTAAATATGGAAAATATCGTTTTGAAACAATTATCCACGGAATCATTGTTTATAACGATTTCTGAGAACTTGTGTAGGAAATTCTTAATAAAGTTAACCTTCTTTATACACTTCAAAAATACTGTTTGAAATAAGGAAAATATCGTTTTGAACCAATTCGCAGCGGAATCGTTGTTTAAATAATCATTGTTTATAACGATTTCGGTAAAATGCGTATAATTTGTGCAGGAAATTCTTTATAAAGTTTATGTTTTGCATACACTTCAAAAATACTTTTTGAAATAAGGAAAATGTCGTTTTGAAACAATTAGCGATGAAATCATTGTTTAAATAGTCACTATTTAGAACGATTTCGGTAAAATGCGTATAATTTGTGCAGGAAATTCTTTATAAAGTTTAAGTTTTGCATAATCTTCAAAAATACTTTTTGAAATTAGGAAAATATCGTTCTCCAAAAATTAGCGACGGAATCATTGTTTAAATAATCATTATTTAGAACGATTTCGGTAAAATGCGTATAATTTGTGCAGGAAATTCTTTATAAAGTTTATGTTTTGCATACACTTCAAAAATACTTTTTGAAATAAGGAAAATATCGTTTTGAAAAAATTCGCGATGGAATCATTGTTTAAATAATCATTATTTATCCCGATGTCGGTAAAATGCGTATAAGTTGTGCGGGAAATTCTTTATAAAATTCAAATTTTGCCTACACTTTAAAAATACTGGTTGAAATGAGGAAAATATCGTTTTCAAAGAATTAGCGACGTAATCATTGTTTAAAATAATCATTATTTATCATGATTTCTGATACTTCTGTAGGAAATTCGTTTTAAAGTTTAAATTTTGAATACGCTTAAATAATATTGTTTGAAATAAGGAAAATATCGTTCTCAAAAATTAGTGACGGAATCATGGTTTAAATAATCATTATTTATGACGATTTCGGTAAAATGCGTATAATTTGTGCAGGAAATTCTTTATAAAGTTTATGTTTTGCATACACTTCAAAAATGCTGTTTGAAATAACGAAAATTTCCTTTTGAAACTATTATCGACGGAATCATTGTTCAAATAATCATTATTTATCACGATGTCGGTAAAATGCGTATAATATGTGCAGGAAATTCTTTATAAAGTTCAAATTTTGCATACGCTTCAAAAATACTTTTTAAAATAAGGAAAATATCGTTTTGAAACAATTCCCATCGGAATCATTGTTTAAATAATCATTATTTATAACGAATTCGGTAAACTGCGTATAATTTGTACAGGAAATTCTTTATAACGATCAAATTTTGCATACTCTTTAAAAATACTGTTTGAAATAAGGAAAATTTCCTTTTGAAACTATTATCGACGGAATCATTGTTTAAATAATCAATATTTATAACGATTTCGGTAAAATGAGTGCAATTTGTGAAGGCTATTCTTTATAAAGATCAAATTTGGCATACTCTTTAAAAATACTGTTTGAAATAAGGAAAATTTCCGTTTGAAACAATTATCGACGGAATCATTGTTTCAATAATCATTATTTATAACGATTTCTGTAAAATGCGTATAATTTGTGCAGGAAATTCTTTATAAAGTTAAAATTTTTCAGACTCTTCAAAAATACTTTTTGAAATTAGGAAAGTATCGTTTTCAAAGAATTAGCGACGTAATCATTGTTTAAATAATAACTATTTAGAACGATTTCGGTAAAATGCGTATAATTTGTGCAGGAAATTCTTTATAAAGTTCATGTTTTGCATACACTTCAAAAATACTTTTTGAAATAAGGAAAATATCGTTTTGAAAAAATTCGCGATGGAATCATTGTTTAAATAATCATTATTTATCCCGATGTCGGTAAAATGCGTATAAGTTGTGCGGGAAATTCTTTATAAAATTCAAATTTTGCCTACACTTTAAAAATACTGGTTGAAATGAGGAAAATATCGTTTTCAAAGAATTAGCGACGTAATCATTGTTTCAATAATCATTATTTATTAAGATTTCGGTAAACTGCGTATAATTTGTGCAGGAAATTCTTTTTTTCATAAACTTCAAAAATACTTTTTGAAATTAGGAAAATATCGTTCTCCAAAAATTAGCGACGGAATCATTGTTTAAATAATCATTATTTATGACGATTTCGGTAAAATGCGTATAATTTGTGCAGGGAATTCTCTATAAACATCAAATTTTGCATACTCTTTAAAAATACTGTTTGAAATAAGGAAAATTTTCTTTTGAAACAATTATCGACGGAATCATTGTTTAAATAATCAATATTTATAACGATTTCTGTAAAATGCGTATAATTTGGGCAGGAAATTATTTATAACGATCAAATTTTGCATACTCTTTAAAAATACTGTTTGAAATAAGGAAAATTTCCTTTTGAAACTATTATCGACGGAATCATTGTTTAAATAATCATTATTTATAAAGATTTCGGTAAACTGCGTATAATTTGTACAGGAAATTCTCTATAAAGTTTAAGTTTTGCATAATCTTCAAAAATACTTTTTGAAATTAGGAAAATATCGTTCTCCAAAAATTAGCGACGGAATCATTGTTTAAATAATCATTATTTAGAACGATTTCGGTAAAATGCGTATAATTTGTGCAGGAAATTGTTTATAAAGTTTATGTTTTGCATACACTTTAAAAATACTTTTTGAAATAAGGAAAATATCGTTTTGAAACAATTCGCGATGGAATCATTGTTTAAATAATCATTATTTATGACGATTTCGGTAAAATGCGTATAATTTGTGCAGGAAATTCTTAATAAAGTTAAAATTTTTCATACTCTTCAAAAATCCTCTTTGAAATAAGGATTTATCGTTTTGAAACAATTAGCGATGGAAGCATTGTTTAAATAAACATTATTTAGAACGATTTCTGTAAAATGCGTATAATTTGGGCAGGAAATTTTTTATAACGTTCAAATTGTCCATACACTTCAAAAATACTGTTTGAAATAAGGAAAATATCGTTTTGAATCAATGCTTGACGGAATCATTGTTTTAGTAATCATTATTTATAACGGGTTCCGTAAAATTCGTATAATTTGTGCAGGAACTTGTTTATAAAGTTCAAATTTGGCATACACTTCAAAAATACTGTTTGAAATAAGGAAAATATGGTTTTGAAGCAATTAGCTGCGGAATCATTGTTTACATAATTATTATTTAGTACGATTTCTGTAAAATGTGTATAATTTGGGCAGGAAATTATTTATAAAAATCAAATTTTGCATACACTTCAAAAATACTGTTGGAAATAAGGATATAATCGGTTTGAAACAATTCGCGACGGAATCATTGTTTAAATAATCATTATTTATGACGATTTCGGTAAAATGCGTATAATTTGTGCAGGAAATTATTAATAAAGTTAAAATTTTTCACACACTTCAAAAATACTGTTTGAAATAAGGAAAATATCGTTTTGAATCAATTCTTGACGGAATTATTGTTTTCGTAATCATTATTTATAACGGTTTCCGTAAAATGCGTATAATTTGTGCAGGAACTTGTTTAGAAAGTTAAAATTTTTTATACACTTCAAAAATACTGTTTGAAATAAGGAAAATATGGTTTTGAAACAATTAGCTTCGGAATCATTGTTTACATAATCATTATTTGGTACGATTTCTGTAAAATGTGTATAATTTGGGCGGGAAATTATTTATAAAAATCAAATTTTGCCTACACTTCAAAAATACTGTTGGAAATAAGGAAAATATTGTTTTGAAACAATTGGCGACGGAATCATTGTTGAAATAATAATTATTTATGACGATTTCGGTAAAATGCGTATAATTTGTGCAGGAAATTCTTAATAAAGTTAAAATGTTTCATACACTTCAAAAATCCTCTTTGAAATAAGGATTTTTCGTTTTGAAACAATTAGCGATGGAATCATTGTTTACATAATCATTATTTAGTACGAGTTCTGCAAAATGTGTATAATTTGGGCAGGAAATTATTTATAAAAATCAAATTTTGCCTACACTTCAAAAATACTGTTGGAAATAAGGAAAATATTGTTTTGAAACAATTGGCGACGGAATCATTGTTTAAATAATCAATATTTATAACGATTTCTGTAAAATGCGTATAATTTGGGCAGGAAATTATTTATAAAGATCCAATTTTGCATGCACTTCAAAAATGCTGTTTGAAATAAGGAAAATATCGGTTTTGGAACAATTCGCGACGGAATCCATGTTTAAATAATCATTATTTATGACGATTTCGGTAAAATGCGTATAATTTATACAGGAAATTCTTAATAAAGTTAAAATTTTTAATACACTTCAAAAATCCTCTTTGAAATAAGGATTTATCGTTTTGAAACAATTAGCGACGGAATCATTGTTTAAATAATCATTATTTATAACGATTTCGGTAAAATGCGTATAATTTGGGCAGGAAATTCTTTATAAAGTTTAAATTTTGCATAATCTTCAAAAATACTTTTTGAAATAAGGAAAATATCGTTTTCCAAAAATTAGCGACGGAATCATTGTTTAAATAATCATTATTTATAACGATTTCGGTAAAATGCGTATAATTTGTGCAGGAAATTCTTAATAAAGTTAACCTTTTGCATACACTGCAAAAATACTATTTTAAATATGGAAAATATCGTTTTGAAACAATTATCCACGGAATCATTGTTTAAATAATCATTATTTATAACGATTTCGGTAAAATGCGTATAATTTGTGCAGGAAATTCTTTATAAAGTTCAAATTTTGCATACACTTTAAAAATACTGTTTGAAATAAGGAAAATTTCCGTTTGAAACAATTATCGACGGAATCATTGTTTACATAATCATTATTTATAACGATTTCTGTAAAATGCGTATAATTTGTGCAGGAAATTCTTTATAAAGTTAAAGTTTTGCATACACTTCAAAAATACTTTTTGAAATAAGGAAAATATCGTTTTGAAACAATTCACGATGGAATCATTGTTTAAATAATCATTATTTATCACGATTTCGGTAAAATGCGTATAATTTGTGCAGGAAATTCTTTATTAAGTTTATGTTTTGCATACACTTCAAAAATACTTTTTGAAATAAGGAAAATATCGTTTTGAAACAATTCACGATGGAATCATTGTTTAAATAATCATTATTTATCACGATGTCGGTAAAATGCGTATAAGTTGTGCGGGAAATTCTTTATAAAATTCAAATTTTGCCTACACTTTAAAAATACTGGTGGAAATGAGGAAAATATCGTTTTCAAAGAATTAGCGACGTAATCATTGTTTAAATAATCATTATTTATTAAGATTTCGGTAAACTGCGTATAATTTGTGCAGGAAATTATTTTTTTCATAAACTTCAAAAATACTTTTTGAAATTAGGAAAATATCGTTCTCCAAAAATTAGCGACGGAATCATTGTTTAAATAATCATTATTTATGACGATTTCGGTAAAATGCGTATAATTTGTGCAGGGAATTCTTTATAAAGTTTATGTTTTGTATTCACTTCAAAAATACTTTTTAAAATAAGGAAAATATCGTTTTGAAACAATTCCCGTCGAAATCATTGTTTAAATAATCATTATTTATAACGATTTCGGTAAACTGCGTATAATTTGTACAGGAAATTCTCTATAAACATCAAATTTTGCATACTCTTTAAAAATACTGTTTGAAATAAGGAAAATTTTCTTTTGAAACAATTATCGACGGAATCATTGTTTAAATAATCAATATTTATAACGATTTCTGTAAAATGCGTATAATATGGGCAGGAAATTTTTTATAACGTTCAAATTTTCCATACACTTCAAAAATACTGTTTGAAATAAGGAAAATATCGTTTTCAATCAATGCTTGACGGAATCATTGTTTTAGTAATCATTATTTATAACGGTTTCCGTAAAATGCGTATAATTTGTGCAGGAAATTATTAATAAAGTTAAAATTTTTCACACAATTCAAAAATACTGTTTGAAATAAGGAAAATATCGTTTTGAATCAATTCTTGACGGAATTATTGTTTTCGTATTCATTATTTATAACGGTTTCCGTAAAATGCGTATGATTTGTGCAGGAACTTGTTTAGAAAGTTAAAATTTTTCATACACTTCAAAAATACTGTTTGAAATAAGGAAAATATGGTTTTGAAACAATTAGTTTCGGAATCATTGTTTACATAATCATTATTTAGTACGATTTCTGTAAAATGTGTATAATTTGGGCAGGAAATTATTTATAAAAATCAAATTTTGCCTACACTTCAAAAACACTGTTGGAAATAAGGAAAATATCGTTTTGAAACAATTGGCGACGGAATCATTGTTGAAATAATAATTATTTATGACGATTTCGGTAAAATGCGTATAATTTGTGCAGGAAATTCTTAATAAAGTTAAAATGTTTCATACACTTCAAAAATACTGTTTGAAATAAGGAAAATATCGTTTTGAATCAATTCTTGACGGAATTATTGTTTTCGTATTCATTATTTATAACGGTTTCCGTAAAATGCGTATAATTTGTGCAGGAACTTGTTTAGAAAGTTCAAATTTGGCATACACTTCAAAAATACTGTTTGAAATAAGGAAAATATGGTTTTGAAACAATTAGCTACGGAATCATTGTTTACATAATCATTATTTAGTACGATTTCTGTAAAATGCGTATAATTTGTGCAGGAAATTCTTTATAAAGTTAAAATTTTTCATAAACTTCAAAAATACTTTTTGAAATAAGGAAAATGTCGTTTTGAAACAATTAACGATGGAATCATTGTTTAAATAATCATTATTTATCACGATGTCGGTAAAATGCGTATAAGTTGTGCGGGAAATTCTTTATAAAATTCAAATTTTGCCTACACTTTAAAAATACTGGTAGAAATGAGGAAAATATCGTTTTGAAGTAATTCGCGACGGAATCATTGTTTAAAATAATCATTATTTATCATGATTTCTGATACTTCTGTAGGAAATTCGTTTTAAAGTTTAAATTTTGAATACGCTTAAATAATATTGTTTGAAATAAGGAAAATATCGTTCTCAAAAAATTAGCGACGGAATCATTGTTTAAATAATCGTTATTTATGACGATTTCGGTAAAATGAGTGGAATTTGTGAAGGCAATTCTTTATAAAGATCAAATTTGGCATACTCTTTAAAAATACTGTTTGAAATAAGGAAAATTTCCGTTTGAAACAATTATCGACGGAATCATTGTTTCAATAATCATTATTTATAACGATTTTTGTAAAATGCGTATAATATGTGCAGGAAATTCTTTATAAAGTTCAAATTTTGCATACGCTTCAAAAAAGCTTTTTGAAGTTAGGAAAGTATCGTTTTCAAAGAATTAGCGACGTAATCATTGTTTAAATAATCATTATTTATAACGAATTCGGTAAACTGCGTATAATTTGTACAGGAAATTCTTTATAACGATCAAATTTTGCATACTCTTTAAAAATACTGTTTGAAATAAGGAAAATTTCCTTTTGAAACTATTATCGACGGAATCATTGTTTAAATAATCAATATTTATAACGATTTCTGTAAAATGCGTATAATTTGTGCAGGAAATTCTTTATAAAGTTAAAATTTTTCATAAACTTCAAAAATACTTTTTGAAATTAGGAAAGTATCGTTCTCCAAAAATTAGCGACGGAATCATTGTTTAAATAATCATTATTTATAACGATTTCGGTAAAATGCGTATAATTTGTGCAGGAAATTCTTTATAAAGTTTATGTTTTTCATACACCTCAAAAATACTTTTTGAAATTAGGAAAATATCGTTCTCCAAAAATTAGCGAGGGAATCATTGTTTAAATAATCATTATTTATAACGATTTCGGTAAACTGCGTATAATTTGTGCATGAAATTCTTTATAAAGACCAAAATTTTTCACTCTTAAAAAATGCTGTTTGAAATAAGGAAAATTTCCTTTTAAAACTATTATCGACGGAATCATTGTTTAAATAATCAATATTTATAACGATTTCTGTAAAATGCGTATAATTTGTGCAGGTAATTCTTTATAAAGTTAAAATTTTTCATAAACTTCAAAAATACTTTTTGAAATTAGGCAAGTATCGTTTTCAAAGAATTAGCGACATAATCATTGTTTAAATAATCATTATTTATGACGATTTCTGTAAAATGCGTATAAGTTGTGCGGGAAATTCTATATAAAATTCAAATTTTGCCTACACTTTAAAAATACTGGTTGAAATGAGGAAAATATCGTTTTGAAGTAATTCGCGACGGAATCATTGTTTAAAATAATCATTATTTATCATGATTTCTGATACTTCTGTAGGAAATTCGTTTTAAAGTTTAAATTTTGAATACGCTTAAATAATATTGTTTGAAATAAGGAAAATTTCCGTTTGAAACAATTATCGACGGAATCATTGTTTCAATAATCATTATTTATAACGAATTCGGTAAACTGCGTATAATTTGGGCAGGAAATTTTTTATAACGTTCAAATTTTCCATACACTTCAAAAATACTGTTTGAAATAAGGAAAATTTCCTTTTGAAACTATTATCGACGGAATCATTGTTTAAATGATCAATATTTATAACGATTTCTGTAAAATGCGTATAATATGTGCAGGAAATTCTTTATAAAGTTCAAATTTTGCATACTCTTTAAAAATACTGTTTGAAATAAGGAAAATTTCCTTTTGAAACTATTATCGACGGAATCATTGTTTAAATAATCAATATTTATAACGATTTCTGTAAAATGCGTATAATTTGTGCAGGAAATTCTTTATAAAGTTCAAATTTTGCATAAGCTTCAAAAACGCTTTTTGAAATTAGGAAAGTATCGTTTTCAAAGAATTAGCGACGTAATCATTGTTTAAATAATCATTATTTATAAAGATTTCGGTAAACTGCGTATAATTTGTGCAGGAAATTCTTTTTTTCATAAACTTCAAAAATACTGTTGGAAATAAGGATTATATCGGTTTGAAACAATTCTCGACGGAATCAATGTTTAAATAATCAATTATTTATGACGATTTCGGTAAAATGCGTATAATTTGTGCAGGACATTATTAATATAGTTAAAATTATTCACACTCTTCAAAAATACTGTTGGAAATAAGGAAAATATCGTTTTGAAACAATTCCCGTCGGAATCATTGTTTAAATAATCATTATTTATAACGATTTCGGTAAACTGCGTATAATTTGTACAGGAAATTCTCTATAAAGTTTAAGTTTTGCATAATCTTCAAAAATACTTTTTGAAATAAGGAAAATATCGTTTTGAAACAATTCGCGATGGAATCATTTTTTTAATAATCATTATTTATCACGATGTCGGTAAAATGCGTATAATTTGTGCAGGAAATTCTTTATAAAGTTTATGTTTTGCATACACTTCAAAAATACTTTTTGAAATAAGGAAAATATCGTTTTGAAACAATTCGCGATGGAATCATTGTTTAAATAATCATTATTTATCACGATGTCGGTAAAATGCGTATAATTTGTGCAAGAATCACTTTATAAAATTAAAATTTTGCCTACACTTTAAAAATACTGGTTGAAATGAGGAAAATATCGTTTTCAAAGAATTAGCGACGTAATCATTGTTTCAATAATCATTATTTATGACGATTTCTGTAAAATGCGTATAAGTTGTGCGGGAAATTCTATATAAAATTCAAATTTTGCCTACACTTTAAAAATACTGGTTGAAATGAGGAAAATATCGTTTTGAAGTAATTCGCGACGGAATCATTGTTTAAATAATCATTATTTATCATGATTTCTGATAATTTGTGCAGGAAATTCTTTATTAAGTTTATGTTTTGCATACACTTCAAAAATACTTTTTGAAATAAGGAAAATATCGTTTTGAAACAATTCACGATGGAATCATTGTTTAAATAATCATTATTTATCACGATGTCGGTAAAATGCGTATAATTTGTGCAGGAAATTCTTTATAAAGTTTATGTTTTGCATACACTTCAAAAATGCTGTTTGAAATAAAGAAAATTTCCTTTTGAAACTATTATCGACGGAATCATTGTTTAAATAATCATTATTTATCACGATGTCGGTAAAATGCGTATAAGTTGTGCGGGATATTCTTTATAAAGTTAAAATTTTTCATAAACTTCAAAAATACTTTTTGAAATTAGGAAAGTATCGTTTTCAAAGAATTAGCGACGGAATCATTGTTTAAATAATCATTATTTATAACGATTTCGGTAAAATGCGTATAATTTGTGCAGGAAATTCTTTATAAAGTTAAAATTTTACATACACTTCAGTAATACTGTTTGAAATAAGCAAAATAATGTTTGGAAACAAATCGCGATGGAATCATTGTTTAAATAATCATTCTTTATAACGATTTCTGTAAAACACGTATATAAACTTGTGCAGAGAATTCTTTATAAGGTGAAAATTTTGCATACACTTCAAAAATACTCTCTGAAATAAGAAAAATATCGTTTTGAAACTATTCGCGTCGCAATCCTAGTTTAAATAATCATTATTTATGACGATTTCGGTAAAATGCGTATAATTTGTGCACAAAATTCTTTATAAAGTTAAAATTTTGCATACACTTCAAAAATACTGTTTGAAATAAGGAAAATATGGTTTTGAAACAATTAGCGAAGGAATCATTGTTTAAATAAACATTATTTAGAACGATTTCTGTAAAATGCGTATAATTTGGGCAGGAAATTTTTTATAACGTTCAAATTTTCCATACACTTCAAAAATACTGTTTGAAATAAGGAAAATATCGTTTTCAATCAATGCTTGGCGGAATCATTGTTTTAGTAATCATTATTTATAACGGTTTCCATAAAATGCGTATAATTTGTGCAGGAAATTATTAATAAAGTTAAAATTTTTCACACACTTCAAAAATACTGTTTGAAATAAGGAAAATATCGTTTTCAATCAATGCTTGACGGAATCATTGTTTTAGTAATCATTATTTATAACGGTTTCCGTAAAATGCGTATAATTTGTGCAGGAACTTGTTTATAAAGTACAAATTTGGCATACACTTCAAAAATACTGATTGAAATAAGGAAAATATGGTTTTGAAACAATTAGCTTCGGAATCATTGTTTAAATAATCATTATTTAGTACGATTTCTGTAAAATGTGTTTAATTTGGGCAGGAAATTATTTATAAAAATCAAATTTTGCCTACACTTCAAAAACAATGTTTGAAATAAGGAAAATATTGTTTTGAAACAATTGGCGACGGAATCATTGTTGAAATAATAATTATTTATGACGATTTCGGTAAAATGCGTATAATTTGTGCAGGAAATTCTTAATAAAGTTAAAATGTTTCATACACTTCAAAAATCCTCTTTGAAATAAGGATTTTTCGTTTTGAAACAATTAGCGAAGGAATCATTGTTTAAATAAACATTATTTAGAACGATTTCTGTAAAATGCGTATAATTTGGGCAGGAAATTTTTTATAACGTTCAAATTTTCCACAAAGTTCAAATTTTCCATACACTTCAAAAATACTGTTTGAAATAAGGAAAATATCGTTTTCAATCAATGCTTGACGGAATCATTGTTTTAGTAATCATTATTTATAACGGTTTCCGTAAAATGCGTATAATTTGTGCAGGAAATTATTAATAAAGTTAAAATTTTTCACACACTTCAAAAATACTGTTTGAAATAAGGAAAATATCGTTTTGAATCAATTCTTGACGGAATTATTGTTTTCGTATTCATTATTTATAACGGTTTCCGTAAAATGCGTATAATTTGTACAGGAAATTCTTTATAACGATCAAATTTTGCATACTCTTTAAAAATACTGTTTGAAATAAGGAAAATTTCCTTTTGAAACTATTATCGACGGAATCATTGTTTAAATAATCAATATTTATAACGATTTCTGTAAAATGCGTATAATTTCCGCAGGAATTTCTTTATAAAGTTAAAATTTTGCATACACTTCAAAAATACTCCCTGAAATAAGAAAAATATAGTTTTGAAAATATTCGCCTCGGACTCATTGTTTAAATAATCATTCATCTTAACGATTTCTGATAACTCGTGCAGGAAATTCTTTATAAAGTTAAAATTTTGCATACACTTCAAAAATACTGTTTGAAATAAGCAAAATATTGTTTTGAAATATTTCGCGACGGAATCATTGTTTGAAAAATCATTGCTTATAACAATTTCTGTAAAACGCGTCAAACTTGTGCACAAAATTCTTTATAAAGATAATATTTTGCGTACACTTCAAAAATACTCTTGGAAATAAGGAAAATATCGTTTTGGAACTATTCGCGACTGAATCCTTGTTTAAATAATCACTGTTTGTAACGATTTCAGTGAAGTGCGTATAACTTGTGCAGAAAATTCTTTGTTATGTTAAAATTTTGCATACACCTCAAAAATACTTTTTGAAATAAGCAAAATATCGTTTTGAAACATTTCGCGACGCAATCATTGTTTAAATAATCATTATTTATCATGATTTCTGATACTTCTGTAGGAAATTAAATAAGGAAAATATCGTTCTCCAAAAATTAGTGACGGAATCATGGTTTAAATAATCATTATTTATGACGATTTCGGTAAAATGCGTATAATTTGTGCAGGAAATTCTTTATAAAGTTTATGTTTTGCATACACTTCAAAAATGCTGTTTGAAATAAAGAAAATTTCCTTTTGAAACTATTATCGACGGAATCATTGTTTAAATAATCATTATTTATCACGATGTCGGTAAAATGCGTATAATATGTGCAGGAAATTCTTTATAAAGTTCAAATTTTGCATACGCTTCAAAAATACTTTTTAAAATAAGGAAAATATCGTTTTGAAACAATTCGCGATGGAATCATTGTTTAAATAATCATTATTTATCACGATGTCGGTAAAATGCGTATAAGTTGTGCGGGAAATTCTTTATAAAATTCAAATTTTGCCTACACTTTAAAAATACTGGTTGAAATGAGGAAAATATCGTTTTGAAGTAATTCGCGACGGAATCATTGTTTAAAATAATCATTATTTATCATGATTTCTGATACTTCTGTAGGAAATTCGTTTTAAAGTTTAAATTTTGAATACGCTTAAATAATATTGTTTGAAATAAGGAAAATATCGTTCTCCAAAAATTATCGACGGAATCATTGTTTAAATAATCAATATTTATAACGATTTCTGTAAAATGCGTATAATTTGTGCAGGAATTACTTTATAAAGATCAAATTTGGCATACTCTTTAAAAATACTGTTTGAAATAAGGAAAATTTCCTTTTGAAACTATTATCGACGGAATCATTGTTTCAATAATGATTATTTATAACAATTTCTGTAAAATGCGTATAATTTGTACAAGAAATTCTTTATAAAGATCAAATTTTGCATACTCTTAAAAAATGCTGTTTGAAATAAAGAAAATTTCCTTTTGAAACTATTATCGACGGAATCATTGTTTAAATAATCAATTATTTATGACGATTTCGGTAAAATGCGTATAATTTGTGCAGGACATTATTAATATAGTTAAAATTATTCACACTCTTCAAAAATACTGTTGGAAATAAGGAAAATATCGTTTTGAAACAATTCCCGTCGGAATCATTGTTTAAATAATCATTATTTATAACGAATTCGGTAAACTGCGTATAATTTGTACAGGAAATTCTTTATAACGATCAAATTTTGCATACTCTTTAAAAATACTGTTTGAAATAAGGAAAATTTCCGTTTGAAACAATTATCGACGGAATCATTGTTTCAATAATCATTATTTATATCTATTTCTGTAAAATTCGTATAATTTGTGCAGGAAATTATTTATAAAAATCAAATTTTGCCTACACTTCAAAAATACTGTTTGAAATAAGGAAAATATCGTTTTGAAACAATTCGCGACGGAATCATTGTTTAAATAATCATTATTTATGACGATTTCGGTAAAATGCGTATAATTTGTGCAGGAAATTCTTAATAAAGTTAAAATTTTTCATACACTTCAAAAATACTCTTTGAAATAAGGATTGTTCGTTTTGAAACAATTAGCGATGGAATCATTGTTTAAATAAACATTATTTAGAACGATTTCTGTAAAATGCGTATAATTTGGGCAGGAAATTTTTTATAACATTAAAATTTTCCACAAAGTTCAAATTTTCCATACACTTCAAAAATACTGTTTGAAATAAGGAAAATATCGTTTTCAATCAATGCTTGACGGAATCAATGTTTTAGTAATCATTATTTATAACGATTTCAGTAAAATGCGTATAATTTGTGCAGGAAATTATTAATAAAGTTAAAATTTTTCACACACTTCAAAAATACTGTTTGAAATAAGGAAAATATCGTTTTGAATCAATTCTTGACGGAATTATTGTTTTCGTAATCATTATTTATAACGGTTTCCGTAAAATGCGTATAATTTGTGCAGGAACTTGTTTAGAAAGTTAAAATTTTTCAAACACTTCAAAAATACTGTTTGAAATAAGGAAAATATGGTTTTGAAACAATTAGCTACGGAAACATTGTTTACATAATCATTATTTAGTACGATTTATGTAAAATGCGTATAATTTGGGCAGGAAATTATTTATAAAGATCCAATTTTGCATACACTTCAAAAATACTGTTGGAAATAAGGAAAATATCGGTTTGAAAAAATTCCCGACGGAATCAATGTTTAAATAATCATTATTTATGACGATTTCGGTAAAATGCGTATAATTTGTGCAGGAAATTCTTAATAAAGTTAAAATGTTTCATACACTTCAAAAATCCTCTTTGAAATAAGAATTTATCGTTTTGAAACAATTAGCGATGGAATCATTGTTTAAATAAACATTATTTAGAACGATTTCTGTAAAATGCGTATAATTTGGGTAGGAAATTTTTTATAACGTTCAAATTTTCCATACACTTCAAAAATACTGTTTGAAATAAGGAAAATATCGTTTTCAATCAATGCTTGACGGAATCATTGTTTTAGTAATCATTATTTATAACGGTTTCCGTAAAATGCGTATAATTTGTGCAGGAAATTATTAATAAAGTTAAAATTTTTCACACACTTCAAAAATACTGTTTGAAATAAGGAAAATATCGTTTTGAATCAATTCTTGACGGAATTATTGTTTTCGTATTCATTATTTATAACGGTTTCCGTAAAATGCGTATAATTTGTGCAGGAACTTGTTTAGAAAGTTCAAATTTGGCATACACTTCAAAAATACTGTTTGAAATAAGGAAAATATGGTTTTGAAACAATTAGCTACGGAATCATTGTTTACATAATCATTATTTAGTACGATTTATGTAAAATGCGTATAATTTGGGCAGGAAATTATTTATAAAGATCCAATTTTGCATACACTTCAAAAATGCTGTTTGAAATAAGGAAAATATCGGTTTTGGAACAATTCGCGACGGAATCCATGTTTAAATAATCATTATTTATGACGATTTCGGTAAAATGCGTATAATTTGTGCAGGAAATTCTTAATAAAGTTAAAATGTTTCATACACTTCAAAAATCCTCTTTGAAATAAGGATTTTTCGTTTTGAAACAATTAGCGATGGAATCATTGTTTAAATAAACATTATTTAGAACGATTTCTGTAAAATGCGTATAATTTGGGCAGGAAATTTTTTATAACGTTCAAATTTTCCACAAAGTTCAAATTTTCCATACACTTCAAAAATACTGTTTGAAATAAGGAAAATATCGTTTTCAATCAATGCTTGACGGAATCATTGTTTTAGTAATCATTATTTATAACGGTTTCCGTAAAATGCGTATAATTTGTGCAGGAAATTATTAATAAAGTTAAAATTTTTCACACACTTCAAAAATACTGTTTGAAATAAGGAAAATATGGTTTTGAAACAATTAGCTACGGAATCGTTGTTTACATAATCATTATTTAGTACGATTTATGTAAAATGCGTATAATTTGGGCAGGAAATTATTTATAAAGATCCAATTTTGCATACACTTCAAAAATGCTGTTTGAAATAAGGAAAATATCGGTTTTGGAACAATTCGCGACGGAATCCATGTTTAAATAATCATTATTTATGACGATTTCGGTAAAATGCGTATAATTTGTGCAGGAAATTCTTAATAAAGTTAAAATTTTTCATACACTTCAAAAATCCTCTTTGAAATAAGGATTTATCGTTTTGAAACAATTAGCGATGGAAGCATTGTTTAAATAAACATTATTTAGAACGATTTCTGTAAAATGCGTATAATTTGGGCAGGAACTTGTTTAGAAAGTTAAAATTTTTCATACACTTCAAAAATACTGTTTGAAATAAGGAAAATATGGTTTTGAAACAATTAGTTTCGGAATCATTGTTTACATAATCATTATTTAGTACGATTTCTGTAAAATGTGTATAATTTGGGCAGGAAATTATTTATAAAAATCAAATTTTGCCTACACTTCAAAAACACTGTTTGAAATAAGGAAAATATCGTTTTGAAACAATTGGCGACGGAATCATTGTTTACATAATCATTATTTATGACGATTTCGGTAAAATGCGTATAATTTGTGCAGGAAATTCTTTATAAAGTTAAAATTTTTCATACACTTCAAAAATCCTCTTTGAAATAAGGAAAATTTCGTTTTGAAACAATTAGCGACGGAATCATTGTTTAAATAATCATTATTTAGAACGATTTCGGTAAAATGCGTATAATTTGTGCAGGAAATTCTTTATAAAGTTCATGTTTTGCATACACTTCAAAAATACTTTTTGAAATAAGGAAAATATCGTTTTGAAAAAATTCGAAATCATTGTTTCAATAATCATTATTTATAACGATTTCTGTAAAATGCGTGTAATATGTGCAGGAAATTCTTTATAAAGTTCAAATTTTGCCTACACTCTAAAAATACTGGTTGAAATGAGGAAAATATCGTTTTGAAGTAATTCGCGACGGAATCATTGTTTAAAATAATCATTATTTATCATGATTTCTGATACTTCTGTATGAAATTCGTTTTAAAGTTTAAATTTTGAATACGCTTAAATAATATTGTTTGAAATAAGGAAAATATCGTTCTCAAAAAATTAGCGACGGAATCATTGTTTAAATAATCGTTATTTATGACGATTTCGGTAAAATGAGTGCAATTTGTGAAGGCAATTCTTTATAAAGATCAAATTTGGCATACTCTTTAAAAATACTGTTTGAAATAAGGAAAATTTCCTTTTGAAACTATTATCGACGGATTCATTGTTTAAATAATCAATATTTATAACGATTTCGGTAAAATGAGTGCAATTTGTGAAGGCTATTCTTTATAAAGATCAAATTTGGCATACTCTTTAAAAATACTGTTTGAAATAAGGAAAATTTCCTTTTGAAACAATTATCGACGGAATCATTGTTTAAATAATCATTATTTAGAACGATTTCGGTAAAATGCGTATAATTTGTGCAGGAAATTCTTTATAAAGTTTATGTTTTGTATACACTTCAAAAATACTTTTTGAAATAAGGAAAATATCGTTTTGAAACAATTCGCGATGGAATCATTGTTTAAATAATCATTATTTATAACGATTTCGGTAAAATGCGTATAATTTGTGCAGGAAATTCTTTATAAAGTTAAAATTTTGCATACTCTTCAAAAATACTTTTTGAAATTAGGAAAGTATCGTTTTCAAAGAATTAGCGACGTAATCATTGTTTAAATAATCATTATTTAGGACGATTTCTGTAAAATGCGTATAATTCCCCACCCCCCCCCCCCCCCACCCCCCCCCCCCCCCACCCCCCCCCCCCCCCACCCCCCCCCCCCCCCACCCCCCCCCCCCCCCACCCCCCCCCCCCCCCACCCCCCCCCCCCCCCACCCCCCCCCCCCCCCACCCCCCCCCCCCCCCACCCCCCCCCCCCCCCACCCCCCCCCCCCCCCACCCCCCCCCCCCCCCACCCCCCCCCCCCCCCACCCCCCCCCCCCCCCACCCCCCCCCCCCCCCACCCCCCCCCCCCCCCACCCCCCCCCCCCCCCACCCCCCCCCCCCCCCACCCCCCCCCCCCCCCACCCCCCCCCCCCCCCACCCCCCCCCCCCCCCACCCCCCCCCCCCCCCACCCCCCCCCCCCCCCACCCCCCCCCCCCCCCACCCCCCCCCCCCCCCACCCCCCCCCCCCCCCACCCCCCCCCCCCCCCACCCCCCCCCCCCCCCACCCCCCCCCCCCCCCACCCCCCCCCCCCCCCACCCCCCCCCCCCCCAACCCATATAGTGGTAACACACCAACTGGTATGTATATTTTATATTCACATCCCGTTTTATAACTAAACAGTTTACCTATATTCACAGAAAACTCATTCCAGACAGGGAGCGGTCGTGAGAGAGTGCTCGAAGATACCACACAACCATATTTTCAGATAGAATCGGAATCATCAAGGCATTTTACGAGATTTGGATTATCTGGACGAGAAATACGCGGATATATACCAGAACCACGAACATCTACTGATTTGTATATATGGCTGGAGGAGTGCATGAAGTCGCTTCATGCTTATTTATGTGGACAGGCAAGACCTGCGGACTACATAGGCCTAACCATAAATTCCGACAAATTTCACAGTGGCCCCCTGTGGTTATCGTTTCGACCTGTAAGCGTTTTTAACTACAATGATTTATGGACATTACTTAATAATGCTGTGCAAAGCGCTAATGAGTTTAGTATTAAGGATAAAATAACTATAAACGTTTCCGTTGTAAAAACAGTGACCGGTTGCGGGCGTGTAACACTATCCGACATTGATGTACACAAAAAATCCATTCTATCTATACATAATAATGATAACATGTGCCTCCCAAGATCCCTAGTTGCAGGCTATATTTACTTACAAAGAGGTCAAGTACGCTCGGGAACTTTACACGAAAATTGGAATGCTATACGACGAGCCAGCGGCTCCTATCAAACCGAGAAAGCGCTGGAGCTCATTCATTTGTCTCGAGTTGATTTACCAACTGTTGACGGATACGGCATTGCTCATATAAATGCTTTTCAAATTTACTTTGCACATAAAGGCATAGCGATTTTTGTGTATTCATATAATGGATTTGGACGTGGTGATGCACCACTTTATGATGGTACGCAATTTGTCATTAACACAAGTAATCATGTATTAGGCACGATACGTATTATGTATTATGCACATTTAAAACATTACCAACCTATTTTGAATTTGGTAGCTGCAGCCGGGAGCAGGGGATATTGTATACCATGCAATAAAAAATATAGAAACAATCACAGATGCAAAGACGAGTGTTATAAATGTAAAAACATACCATCATGCAACACAAATATTCCAGTTATAAAATGTAATGTATGTATGCGGACCTTCTTCGGTAGGTCGTGTATAGAAAACCACCGGAAACGAGGTTCGTTTGATAAAAATTACAGTGTATGTGAGAAAATAAAATTTTGTAAAAATTGTTGTAAGATGGTACAATACGATAAAAATGACAGACATGTATGCGGTATGAGTTTTTGTAGTATTTGCAATTCGAAATTGCCCATAGGTCATTTTTGTTATATTCAACCACTGAAATCAAATGTGGAACGACGCGCGAAAAACATTTTTTTATTTTATGATTTTGAGACACAGCAAAATTTATCGGTTGAAGGCGATGAAGAAATAAAAATCCATGTACCAACTCTGTGTGTTGTACAACAGTCATGCGATTTCTGTTTTGAAAATACAGACCTTTCAATATTGTGTTCAAAATGCGGTATTC
This sequence comes from Trichopria drosophilae, assembly GCA_030407085.1. NCBI lineage: Eukaryota > Metazoa > Arthropoda > Insecta > Hymenoptera > Diapriidae > Trichopria > Trichopria drosophilae. The sequence continues at coordinate 72,356,098 of CM059584.1, forward strand.
GCGAATATGTATTCAGAAATGACTGCGTAAAACAATTTGTGGAATTCGCAATACAACCGAGAAAAATGTTTAATAACATAATATGCATTGCTCATAATTCTCAAGGTTATGATGCGCAGTTTATTTTGAAATATATTGTAGAAAAACACTGCACGCGCGATTTACCAACAGTCGTTATGAATGGGTCCAAAATAATTTTATTACAATATAAAAGTGTTAAATTTATCGATAGTTTGAATTATTTCCACATGCCGCTGCGTAATTTGCCAACTGCATATAGTATAAATGATATTGAAAAAGGTACATTTCCACATCTATTTAACGTACCAGAAAATCAAAATTACGTTGGCGAATTACCGGACATGAAGTATTATTCACCTGGTGGGATGCATCTAAAAGAAAGAGAAAAATTTTTATCATGGTATAATGATAAAAAACAACGTAGTTACGTATTTAATTTTCAAGAAGAAATAGAAAAATATTGCAAGCAGGATGTAACAATATTGAGATTGGCTTGTAGCGCATTTCGGAAAACATTTATGGAGTGTGGCGATGTTTGTCCTTTTAGTGAGTGTGCTACAATAGCTTCAGCTTGTCTACGTGTATTTCGGAAAATATTTTTAAAACCAAATCAAATTGGTATAATACCAACAGGTGGATACCGGCGTGCTGATAGGCAGTCCAAAAAAGCTCTTGCCTGGCTGTATTGGACGGAAAAAATCACGGGGCGAAAAATTCAACATGCGGGCGGTTCACGAGAAAAACGATTACCCGAAGGTTTTCTCGTGGATGGGTATTATAATTCTGCAGAAAATGATGACGAGAGTAAGGGTGTTGTATACCAGTACCATGGTTGTTTTTGGCATGGTTGCCCTCGATGTTACCGAATAAACAGAAATACAATTTTACCACGTACAAATGAATCATTGGACGTAAGGTATGAGCGCACATGTTTGACCAGCGAAAGAATAAAAAATTCTGGGTATACATTGATCGAGATTTGGGAATGTGTATTTGATCTCGAGTTAACTACTAATGATGCAGCTGTACAGTATATAAAATCAATATCACACGACCTGTTAATACAAAAACCTTTAGATCCTAGAGACGCCTTTTTCGGTGGCAGAACAGGCAACAATGTTAAAATGTATGAGTGTAAAAATTCTGAGAAAATAAAGTACGTGGATGTTTGTTCACTGTACCCGTACATATGCAAAACGGGTAAGTACCCCGTTGGTCATCCAAAAGTGTATGTAGGAGTAGAAGAGTGTGAAAAATGCATATGTAAAGTAAAAGGTATTACCTTGAACTTCGCGAATTCGGAAAAAATAAAATTTGACACAATACGTGAAATGGTAATCGGAGATAGAAGTGAGATTATACTAGCTACACAGACAATTAGACGAACTGCTTTTCATGACGTGATTACTCGTAAAGAAATAAAAACGTGTAAACCGGTTTATCATAAGCGCAGATTTGTAAGTTTATATAAAAGTTATCCATACGGTTATAAAGAAGAATAATATACTAGCATTCATTATGAATAATTGTTACTTATGCAATAAACTTCCAATGCTTATGGTTTTAATAATTTCTTCTTATTAAATTATGAACGTGTGTGTGTATGTGTGTATAACCCTGTTATAACAAATACGAGTAAAGTACTGTCGTTATATATATAGAGGACCATCAATACGTCGTTTCAGTATCAACCATGGACACACGTTGGAAACATCCTTGGACGTCAATGATTTGTGGTCCTACGGGATGCGGGAAAACTGTATTTGTTAGAAGATTTCTGCAATATATAGAACAAATGAGCGACGTACATTTTGACCGTATAATGTTATATTATTCCGAATGGCAGCCTTCCTACACAGAGTTAGGAAACGACATTGAATTTCGGGAGGAGTTACCGCAAAGTAGCCATTACGCGAACGAATCTCGCCCTAAACTTTTAATTATCGATGACTTAATGCGGGAATCGTCAACTGACGGGGCGATCGTAAACCTTTTCACAAAGGGTAGCCATCATAAGAACCTAAGCATTATTTTTATTACACAAAATCTATTTCATCAGGGTAAAGGTCAAAGGGATATATCACTCAACACAAATTATATCGTTATTTTTAAAAACCCACGAGATAGGGCACAGATTGGACATTTAGCACGTCAGATATGTCCGGAGAATGTACGGTTCATTCAAGAATGCTACTTCGATGCTACATCGCAGCCGCACGGATACATTCTTCTCGATTTGAAGCAGGCCACGACTAACAATGTACGACTCCGTACTTGCATTTTTCCGGACGATGAATATCGTTATGTATACGTGCAAAAAAAAGAAATAAAAGGTTACACAGGGTACAATATAACCCCAGTAACACACTAGTAATGGAACCGAGAGCACATATGCCTATTGGCATTAAGTACGCTAGTATATTGAGAGCATTATATCATATTGACACACGGCAGAGACGTGCAGTGCTACAGCACGCAGATCGTAATTTAATAATAAGCATTTGTGAAATAGCTTTAAATATTTTACGAGGTAATGTGCTTCTTAGTAAAATTCACAAGACACGTTTACGCAAACACGCAGCTATTCTGAGAAAATTATCAAATCCTGGCAATTCCGTGGGAGATAAAAAACGTATTATCATACAACGTGGTGGATTTCTACCAACTCTCCTAGCACCAGTACTTGGTTCGCTTTTAGCAGGCATTGTGAATAGCGCTTTGTGATATGGAATACGCACGAAAAATGGTTCTAGTACCTCAAGAGCTCGCCAGTACAGTACAAAAAAATAACATAATTCTGCATAAGACTGTCCAAACACCAGGTACAACAACTAGTAGACTCGATATCGATATGAACGAAATTTTAAACTCGCCAACAATTGATCAACGTGAAAAGTGGCGGCGATATTGTCAGGTATTACAACGCTATCTATATTTTAAAGACTCTGAAGTCGTAAGAAATTTGTCTTACCACAATTCATCGAAAATAAATAACGACAACGAGGCTTTTAAACAGAAAGCTATATCAAATCAAAAAGAAATAGTAGAAGAAGAAGGAAACGAGATAATGCATACATCAACTAATGATGAATATCTCGTAGAAACTGTACCACAAAAATTCCGGTCAAAAGCGCGACGATTGGTTCGCCATTTACGTGGTTCAAAAAACGTTCGGTGGAATAATCGCGGTGAAATTATAATAGATGGCAATACCATCCATGGAACTAATATTATCGACATGTTGAATGATGCTATGAGAGGTAGGAAAAGAACTCCTCTTTACGGCCATCGTCAGTTTGCAAATGCCCTTCGTAGTGCAGCAGTACCACGTGAGTTTATTGGTAACAAACGCGTCTGGCACGAAATCGAAAACCGCAACAACGATCAACCATCTTGTAGTACAGTTAAACGAGCACCTAGATATCGACAGCATACACCTAAGACATTATTATTTACCACCACACATTCATCATCGTCGGATTCGAACAGAGTATCTAACAGCGACGACGAAAACGATAAAAAAGAAATTAATTCAAAACGTAAGAAGATAGTACCACCCCCACCAAGACAGATATTAGCATGGCATCGAATGTCCGGCAGATTACGAAAGGGAAAAAGTCAATCATCGACAAAGAGATACCGATAACCTATTCAAAGAGTGTGCTCGATAACGTTATTGATTCATTACCGTTTGAATTACATATACCAGGATATAAATTTTGTGGACCCGGAACACGTCTTCGAGAAAGGTTACAACGAGAAGATCAAGGTATAAATCCACTGGATGCAGCGTGTCGTTCTCATGATATCGCTTACAGTGATAATTTAGTAAACCGCCGTAAAGTTGATGAAAAGTTAGCCAAAGTAGCGTTTTCGCGCATGCTTGCAGAAAATGCTTCTACAGATGAGAAAACTGCGGCGGCTGTCACTGCCTGTTGTATGATTAGCAAGATTGCATTTGAAAAGATATTTTCGCGTATTAAATCATCTATGACCACATCTAAAACACATTTGAGACGTCTATCGCGGAAGAAGCAAAAAACATCCAACGAACGTAGAAAAGAACATTCAAAAGAAAAGTAAAAAAAATGCATAATATTCTACACGAGATTTATTATGACCCTACTCAGCCATTGGCATATACAGGCTCAATTCGAAATTTGTACCAAGCAGCGAATAAAAAGTTCCAATACAATCAAATATCTGAGTGGTTAGAAGGTCAAGACGCTTACAATCAGCATCGTCGTACGCGTCGTATATTTCGCAGCCGTTCTTAGAATGTGCGGAATATTGATGATGTTTGGGAAGCCGATTTAATGGATGTGCGTTCTATAAAGACTTATAACAATAAAAATACTTATTTATTGGTGGTAATTGACACACTAAGCAAATATGCTTGGGTAGAACCTATAAGCGACAAAACATCGAAAAACGTTGCTAGGGCTTTCGAACAAATTTTGTTGAGAAGTGGGGGTAGACAACCGATGTCTCTTCAAAGCGATAAGGGAAAAGAATTTATCGGTAATCATATGCAAAATCTGTTAAAATCTAAGGATATAGGATTTAGAACTGTTCGTAATCCAGACATTAAAGCCAGTATTGTCGAACGTTTTATAAGAACGCTTAAGGAAAGACTGTGGCGTTATTTCACACATACAAATACTCGTCGTTACGTGGATGTGTTACAATCTATCGTCACATCTTATAACAACTCCAAACATTCGGGTACAAATATGGTACCAGCTCTCGTTAATTGGTATAATGCTGCAGAAGCTCGTTCAAATCTTATTCAACGCTATGGTGCTTTGAAACCGACATCGAAACCCCCTAAATATCGAGTTGGTGATTTAGTGCGTATCATTCGAGCAAAGAATGTCTTTGCAAAAGGTTACGAAGGTGGATGGACTACAGAATTATTCAAAATTATACGCGTATCAAACACACGACATCCGATCGTCTACATACTTGAAGACCTCCAGGGTAAAGACATCGACGGGTTCTTTTACGAGGAAGAATTAAGTCGAGTTCAAAAAGATTTGAATACAGAAGTTTTCGTTGTCGATAAAATTTTAAAAACTGTCGGTGTAGGTAGAAAGAAAAAATATTTCGTACGTTGGACGGGTTATCCCGATAAGTTTAATTCTTGGATTAGCGCAGACCAGTTAAAAATTCGCAATGAAGGAAGAATTTAATATTATTTTACCAAGTAATAGCAGTATGGAACTTTACACTGATAACAGAACCACCAACTTTATTACGCAATTACCACACTATATGCGTTTACAAGGAGAGTGGTGTGTAGCACTTACAGAGATTCAAGTACCTTTGACTTTTCAACATATTTCTGTTAAGGAAGAAGATAGAAGTATTACATTTACGAGATTTAAGAACCGCCCCACACGGATAGGATTATCAGCTACGCAAAGTAAAAGTGAGAGGATAAATACGGTACAGGTGTCTTACATGGCACCTGGGGTTTATAAGAGCGCTAATGCTTTAATCGAAGAGATTAACAGCTTGCCTTGTATAAAAGGACATCTGATATTTAGTGTTGGGCGCGGTGGCTACGCATCAATTTCACGAATCTGTGATGATGAATGTCTGGATGAAGAACACATAGTTTACCTACCAGGTAAATTAAGAAAGATACTTGGTTTTGATAGTACACCCACTTCTCAAAAGCAAAACGACGCGATAGTCGTGAGTGATAATACTTTAATTTACGGCATACGTCCTGTAAACCTATTCTGTGTTCTACCTTCAATACTAATGGTGTACAGCGATATTTGCGAACCTTATGTCACAGGTGATGTTCAGACTCGTCTATTGCGGGCTGTGCCCTTTAAACACGATGATTATACTTACGGAGATATAAGAATATGCAATTTTTCGCCTGCTGTATATATACCACTGCTCAACGGTTCCTTCCAAAGTATTGAAATAGATATAAGGGATGAATATGGAAAATATGTCCCATTTGATTACGGTACACTGACGGTGACACTGCATTTCAAACGTATTGATTAAAGGTAGATAAAATGGCTCATTACGTGGCATACTTTGATAGCCAAATAGGAGGTAATATACATGTGGGAGGTGTGGGCCGCGTGTACAGAGGAGCGCTGTATCAGAGAGGACACGGCATCGGTAGTTTTCTTGGTGGTTTATTCAGAAGAGTAATACCCTTTTTTACACGAGGTGCAAAAGCTGTCGGTAAAGAAGCATTACGAGCGGGTCTAAACATTGTGTCCGACATTGCGACGAACAATACACCGGTAAAAGAGACTATACGGCGTCGTGTCAAAGAGTCGGGGGCCAATTTAAAGAGGAAAGTAGAAGAAAAATTTGATGAGATGATGGAGGGGTCAGGGTATAAATTTCCGCGATACTCAATTGTTGGTCATTTACCCGGGGACAACACAACAATCGACAATCGTTATCATTTTCGGTTGACTCAACCCCATTCAAGAGTTCCGAAGAAGTTGAACACGAATAGGACTAAGAAAAAAAGGAAGAAGGGGAAATCCCATCGAGATCAGAAAACAAGGAGTAGTCGTAAATATTCAACATCTAATCAGAAGTCAAAAAGAACGCGACGAAAAACAGTAAAAAAGAAAAATAAGAGTCGTGCAGTAGCAGATATATTTAAATAATAGAAAATGTCTCTTTTACATACGCATTCGTGCGAATGCATGAAATCTGAACTGGATCTGTTTACACTACCACCTACTCAGACGATTATTGAGGGTTCTCATTGGGTACAGTATAAACCCGTGTCGGCACTGTCTCATGATTCACCGATTGAATTTGTTTTACCTGGAAATGGAGAAGAATATATTGATCTAGCACACACGATGTTAAGTTTGCGTGTAACATTAGCCGCTGACAAAGATATGCCGGATGATATACCACAAACAGAACGTGACACCGTCGGACCTGTGAATAATTTTATGCATTCGCTTTTCAACCAGGTTGATGTTTATTTTAATCAAAAACCGGTTTCCCCGCCAAACAACGCATACGCCTACAGATCATATATTGAAACACTGTTAAATTATGGTCCTGCTGCCAAAGGTTCCCATTTAACGAGTGTTTTATGGTATGATGACACGTCAAATCATATGGACGCGTTTAATAATAATGTGGGGCTCGTTAAACGTCGCAACATCATGAACGCAGGAAAAACAGTAGATTTGCTTGGCCATTTACATTGCGATGTATTTAATCAAGAAAAGTTATTACTGAATGGTGTGGAGGTACGTGTACGTCTCATAAAGTATCGAGATGTCTTTTGCATCATGGATCAAACGGGTCATTATTACGCTCGTATTGAGGAAGCAAGTCTTTTAGCACGACGTGTGAAAGTTAATCCTGGTGTTCTGCTTGCGCACGCCAAAAGTCTATCGAAAACAACGGCGAAATATCCCTTGACGAGAGTTGAAGTTAAGACTTTAACTATGCATAGCGGGATTCATGGGGAGACTCTGGACAATGTTATACTAGGACAGTTGCCAAAAAGAGTTGTCGTAGGGTTTGTAGAAAATAAAGCTTTCAATGGCGATCGTACGCTAAACCCATTTAACTTTAAACATTTCAATATCAATTTTCTATGTTTGTATGTTGATGGTGCTCAGATACCTTCGAAGCCATTACAACCCGATTTTAATGCGTCAAATCTTTATGTCGACGCTTTCCACACAATATTCTCGGGGACGGGTATACATTTTCTTAATGAAGGAAATTCCATCACACGTGACGGGTATGCAGGTGGATATTGCCTTTCCGTGTTCGATTTGACACCCGATCTCTCAGCTAGTGATTCTACTCATTGGAATTTAGTCAGATATGGCAGCGTCAGAATTGAAGTACGATTTGCAACGGCTTTAGCAAGTACGGTCAATTGTATAGTTTACGCTGAATACGAAAATATACTAGAAATCGATGCATCCCGGCAAGTTGTCGTTGATTTTGGGTCGTGAATTAATACCTGCAGATGGCTCTCTGTATGCATATTCTTATAAATTCCAACATTAACTGGAAAGTACAGTTGTCTTTTAGCCACGGCGAACGACAGACATTACAATGGATCTAGTGATTGACGTACAGTTTTTTAAAGATATAAATAATAAAGTCATACCGAAAGAGGTGTCCGTTTTGTCTATGAATAACGACTTTATCGGTCACTGGTTAGTCGCTCCACCATATTCAGTCGATGTGTTGTGCCGAGAAGCCAGGAAACAAAATAATTGGTTAACACATAACCATCATGGTCTCGACTGGTTTGACGGTGAAGTACCTGAAAACTCGTTATATAAAAAATTACGAGAAGTTACGGTTAGTGCTCGAAATATATATGTGCGTGGAAAAGAAAAGTGGATGCTCCTAAACAAGGTGACCGCACGCAATATAATAAATTTGGAGGAAGATAGGAGTTGCCCATCATTCGACGAGCTACCTTGGGCAGGTAATTACTGCCTACAACATGGATGCAAGTTTAACTATTTGCGCTTTACTTGTGCGTTAAATAATGCACATCGTTTACGACTGTGGATACTTTCGGCGAATTTAGTGAAGAATAAAGAAAGTGATAGCACGGACATTCCGGACATAGTGGAATATCCACTTACAAACACGTATCGAGCTATCGTTAGTGATAGTAAACTCAATAATAAAACGTCTGCTTTAAAAACGGGTGATTGTTCATTTGCAGACCTGCCAATGCGTATAGAGAGTCGGAATAACAACGATATCAGCGAAGTAGACACACCGATTTATACATTTAAAGTACCTACAATTTTGGAACAATGAATAGTTTAGACATTTTAAAATCTATATCCGAAATTAAACACCACACCGTAGGTGTATTTCCCGCGGACCAAATACCCCGTGTTTGGGGTAAACCTGCATGCTTTGTATTAAATACAGATGGTCACAAAAAACCAGGTACTCATTGGGTGGCTATATATGCCGATATCTATGGCAATGCATTGTATTTTGACAGTTACGGATTACCACCTTTCGTACCTGATCATATAAAATCATTGAAAAACAATTGTCGTCAGTTTCGATGGAATACACAACAGATACAAAGTGAATCGTCGGATGTCTGTGGTCAATTTTGTATAATGTTTCTGCGCCACATGGGTGCCGGTCTAGGTCTCAAAGTATTTCACGATAATTTTTCTAAGGATCTGATTAAAAATGATATGATTGCGAAGCGTCACCTTAAATATAAAAATAGAGACAATGGCTTTATTGGCACCGGTATAAACCCAATGCGATGCCTACAAAGATGTTATTCAAAATTTGCCAAATATTAACGCTATTTGATATGATGATGAAATAACACTGAAGCTCGTTCAGATATTATTTTTAAATAAAATGTTTGAGTATGTGCAGTCGAAGAATAAAAACGCATACTGCATAATACCAATATGTTGGGTGTTAAATAAAAATATGACATAATTGGTACGACTTTTAAGTAGGTACTGTTTTCAATACAGTGCTGATGATGTTTTGCCGATGCTATTTTGCTGAATATGTCATAAATACCTCACGAGCGTGAATATTAAATATCACACATAACCACATCCAAAAATGCTGACACGATGCTTACAACAGCTCTTCTGAGAAGATTAAACCTCCTGCAACTTCCCAATCTTTCATCACAATTACTCAGAACGGTGTACAGTGAATTTGCTCTCGGTTAGAAGACAATAACGGTCCGAAATGACCACCACGAAACCTGAGCTATCAACGATACGTGACGACGGTGGGAAAGGACCCCACCAAATTATAGGCACAATTTACGGCCTAAATAAATCGTACACAAAAAAAATCCTCGTGGGGCTGTAATATTCAGATCTGGAGGACCGCGTTTATGTACCAGTGATTCGGATAATTGGGACCGATTTCATCGGAATATCATTCACGCCGAAGTCATGGTACGAGTTTGCACATCACTTCCGCCATATTCAATCATTTTTCAACGATGATGATGGGTCTATCAGAGTAGGCCAAAAAATATATGGAGAAGGTTGGTCGGTTCGTTTTACGTACAGTCATGGTGATAAAGCAATCGAAGTAGAATACAACCAACGACCCGTGGGTGGTGTGTCTGCGAAACGTTTTCGAAGGTGCTTAATTCTAAAGCAGGTAACATTCGACTGTTTAGTGGGTGTTTCGAGGTGCATTCATAAAAAAATATATTATTTGGTAACAATTGGGAGTGACGTCAGTCTCATTGCACGAGATGTTTTACGCATCGTGGAAGACAAAGTGCGGTGTGCCTACGAGGCTCAGGTGCAGATATTTACCAATAAAATAGTGCGCGATATAACACGATCATTTACCGATGATATTGTAGCAACGTGTATGACTGCAAGAAGTGAAATATTGTCGAAAGAGTGTTCGCTTGCCATTTTTTATGAACTAATAACTTTACATTTAGATCGTATTGTTGACAAGTTAAACGAATTGTAAAAAGTGATGTTAAACAATATACAACAACAGCGAATATACGATGTTAATTTCAATTTACAGGAATATGAATTTATATTGTATGTAATTATAGACTTTATGGGAATATATTTATATGTTAACAAATATTACTATAATAATATTATTAAGTCAAAATGTGTGAAAATAATAATTCTATCATTATAAATAAATAGTATGTATTTATTTATCACCTATACACAAAACACGATATTGCTAAAAAGAATATAATAAATATTAGAAAATTGAATAGTACATGTACTGGACAGAGTTTTTGAGAAAATTAAATGTAAGCCTTGTATTCATTTTAACGTGTGTTTTTAAATCAGTTGATTGCAATATTATTAGTTTTACTCAACATAATTCAATTAATTTGTAATTACTAAACATTACATATTAGCGGTTTTATATTTACTTCTCTTTGGTTTACTCGTAATAAAATATGTTTACCTTGAACTTCTGCATCGTGTGACTCGATAAAAATATTGCTTATAAAAAGTAATTTTTCACAGCTTAACATATTTTATACCAACAACTTGAGAATCCTATTTATTAAAAAACATGTATACGATCACAAACACTGAAAATTCAACGATAATAAATTCGACGGTAAACGATAAATGTAATTAGCTTTATTTTAAATATTTAGTATTGTGCATCTCATAATATATCTCTACATTGTACCATCGAGATGTGTGCCTTCGTGGAATGTGCTGAATTTCAAAACAAGTGCACGTGTTCTCTCGACAACCGGTGCTATTGTAGTAAGATGCATCAGTGATCCCTCAGTCAATCTCGAGTCGTATCGCCGGGTACACGTGTTTGTAATGCCAAATCCATTTTTCGTCTGATTTCTGATTTTTAACGTCTCCCGACGGTCTCAATTTTTATCAGAACGAAACGTATGAGGGGCCAAATTCTTCGCCTTTTCAAGTTCTACAACATTGTTCCATATGATATTTCGCTAGCATTTTATGGAAACGAGTTAGACGCGAAAATTGCAAAAAAAGGCAATTTTTACCCTTTTTAGATCGATAACTGGTGAAATATTCATTGCAAGTAATATGCTCTTTGAGGTAAGTTGTAGCTCTATAAAAAACCTTCAAAATCTGCCATCATTCGTTAAAGTAACTTTAAAACGAGCCGAGTTATATACAGAGAGAGAGAGAGAGAGAGAGAGAGAGAGAGAACGATTGTCACATGATTAGTTTACTGTGGGCACTATGGGACGTCGCAAACGTGACTCATCGGGGCTCCAAGAGGTAAGTAGCCTCGATGAGTCACGTTTGTTATGACGGCCCATAGTGCCCACATTACTACTTATGTTCCTAAACCGTTTGATACTGTAGACATATTGAGTGCATTCCGCAATATTGGATGATTCGGTTAATTTCTATTTTACACTGTGTTACTTGGATTTCTTAATATTCTTTTAGTTGTAATAACTGGGCTTTAATTTTTTCAGATTTAATTGATTTTTTTTCTATTTCGCAATCTTGTGTATTTAATAATGAGATTGTGGATATGTTTGAACTCTGTGCTCCGCAATCGAATGCTATAAATGCTTGAACGTCCAGAATTGTTATAACTAGTAGAACTGTGGTTATGAGAGTATTCATTTTGTTTGTAATATTGACTGTTCTTCGTTTGTCTCTGTTCCTGTTAAACATATATATATATCTATATTATTTTTTTTTGTTTTTAGTTTTTTTTATATACTTAAATTTACTGTATTGGTATTTTTGATAATTTTAGTCGATTCGCGTGAACTATTTTGTCTTCGTTTTTATTCTTATTTTTACATTTCCGTTATCAAATAGTTCGAGTACTTCGAAGGGGCCTTGATATTCGCATCGAATTTGCTAGCTTTGTGATTTTTTTGAAGAAAAACAGGGTCTCCTATATTAAATGTTATTGGGTTAATATGTTTGTCGTAGTAATGTTTTGATTTTAGTTTAGCAGTTGTTAGATTTTGTTTTACGAATTTCTGTGTGTCGTAAAGTTTTGAGGCTAAGTTTTGTACATAGTCACTGTATGTTTCCTGGGTTTCGTTTTCGATAAGTTTTGATGATGGTAATTTTGCTATTCTACCAAACATTAGTTCAAAAGGTGTGTATTTAGTTCCCTCGTGAATGCTAGTATTATAAGAAAAAGTAGCTAATTCTAGCCATTTATCCCAGTCACAGTGTTTGTTTGTGAAATATTTAATGTATTCTTTTATTACATGATGAGATCGTTCTAATGAGCCGTTAGCTTGAGGGTGAAATGCTGTGGTTTTTATTTGCTTTATATTGAAGAGTTTTGCCATTTTTTTCATTATTTTGCCCAAAAAGTTCTTCCTTGGTCTGTTAGGATGCTTCTTGGAGTGCCAAAAATGCATATAAATCGTTTTATTAGTGCCTCTACTATATCTGATGCTGTGGCTTTTTTTAAAGGTATAGCTACTAAATATTATGTTAGATTGTCTTGGATAGTTTTCATAGCCTTCTTCGGTTTTATTGTTTGGTATTACAATATCCATTGCTATTTTTTCTAGAGCTTTTCTTGGTGTGTCGGATATGACCATTGGTTGTTTGGTTTTAATTCTACTTAATTTTTTTAATTGGCAGGATTTGCATGATTGAATTAATTTTTCTATATCGAATTTCATGTTTTCCCAGTAATGATTTTGTTTAATTATTTTGAGGGTTTTATTGATTCCTTTGTGTCCTCCTATAGGTGAAGAGTGTAGTTCTTTTATAATGTCTTCCCTGTCGTTTTTATCGGGGTGGTTAATTGTTCCGTTGCAGATAATTATCTTTGTTTTGCCGTTTTTTAAATTTTGTTCTAAAATATTTTTCACTTTTGTCCAGTTTATTCCTATTATGTTCTCAGTTTTTGAAATGCTAATTGTGTTTAAATCTAAGTTATCTGCTTCTTTTTTTAAAGATTTTATTACAGTTTTAATATTTTTTAATATTGTTAATTGACTTTCTCCTGTGTCTGTTGTTCTCAAGTGCAAAATGGTATTTATTTTTTTGTTTTGATATTGAGATTTTATTCAAAGTAAGGTTTTCAAATTTTGGGAGTTCATTTCAGTTTTTGTGTTTTAAGTTTCTATTATCGCATAGTTTCCCAGATGTGGTTATGAAATGGGCTACGTTGTCTTTTTGCATATATATATATAAAATTTTCCATTTCTATAATGTTTTTGTTGCAACAGCGTTTATTATATTTGTCAGTGATTTCTTCGTCAGTGTCGTTCCTTTCATTACTTGAGTCTAATTCTATATTGTCGTTATTTACGTTGTAATTTGTGTCGTTTTGCTGTTGTTTTCTGGTTGGTTCCGTATTTTTGTTCTAGGCCGTCCTCTTTGTTGGTGCTCACTTTTATATGTTTTTGTCTGTTGTTGTTTTTGTTTTTTATTATTTATCTCCAGTCTTTTGGAAGGTTGGATTTTTCTTGTACTTCGTCTCAGGCATGCTGAGTCTGTGATATTTGCGATTTGTTTACATTCAGGTTCTAAATTGTTTATTTCATCTTTGGTATGTTTATCGGTTTTTGTGTCCTTTTTCTTTTCGTGTGCGAAAATTCTAGGACAATTTATTTCTATGTGATTTAATTTATAACATTTAGTACAGAACGGTATTACAGCCGGAAGGTTGTATTTTGGCCCTGTGTAATTTACTTTATCGTTTGGAGGTTTTTTAATATTATATATTGGACTGTGCACTAGTATTTGTTTAAGAATTTTGTTCTTTGCTTTTGTGTGTTTACTTTTAATGAATTTAATTGGTTCTAGTGCTTGTGCATCTTGGTTGCTGTAATTAATCCAGTAATTACTGTCTCCATTAAATCCTAGTCCTTTTCTGTCGGTTTGGGTTTTAATTCTGATTGGTTCTCTAATTCCTTGATTATATCTGCCTATTCCGGCTCCTCTCCATCCCATATTTTCCATCATCTTAGTAATGGTATTATTAAGGTATGCTCTTTTATTTGATTCGTTAATTTTTAGTATTTCTATAGGATTTCTGGATAATGCATCTGCGTTGACGTTTGATGTGCCTGCTTTATGTATTACTTCAAATTCGTATTCTAATAAATTGTACATCCATTTGGCAACTCTGGAATTGGGGTCTTTTTTTGTTCTGAATAATGTGAGGGGTTTATGATCAGTAACTACCGTAAAAAGTTTTCCAAAAATAAGGTCTGAAATGTAATATGGCATAGTATATTGCAAGAGCTTCTTTATCATAAGTTTCGTATTTCTTTTCGTGATCGTTATATCTTTACCTATTTCTCCTTGAGATAGTATTGCGCCTATCGCATATCCTGATGCATCTGTAGTGATTATAAAAGGTTCATTGAAATTAGGGTACTGTAGGACAGGTGCGTTGCATAATTTTTCACGCAGTGTGTTAAATGCATCGTTTTCTTCTTGTTCCCATTTGAACGATATATCGTTTTTTAGTAAATTTGATAAATGTTTGTCTCTAGATGAAAAATTTTCAATAAATCTACGGTAGTATCCTGCGAGTCCGAGAAATTGTCGGATATTCTTCTGATTTTTAGGTATTGGAAATTTCTGTACGCAATTGATTTTGTTCGGGTCTGGTTTTATACCTTCTTCGCTAATTATATGTCCTAAATAACAAACTTCTTTTCTTAAAAATTCACATTGGTCTGGTTGTAATTTAAGGTTTGCGTTTCTTAGTCGTTTCATTAATTTCTCGCATTTGATTTCATGTTCTTCTAAAGATGATCCGATATTTGCTTATTAATTTCTTTTTTATGTATAGGGGGGAATCGGTACTGTTTTGTGTTTATAGGCACTTCGTCAGTTGTTATTATTTTATGCTTTATAAGTGGTGTGAAGCCTAAAGGCTCGTCTGGTAAGTGAAACGTGTCTGCATTTTTATTTATTATTCTATCTATACTTCCTTTTTCTTCAGTGTTTAGATGATCCCATCGTAATAACTGTTTTACTTGTTTTGCTCGTTTTGTTTCTTTGGTTATGTGATATACTTTAGTTGTTTTCATTCTTGTTAGGGGTTCATTTAAATATTCTGTGTATGTAAAGAGTTTTTTTGTTTATTGGGATGTTTGTTTGGTTCTTCTGAACCGTGTATTATTATATGATTATCCCTTTTCAGTGTTGATGTTTCGTTTGTAATATTTTCAGAAGGTTTATTTATTAGGTCCACATCGGGTTTATTTTTATCTTTTTTCTTGTATTCGTGTGGTTTCTTTGATGGGTCTTGGTGTTGTTTGTTTATTTTCCACTTTTGTAAGATTAGTAACTTCACATTTTCATTATAGAAGTCTTGAGGAATTGAAAGATTTCGATAAGTGTTGTTTTATCATTTGGTTAATTTCATTTTCGTTCGTTTTTTCATCTTCATTTTCATATTTGTTTTCATGTATTATTTCGTTTTCATTGTCATTTTTGCTTTCATTTATTATTTCGTTTTCGTATTTGTTTTTGTTGGTTATTTCATAATTTTCATTTATTATTTCATTTTCGTATTTGTTTTCATTTATTATTTCATTTTCATTTTCATTTATTATTTCATTTTCATATTTGTTTTCATTTATTATTTCATTTTCATATTTGTTTTCGTTTATGTGTTCTACATTTTCCTCTATTTCTTATATTTCGACTGTTGGAATGTCTGAATTTGATACTTCATTTGTTGTATTAAAAATGTGTAAATATGCTTTTCCTTCATTATTTTTAACAAGTGCTTCGCCCAAGAATACACCTTCTTTGCTATTGATGTGTGGTACATACCCATGTTGAATGTTATTGTTTTTTTATTTTTATGAACATTGTAGATACTGCTCTAGCCGGAATTTTTACAGTTTCTGGGATGTTGAAATATTTTGGGTTATTTTTCCATGTAATAAGGTTATTTTTGTAGTCTATTGTAACTTCATTGCTTTTTAAAAATTCAGATCCTAAAATTCCTTCGCAATCTATTGGGCAGTTGTTTTTAACTACGTGGAATAGTGTATCATGCCCTAATATCTCGATTATTACTACCCCCATTGTAGTTACTGGTTGTTCCGTGATTCCTTTTAGATCTATTATATTGGTTTCGTCTATTAATGTTTCTCCTTTTACATATTTTTCTTTAATGATGTTTACGCTGGCTCCGGTGTCAACCATTAGGTTTATCATTGTATGTAAATCTTTTGAATTTATTTGTATTAATGGGGCTTCATGTTTATTTAGATTGACTGTTTTTATTTCTCTGGACTGGTTTCTGATTTTGTCACAAGGTTCATTTGGCGCTTGTTTCCAGTCTTCCTCTGTGCGCCTGTTCTCGAGAGACCATTTTCGTTTCCCGGATTTGTTGAGTCTTTTAATTCCTTGATTAATTCTGCTCGTATCTGTTCCTTGAATTTTAGTTTTCTGCATTCTTGCCATATGTGTCCTATAGACTTGCAGTATGTGCATTGTTTTGATTCGTTAGATTCGTGGTAGTTGTGATGTTTAAAGTTTTGGTTTTGATTGTGTGGATTCTGGAAACTTTTTGGATTATAGTGTTGTTCCTGATTATAGTTGTTTGTATAACGTTGTGGTTGATTTTTTTTCGAGGTTGATCGTTGTTTGGTTTGTAATTGTTTGATTGAGGGGTATTCTAATGATAGTTATTCCTTAGATATCCGTAAGATATCTTGTTGTTGTTGATAGTTGTTGGGTTGAAATTTTTGTTGATTTGAGTTTCTGAAGAGGCACGTATCAGCTTCATGTCCTATTTTTTTACAGATTTGGCATTTTTTTTCTGTAGTTAAAAATTTTATTCTTTGTGTTTTAGGTTTTTCTTCGTTTTTTGGTTCTTCAAGAGGGATTCCTCTTACATTATTTGCGAGTTTTAGTCTTCTTTCTATCTGTATTGCTTTATGTATACCAGCTTATAGGTCTGTTAGTTCTGAATTTAATAATCTAACTTCTATTTCGGGTTTTAATCCAGTTAAACATGTCTCTAGAATTTTTTGTTCGGTTATTTCTTTAGCTATGTCTGTTGCTTCGTGATCTTCGCTCAAGGCTTTGTAAATTTCTAATATTCGATCTCCTGTTTCTCTGACGCGATTTCCATATTCGACGACACTTTCAAAATTAAATTGGTGCATCCCTATTAATTCTTGTCTGATTTCTGTTATTGAATGTGCCGGGGCATAAATTTCTCGTAAACATTTAAGCAGGGCTGATACGGTTTCGAATGTCTTATTTTTTACAGCTCGTCGTGCTTCTCCTTTTAGTCGACTTTTTATTAATTTTACTAAGTCTACTTCTGATTCCTCGGGTAGCATATCTTTTGCTTCCTCGCAACCGTCGACGAAAGCGTAAAAAGTTTTCGGGTTTCCGGCATATCTGGGTACATTTTCTATAGCGTGGTTAAGAGTTAGTTTGTCTTTGTAATTCGCCATCTTTGCTATTTCGTCTTCGGAAAAATATGGATTGGAGTTATTTATCGTTCTGAAGGTGTCTTCACCTTCGCTTTCGACGTTATGAGTTCCTATCTTATAATTAGTACTTTCATGTACGGGGTTTTCTTTAATAATCTGATATTCTTCGTTGTTGGTTCTTTTTTTGTGTTGCTGGTTTATATTACTATTTGTTGGGGTGCTGGCACATAGCGGTGTATGTTTTGTATACCAGTCTCGGGATTCTGATATTTGTGTTTTTTTTTCTCTGGAGTTTTATCTATAAGACAATCGAATTCTGTAACTAGTTCGTTAAATTGACTTCTTACATCGTCGATGTGCGTCTTTCGTGAGAGTGTATTTTGTTCTATATTGTCTAGGTGTTGTTTTAGCGTTTGAATGTTTTCGTTTGTCTCTAGAATATTTTGTTCTACGGTTTGTGGGTTTTCGGAGTTTTTTGGGGCTAGTTCGGCTCTATAGCTTTGTCTTCTACAATTTCTTGTTTTTCCGTAATATTTACTAACTTGTCAATTGGCTGTTTTTTAGGTTTCCTATCGTTAGTTAGTCCTGTTCCTAGTAATGTGTTTTTATCGGTCGTATTTAAATTTTGTGTGTCTCTTCGAGTTATTCTTTTGTTAGACATTTATGAAATATTGGACATTAAAAAAAATAATAATATATATGTAAATTTATATATTTTTTTCATTAGAAGTTCGATAATGCAGTTTTTTTATTTGATTTATGTGATTTTTCAATAGAATCTGCATTTAAAAGAAAGCATCTTTCTACCAAGAAAAAAAGTGAAGGTTTTTTACAACGGCAAGGACAGCCAGCTTATTGGGTACCTCTCTACCGTGAAAGGGCCAAATCAACCTGAAAGGGTCGATTTGAGGATTCTTTTAGGGTGGACGGAGCTGCCGAATGTGTTCAAAAGGAAAGGGGAAAGGTTAAAATAAATAAAACTCGATTTTCTTTTCTGTAATTTTTTTTATTTTGAATCGCGTTACGGCGGCGATATTCTTCTAAGGTGATTTTTATTTTCTGCGGGAGAAGAGGCTGGTTATGGTGGGGGGTGTTCACTGGCTGTCCTTCTCGTTGGGCGCGTTGTTCCAACAGGAATTTATACAATTTCCGAGCTCGCTCCCGCTTTCGACGCCGGACACCCTCATTATTTCGGGCCATATTATTCGGGCCTCTCCTTCGATGACTCGCTGTGTCGATGGAAGTCCCGAGCCCTCTTCGGAATCCAGACTGCTGGGCTGAAGTGATGCACTTGTCGAGCTGAACCAGCAGAACTCAACTGCTCGAGCTTAACTGCTCAACCTTAACTGCTCAACCTTAACTAACTTTTTTTGGTCCAGGAGGTGCTGTATTTATACTCGATACCGCCCGTGGTGCCCAGTTCCGTTTTGAAGCGTTGTGTCGTGTCACGGTTTTCTAGCCAAAATTCATGTGAATGCGAGATTTGCAGCTTCCGTCCGAATTAAACAGAATCTTTTTGCGCGTTTAGACAATTACGTTAATTTTAAGATTGTACAAAAATGAACGGTAGTTGTATCTTGTATAGAACTGGAGATATTTATTTGTTAATATTTACTAAATTATTTTTATATGTCATTGTGTTGTTTTAATAGTAAATTTCTATTTTTAATAAACTATTTTGCATTATTACCTTTTTAATTACCATATATTAACTTTTTTAATACAACTGTTGTTGATTTTTGTACAATTTAACAGTATTTTTATTGAAGGCTTGTAAGAGCAAGTTACATATAGTGATACAAAGCATGAATTTTGTACAAGACATGAATAAACAATGAGATATTCTTAAAATAATTGTTTATTTTTATAAATTTTGTATTATTGTAACATTTGAAAACATGATTATCGAGATGCTAAATTTTAAAGGAGGTTCAATTTTGTAATAGAGATATATATAAATAAAAGGTTCATTGTTTATTCATGAAATGGTGTTTACAATGTTTTATACGCTAATGTTTATTTATTCGTTTATTCGGTACCAGTTTGGAAGTGTGACTAATGAAATTTCGTGGTTAAAGCTATTGTAATAAAAGGAAAAAACAGAATTTGTTAGTTATTATAAATAAACGTTTCATTTTATTTTATAAATGTGTTTTCTGCAAAACCAGCACTTTATTTTGTAATAGAATTTGTATCTAAATATGGAGACTAATCCGACCAATGTTATAATTCTATTGTTCGTTAGTTTTGGTTTTTAATTTTTATATTATATGAAAAGCTATCTGGAAAAGAATTTTCTTGGATAAGAAAAGTATGTCATATAAGCGTGTGCATGAGAAAGCGGATGTACTTTAAAATTTTTATTACTTTTTAGAAATAGATAGAGTTGGTCAAGGGTACGGGTTGCTAGTCCGGTTTGCTGCACTTTCTAAAGATGGTTTTAGATTTTCCCGTACATTTTCCTTTGAGACTATTTCGGAAAGTTTATATAAAATAATTAATGATATTAGTTAGCATTCTGATTAACACAATCGGCTTCGTGACTCAGGCGGTTAACGCACTGGACTACGAAGTCGTAGGTCGTGAGTTCGATCCCCGTCTGGTGAACAATTTTTCGATTTCATTTTGAAGCCGCAGCTCGCTGTTGGTAAGACGAGCCACGTTGTTTGTGTTTACGTTTCGAAAGTATTGTTTATCTGGCGGAAATCGACTCATGATCGCTGCAGCACTTGATGTAGTTTTCTGCAGTCCTACATTTCATACACAAATGTGAAGTACGGGGCCATCTTTCTAAGTCGATCTGCAGCTCTCGCAAAATCATAGCAAATAATACTGCAAAACAATTGAGTAAAAAAGGGCGATTCCGCCCGTTAATTAATAAATAAAAAAAAAAATACAAACTGCGAAATTGGTTAGAATGTTGGATTTTATAAATGAAAATATATCGTGGTGGTTTTGATATTATTACTCTCTACTGGTAATGTAGGAAACTGTAAGTGTGAGTGAAAATTCAGAAATTATAGGGTTCTCTATTTTCGATCGGTACGGTAAGTTATTTGTTAAGAGGTTCAGTTAGTATACGCCAGGCGCGCTATTGCATCGGGTATTTGGCCTGTATTTTTGAAATTAGGTGCATTACGTAGGACGTAACAGTATCCCCCGGGAAAAGTGAACCGTCCGCGAGTGATAGTGTTCCGTGTTTCCGGTCCTTTAAAAAGAAGTTCTGCCGTCGCGTGACTTCGGACCCGCGAAATCCCGCGCCCGGTCATCGCGACCCCTTGGTTTTTGTGCAACCCGTCGTCATGTTCACAGTGAGCACCCTAAATAAAGATCTAATCGTTAGAAATTGCGTGTAATTCTTTTTAATCTCTCCAATAAAAGCGGGGGATCAAAATAGAATTAAAATTCTCTTCACTAAATTAAATGTACTTTCCAGTACATTTACTTTGTCACGACTTATTTCAAATTTAATGAAAGTGACGGGCAATTTGTACATATTTTAAACTATTTCAAATTAATTAATTAATTAATTTTACTATTAAATTCAAATATTAAATTTTATATTAAAATAAAATTTGTATTATTAAATAAAATATAATTCATTATTTTCTTAATTATAATTATATATTGATCTGAAATATTTTTTAAATTATAAAATTAAGAATTTATTAAAAAAAAAATTCTTTTAACAAACATACATAAAACAAAATTAAGTTTATCATATTGCGGATTATCAATTGTAAAACAAATTCCTCTAAAACGAATAAACTGCCGTCAAATTTTTTATTTTAATGAATTTACATTTAATAATTTAACTTGTAACGGACGGGAGCTCCGGAAAAACAATAACTCGTCCGAGTGAGTGAGAGCGAAAGGTGTGTGAGTGACATAGCGAGTGTCGCGTGCCGGCACCAGAATTCGGGCTATAAATTTGGTGGAAATTCCCGAGGGAGGGACAGTCGTCGCCAGACCGTCTCGAACATTCCGTCGGTCGACTTAACACGCTCCGACTCCCGGCTACGCAAGTATCCGTGGGAGGTAAGAGCGTGCGATTAGATTGAAACATGCAGTGGCATTGTGGTCAGCGTACCGGGTGTACCTGTCAAGACTAATGAATGACATTTTCTCCTTACAGGTGGAGTAGCCTCAATACAACAAGTACATACCGTCGAAAAATAACGCGGTCTGTAAAGAATTGTTTATTCTGTTTTATTTTGAGATATAGAAAATAAATAGATATTTCGATATACAAATTGGTTTCTCGTGTCCGTTCATTTTCCTTACCTGTACGTTACATTTGGCGACCGTGACATGACTAGAGAATGATTGTATTATGACCCTTTTCCCGAATTGGAAATGGGTAGAACCCTAAAACAAAATTTTATTAATGACCACAAACGCAAGGGGGTAAAATAATCTTCAACCGTTATATGCGAAACTGAAGGTTATATTTCTCAAAATAACAAAATACAGTAAAGTTTTGGGGGCGCGACAGGAAGATGAACGCATTGATACACGTAAAAAACGCTGGGTCCACAAATCACGCGACGGTAAAATTTCTTCCTTACGACCGGAAATACGCACGAAAGAAAGTACAAACCGCGAAGGGGGGGGGGGGCACAAAAGATGCACAATGGCGAGACTTACGGTGTCAACGCTAGCGTCTCTTGCAGCATCGGTGCACCAGGAAGTCGCTCCGGGATTCGTCGGCGGACGGCTCGGGATGTCCTCCTCGATGTTCCCACTAGCGACGCTGAAGTCTTCGGCAGAAGAGCGGGTGATCGTGGCACCAAAACTCCGTCCTCCTTCTTCCGCTCGAATAATTTCGCCTCGCACACAGTTCAAACCACTCAAAACAATTTATATCGCGGAACCAAGTTCCTCGCAAGCAATTCCCGCGCAAACACTTTTCTCTCAAACACACGTTTTCTTCTTAATTTTTCACACACTCGATTGGGGTCCGTGCTGTAACGCGTCCGAAAACGAAGTGCCGTGGTGGGGCCGCTATCGCGCTTGGTAGATGCGCGCGGGAACCGTACGCGCATCTCCAGTGACCAGGAGCGGAGAATCACCGGGGGTGATACGGGGGAACCCACTAGATAGTTGGGTTGAGGATTAGAAAGCGGGGTCCGATAGGGGTTTTCCCCACCTAATCACAGGTGTTGGGAAAGTATCCTCCGTCTTCGTCTCTTCGGCTTCCATGCTGCGATAGAGAGAGAGAGAGAGAGAGAGAGAGAGACAGGCGTTATGTGACGCAACGTCGATTTAAACAGCCACGCTACTAGAATGCAGCTTTGAGGTGGCAAGCGTTGGACGGCTACTGCCGAGTTAGTGGAGGCGAGTAAGGTCGCCATACTCGGGGGAAAAGAGGGGGAATGTGAGGCGGTTTTTTAGCGTGCTGGGCCAGAATAATGCAGGCGCGCAGCGACGGAAAGGGGGGAACGATACAGGCGCGTCAGAGAGGGGCGGTGTCCCTTCTCGACGGCCAAGATGACTCCTACCATCGGGTGGTACCTCCTGCGCTGCCGAGAGGGACAGCCAGGGGAAAGAGGGGCTCGGGCGTTTCGAGTGCTCGGAAGGTGGTGACGCTCCCGGCGAAACGCGCAACCTAGCAATGACGGTAAAGCCGTTCAGGCGCTTTATCGGCGACTGACGGACGGTTATCCGAACTCATGAAAATTGGTAAGAAAAGTATTGAGGAAGGCGATCTTGAGCTCCGGGACACTTTCGACACGCGAGGGAACCGCGGCATCCACCGCGACAGATCTGCCAAGGGGTCGATCGGTGACACCTTTTCACAGTATAAAGAAAAAGTCAGATGGAAAATTCTGAAAAGTGTAAGGCAAAAGAAAAAGTCGTCAGGCAATATTCGGTGGCCTATACACAGTGTAACGAATCGGAGTCAATTAGATAAAACTTTCGAATCGTCCAAACATAAAAAGAAATATATGTCAAATTATTCGTCAATCATTATAAATATTATAAAATTATAGATTGGAATCGTGAGGTGCTGAAATAAAACGTCATAATTATCTTTGGTCATTCAAGTAAAATATATTTCTCTTTGAATTTTATAATTAATTGAAGTCGTCAATAACATAATAATTACACACACTCATACCAACATACTCGGAGTCACGATCGAATATAAATAAATACGAGTCATTAAAATAAAATAAAGTCACCGAGTCGTGGTAAGTCGTGTGAGTCAGTATATAATAAAAATTGTCATGTCTATCGTCACAGACGAAATAATTCACGCGGGATAAATTAATTAACGACACGGACACACATTCAATGCACACGCTCACACATACATACATACATACATTACTATACATAAATATTTGGTAACACAACATGATAATAATTCATCTACACATATTCACTGTATTATTTTAACTTACGGAAGAGAAAGAGGCTTACTTTTTCATGTCTTCTTTCTTCACTTCGGCGTCGTATCTTTTGTTAATTGTTGGGCCTTCCATGCGTCTCGTATTTTGATGAATGCGGCTGCT
Source organism: Trichopria drosophilae (assembly GCA_030407085.1). Classification (NCBI taxonomy): domain Eukaryota; kingdom Metazoa; phylum Arthropoda; class Insecta; order Hymenoptera; family Diapriidae; genus Trichopria; species Trichopria drosophilae. The sequence goes on from CM059584.1 coordinate 72,380,527, forward strand.
GTCACCTGGTGAACCCGGGATGGGTGTCGAACTCCCTCGCGACTACGAGGGAGAGGACCAGCAGCCTTGTATTTTGTGGGACGAACGGAGTGCCGTCGTCAGTTCCTGGTCTCGTTTTGGTTACAAATTTATCCTCGCCGCCTCCATCATAATTAAATGTGATGCTGGCTGTGAATCTTGGTGGGCCCACTTTTTGTTCCGGAGCAGCCAGGTTCTCCGGATGTTGAGGCAGCGAGTCGTCACCAGGAGTCAAGCCAAAGAGTCCAGTGGAAGAGTCCAAATGTAAGAGCTGTCCAAAATGCAAGAGAGTTGAGGGACACTTACCAGGTCTTATAATACCTCGGTAAGTATCCCTATGTCCAGTTATGTCGATGAGTTCCATTTTTACTAAGAATCGGGACGGGAACTATCAAAAATTCGATTTCAGCTCCGCAGACGCGTAATGAAGCTTTTGTGACTTCCTCAACTGTTCGCTCCACGGCCTGTGTATGACATGGAAATGCATCATACAATGATATCTGAGAAGGGTCATCGATAAAGGAATGAATTTGCTCGTCGGATAAGCCACGAAGAACTGGTGGCTCATAGGTAGTTTCGTTTTTCCAGTCAATTATATCTTGATAATTTTCTGCTTTGAAATTAATAGAGGGAACTATAAATGTACGAAGCTGAGCATTAGCACTATTAGCAGGTGTCTCAGAAGCCTCACTTCTTAGCTTCAAAATGCGAGACACGGCCAAAATTCGAATATCTCGCTGCTCATCTCCCAACATTACAATCAACAGGTTTTCGGGGTGAGCGTAAAAAGCATTGCGCGCGATGACTGAATCAATTACTGATCGATACGTTTTTGGTAAGTACCGTGTTTTGCTGATATACTCCCAAAGGAGTTTGTTTCCATCTTTACAAGAATGTCCCTTTTTTATTGCAAACCACATGGTAGAATACACATTTAAGATGAAAGTGACAATTACTTTTGAGTCAGCAGATGGTTTAGCAGTGCTTATATACAATCGCAAAATTCGATTTGCAGTCGTTAGCCATCGGGCATGATTGATTGGACCCGGATCTCGCTTGGAAAGTCCCTGTGGGCAATTACCTGCATTTATTGCATGGCATATCTCGTACAGATATTGTTGGTCTTTACTGAGTGCTCTGGAGTCCAAATCAGGCAAGTCCACTTTAATGGGTTTAAATTTTGAGACTGGCAGTTCATTACAATCTGTTAACTGCAGTCCTATAGGACCCGAATATGAAGTTGGACCACTTGTACTGCCGTCGATTAGTTCTATTAGATGCCTGAGAGGTAATTCAATGAAGTGCAGCATTCATATGTTCCATTGAAGTGGCCGGTTTAATTTCATCCTTATGAAGATCTGGGACGAGCGTTCGAGGAGGTGACCCGTCAAATTTCAGTTCGGAGGAGAGAGGTACAAGAGCTCCAATAGCGACGGGACAGGGGAGGCGAGATTCCGAACACGAGAATTTGTGCTGGGACCTTTTTTACGAAACCATGGACCAGGAGCCGAGATGGAACACAGAAGAACAGCTTCTCGACAACCACATCCGAGAAGAACTTCAAACATCCCAAAGGATCCGAGAGATTGAATATGTTGCTAAGGTAAATGAAATTGATCTCTTGGCTGAGGACATACTTTGGATTGATGATTACGCGGGGGCGGAGCCCGATTGGGTTCAATCTCTAATAGCTATGTAAATAAACGCGAAAGCCATTTCAAAGTCGTCGATTTTTTTTTTTAAATCCATTCTCCGCTCCAGAAAATCGCCTCGGTTCCGGAAGATATTGGAAGATTGGTTCTCCGTAGCTAACTTCCTGAGGGGGGGGGGGGGATGTCACGGAGCTCCGGAAAAACAATAACGCGTGCGAGTGAGTGAGTGACAGAGCGAATGTCGCGTGCCGGCGCGAGACTTCGGGCTACAAGTTTGGGGGAAATTTCCGAGGGAGGGACAGTCGTCGCCAGACCGTCTAGAACAGTCCATCGATCGACTTAGCACACTCCGATTCTCCGGCTATGCAAGTATCCGTGGGCGGGTAAGAGTGTGCGATTAGATCGAAACTTGCAGTGGTATTGCGGTCAGCGTACCCGGTGTCCCTGTCAAGAACGGGTAGGCAGGTCCCTCCAATAATACTAATGAATGATATGTTCTCCTTACAAGTGAAGTAGCTTCAATACAGCAAGTATGTACCGTCGAAAAATAACGCGGTCTGTAAAGAATTGTTTATTCTGTTTTAAAGCGTCTTTTTATGTACTTCGTAGAACGTGTATTTTTTTTCTTTTTTTGTAAAAGTACTACTAGCGTACTGGATTCGTGTGTACAGCGTTCTTTTTTATGTATTTTTAGAGCGCGTGTTTTTCCTTTTTATGTAATTCGTATTAGTAGCGCACTGGATTCTTGTGTACAACGTGCTTTTTATGTATTCTTTAGAGCGTGTGTTATTTATTTATTTATGTAATTGTAACTACCGGAATTCGAGTGTATAGTGTTCTATTTACGTATTTTTATAATATTCATCGGTGCACTCAACCCTTAAGAATTTTCTGTAATTCATATATGGGAATAAACTTATATATATTATATTATTAAATAAAAAAAAAATTATTAATAATTTTATATAAAGGGTGATTCTCCATTGAATGACTTCCGGTTAACAGTAGATTCTGTGATAAATTCTAAGAACATTTTTCCTTTGAAAAAAATTTGTGCGATGTATAGTTTTCAAATTGTTTAGGATTAAAGTCAGCCAATAGGAACAGGAGTTGCTTGATTGTCGCGACCATTGCATTGTTAGCGAACATCGAAATCGTCGCGATAATCAAGCAACTCCTCTGTTCCTATTGGTTGACTTGAATGCTAAATAATTTGAAAACTATGCATCGCACAAATTTTTTTCAAAGGAAAAATGTTCTTAGAATTTATCACAGAATCTACTGTTAACCGGAAGTCATTCAATGGAGAATCACCCTGTATATTTTAATTATGATAATTGATAAAAACTTTAAAATTAAAATTTTTATTTAAATTTATATATATATATACATATACATATACAGGGTGGCCGATTTATCTGAAGACATCGAAATATCTCGAGAACTATGCACAGAATCAAAAAAGTTGTCGGATGAAAGTTGTTCGACACGAAGGGGGGCATCCAGTGATAATTAAATTTACCCCCTCCCCCATCCCCTGGAGGTGGAGTGGGGGCAAAAACAATAAAGCTTAAATAGGAAACCCCATTTTTTATTGCAGATTTGGATTCTCCGGAAAAAAAGTACACGAATTTGACCTAGGAGCTATTGCATTTTGGTTCACAGGTGGCGCTGTAATCGATAAAAATCCAAATTTATCCGAAGACATTGAAATACCTCGAGAACTATGCACAAAATCAAAAAAGTTGTGGGATGAAAGTTGTTCGACACGAAGGGGGGCATCCAGTAATAATGAAATTTACCCCCTCCCCCATCCCCTGGGGGTGGAGTGGGGGAAAAAACAATAAAACCTAAATAGGAACCCCCAGTTTTTATTGCAGATTTGGATTCTCCAATATTGACAATTTTCGCCCGCGTAGCGGATATGGAATACGGTGATTCTAACAAAGCCGGGAAAAAATACATTTAGCGTTACCCAGGAACAACGTGTGCTTGTTTTACGCGAGTCCCCTTGCCTTTCACTGTCTCACTGTTCACTTACTTGAGTAAGTGTTCGAAATGTTGACCTTCCACTTCAATGCATTTATTTATTCTTTCTTCAAATGACTTTATACATGATAGAATCATATCTGCAGAAATTTCTGCGCAAGCAGTTCTTATGCGTTCCACCATGTTTTCACGAGTCGTTGGTACTTGTTAATAAACCTTACCTTTTAGGTAAGCCCATAGGAAGAAATCCAGAGATGTTAGATCAGGTGACCTCGCAGGCCAATTAATGGGGCCACCTCTACCAATCCACCTACCATTGTAATCACGGTCTAGTATTTCCCTTGCTACTCTTGAAAAATGTGCTGGGCAACCATCATGCTGAAACCACATTGTCCGTCGGACGTCCATAGCAACATCCTCAAGTAGTAATGGTACTTCTTGTTCTAGGAAATCTCGATATTTTGTTCCATTCAAATTACCTTCAATGAAATAAGGACCAATGAGTTTATTTCCTATGATTCCACACCAAACGTTCACCGACCAAGGACGTTGATTATTAACTTGTCGTAACCAATGGGGATTTTCTACGCTCCAATAATGCATATTATGCCTATTGACGCCACCGTGGTTCGTGAATGTAGATTCATCTGAAAATAATACATTAGCAAAGAAATTGTGGTTCGTTTGCATTTTTTGAAATGCCCATTCACAAAACACCACGCGGTTATGAAAATCATCGCCATCTAGTTCCTGGTGCAGTGAAATGTGATATGGGTGAAACTTATGACGATGCAATATTCTTTGAATACTGTCTCTGGAAATGCCGGAATCGCAATGTAATTGTCGTGTGCTTACATGTGGATTTTGGTGAATAGCTGCTAGTACAGCTACTTCGTTAGCTTCTCCTGTAACTGTTAATCTTCGCTTCCTTTTTTTCATTTGTACGCTGCCATCAGAGTGAACGGCATTCACAACTTTGTAAAAAAAAGAACGCGAGCGAGCATTATCTGGAAAACGCTCAACATACAACGCAACAGCATCGTCAATATTCCTCTTACGTTCACCATAAATAAGAATCATTTCGATTTTTTCGGGAACTGTAGCAGGATTCATTTTTAACTTGCAATTCGATTTAAGCAATGAAGGGTAGACAAAAAATAGTCACGTAAACGGAAAGTTGTTATTCTAAAAGCAAAGTGACCTCCGACCGAATTACTACCAATACAATGGACTTCAAAAACAGTCTTACACTGAGAGACCGTGAATACTAAATTTTAATATGGGGATTAGAAAGTCGCGATATCCATTTACTTCCCTTCAGGAAAGTAGAGAAAAATGTAGGTGAACTGGTTACGTGTGACTCAACTTATGTATAAAATGATATGCTACTTTATTTTCGAGTTATGTCGCCCTATAGCGTTATGTAACAGAACCGGCGCCGGTGATGGCCGAAATGCAAGCTATGTACATGTATGAAACCACGTGAGTTCTCTCGGGGTCCGGTAGATGGCGACGAAATCCCCAAATGAAGTAAGAGTTTCGTTTTGTTTAATAGAAGCTGGTTTGACCGTCAATGCTCAGCTTATTTATTCTCATTTCGGAAAAAACATACAGAGAGAGAATGAATGAGCTGAGTGAAGGGACATGACGCGTTTTTTAATGGATTGCGTGATGTCCTCTTTTTGTTTATTAAATAATAAATTTAAAACCTAAAATGTAATTTTATTGAATGTAGAAAACTTATTTATAAAATTGCTTCCATATTGTATGCACAATTTTTATGTAATCAGTTTTGATTTTTAATTTTTCGAATGGACATTATTAAAATTTCATATTCAGAATAACAATTTTCGCAATTGATATTACTAAATTCTAATATTAAAAATTCTAATATTAGAATTTTTAATATTAAATTTTCATAAAGGGATCAAATTGTCCCTAATTGCCCCCTGGATGCCCCCCTTCGTGTCGAACAACATTAATCCGACAAATTTTTTGATTCTGTGCATAGTTCTCGAGGTATTTCAATGTCTTTAGATAAATTTGGATTTTTATCGATTACAGCGCCACCTGTGAACCAAAATGCAATAGCTCCTAGGTCAAATTGGTGTACTTTTTTCCGGAGAATCCAAATCTGCAATAAAAACTGGGTGTTCCTATTTAAGTTTTATTGTTTTTGCCCCCACTCCACCCCCAGGGGATGGGGGAGGGGGTAAATTTCATTATCACTGGATGCCCCCCCTTCGTGTCGAACAACATTCATCCGACAACTTATTTGATTCTGTGCATAGTTCTCGAGATATTTCAATGTCTTCAGATAAATTTGGATTTTTATCGATTACAGCGCCACCTGTGAACCAAAATGCAATAGCTCCTAGGTTTAGTTAAGGCAAATTTAATTCCAATTGGTTAGCTTGGGCAAAATATTTAATTGTACCAAACAATTCACAACAAATGTTCAATAGCAAAGTTGTATGGTTGCCCTTCAACAGCCTGGCAATGTGCCAATCTGTTATAAACAGCCGAAACCGCATTCCGGTACATTTCTGGCGGTATTAGTTCTATCTCTCGAGTTATTCTCCCTCTTAAATCATCTAAATCTTGAGGCTTGGTGGCATAAACTTTACTTTTCAAGTAACCCCACAAAAAAAAGTCAAGTGGGGTCAAGTCCGGAGACCGAGGTGGCCACTCAATATGACCCGTTCGCCCTATCCACCTGTCCTGAAAGACCTCATTCAAATATTGACGGACAATGACACCATAATGAGGTGGAGCTCCATCCTGTTGGAAATAAATTTCATCCATATTTCCACCAGCTATGTCTCGAATAGCTGGAACAATTTGTTCGCGAAGCATGACTAGGTATACTTGTGCTGTCAAATTGCCTTCAATGAAGAAAGGGCCAACTGGTCTACCATTAAGAATACCAGCCCATACGTTAACTTTTTGTGGATATTGAGTATGATTGTCTCTTTTCCAGTGAGGATTAACGTCACTCCAGTATCTACAATTGTGTCTATTTACATTTTCAGTCAGTTCAAATGTTGCCTCATCAGAGAAAACAATATTATCAAGTAATAGAGGATCGTCGACAATCATCTCCATCATATGATCACAAAATTCGATGCGTCTATCAAAATCGTCTTCGGACAACTCTTGGACCAAATGGAGTTTGTATGGATGCCATTTATTCAATTTCAGAATTTTACTGACAGATGCATGACCGATTTCGTGTTCTTGTGCAACGCGATTGATGGAAATATGGGGATCTTCAACGAAAGACTGTAAAACATCTAATGCCTTATCATTATTTGTTGCTGTTTTAGGTCTACCAGATTTTGGGCGGCTTTTAACGCTACCAATGGCCTCGAAACGTTGAATAGTACGGATTACAGTACTTTTGGAGATCCTATTATTTTCATTCCGAAAATTTTTATTAAATAATCGCGTTACTGTTTTATACCCTCTTTGTTGATCTCCCCATCCTCGCATCATTAACAGTGTTATTCGATCTCTTTCAGAAAGCTCCGCCATTCTTAATTAGAGCGAAGATGAATTAATCAGGTAAGTGATAGGAAATTGATCTAGATAATTAAGTAGAGAAAAATACTAATTATTAAGTGTTGGTCCAACTATCGATTTGTTTATTTTAACCAGCACTAGCAAAAAGCTCGTTGAGCAACTGAAAATCTAATAGATCAATTAATAATATTTACGAAAAATTTCTGGGCTATTGGAAACAAAATGAAGATGTTTGGGATAATCAATTGAATCGCAATGGTTTCTTTTGTTACAGAAAAAATTTTTGAGGCTGTTCGTTTTCGTCCACGAGGTGACTGCTGCTCGCTAAGAAGAAGATAGCACTGCATTAAAGTTTCAAATCAGTGATCCTTATTGTTTGCTCAAGAGCTCGTACATTGGTGCCTACGAGAGTGAGAGAATAAAGATTGGCCAACGCTTTCGGTCAGATTCCCGCTAACGCCTTCGGAAATCACGCATTCGAGCAGCTTCTCGCGATTACGTTCGGGCAGTTTTTCGCCAGAGCCTATTAGCATAATTGCTTGAAGCCGTACAATACTTTGCTATTGGACATTTTTCCAAAATGCATTTTTACTGAAAATATTAGGGGGATCCGATTAATGTATTTTCTTTAAACCAATTAATTGGTCTCATTATTCCGCGCACAAAAGTATTAAGGTTATGATTACTGAAAACTAAATAATATTTTACAAGATATTCTACATTTTGTGTCAAAAAATTGTTAACTTCAAACCTTTATAACTCAAAAAGTACTTAATAAAAAAATATTTTATTATAGTGTTTTGGAAAGCTCTCGAGATAAGCTATAAGAATATGCAATAAAATGTGGGGGGTTCTATTTAAAAAAATAAGATTGACCTTGAAATGACCTTGAAGGACATGGTCAAGGTTAAAGTCAAGGTCATCATCTTACTCCCCGCTTGAAACCATACAACTTTGCTATTGGACATTTTCTCCTAAGTGCATTCTAACTGAAGATATTAGGGGGGTCCGATACTTTTCGATGACCCTGTATATATAAATTTAAATAAAAATTTTAATTTTAAATTGACAATGCGACAATTTTATTATTATGAAAAATGTACTTTCGTCAGGTCCGGGGGAGTTTGTAACACGAAGTTACAATATCAAGACACTGTACTTACCTGTCGACGTTGGTGTCTCGTCTTTATAATAAATGCACCACGCATCATTTATACCTGTAAAAATAATTGCGATTAATATTGTTATATTATTATAATTAGTAAATAAGGAGCTTTGTTACGTGTATTGCGAAGCCTGGAGTTGACATCCCTAAGTCCTCCCATGGCTAATGGTCATGTCCGGGCCCAGTCTGGATCCTGGCATGAACCTGGAACGCAAACAGAAAGGGATACACAAAGAAAATAGTTCCTATTAAAAGGTATTTACAAAACCAATGTTTACCGTAAGTGATCCGGACGACAGCCATCGAGAGGTCGTTCCCCAGGAGGTTGCACTGGTCGCGTTTCGTGTTTGTGTTGACGTGAACCTGACGTAAACACAACATCGTCGCACACTCGACATTTGAATATAAGACTCGCGAAAATCGCACAATCGCGATACGGACATTTGACGATCACATGTCAACATCGCCGCCATAGTTGATACTGACTCGTGCGCATCTCTTACGCGCAGCATTCCGCCGTTCCGGCCAGTCATTAGCGGTATTGCCTCTCTCCATGAGTATCATGCATCCCTGTCCCACAACTTGTGTATGGCATCGCCGACCCTTGTTGCACGCATACGCAACGTGGTAAACATGGGAATGCAAACTCTGCGATGATAGTCGCTCGCGCACGTACAATATGGAGAAAGGAAGGTTAGTTATAACCGGGAGAGAACATGATTGGTACTCCCTTCCCTGCAATACCCTTAGAGGTACCATGTAGCTCCTTCCCCCCGAATACGAACGGAGCAATGAACACCGATCATCCAGTGCTGCCAACCTTGGGAATGTTCCGTTACCGTCCTAGGCTGTCATAAAGTTGACCTTTTTTTTATTAATGCCTGGCAATTGGTCACCCTTTGTTTTATATATGTTTCCCGGTTCACGCAAGGTGGCGCAGAGCTACCGGACATGACCAAAAATTAAGGAAGAAGCTGCCATTTTGGACATTCTTCCCTTGGACAGCCACCATCACCAAAGCGTGCGAGCGAAATTAAGTTTTTGATACTGTTAAGAGGCCATCGGATGTTTCCGAGTTACCCAAAAATTTTTTTCCGTAAAAAAGAAAAAAATCGGCGGAGTTATTTTAGAGAAATGGCGGACGAATTTTTCAAAATTCATCGGATTCGTTTGAAACTCATTATTCGATGCTATATACGATTTGTTACAGTGTAAACACGGTATTTTGTAAATTACGTCTCGTTGTTTTCTTGGTGGTAAAATATCTTTTCCCGGCTTGATCTGTGCAATGTTCGTATTAAAAGGTGTAGAAATAATTCTGATGTTGTTATTTTTTAAAATTTTTGCGATTTTTTCACTTAATCCTTTGATATAAGGGCAACTGATGGATTTAATTGGTATTTCATTGTTGTTATTGATCGCGTTATTATTATTTCTACTCCTTTCACATAATAAGATGATGCGTTTTTTAATACATTGGTTAACCAATTGAATCGGATAACCGTTTTCTGACAGAATTTTTCTGACCATGTCGAGATTTTAACATCAAATACAGAACAACACACAGGTTTAACCCACCACAGAAACGAGACGGGACATGAGTTCGATTACGACAATACTAAAATCATTGCGAAAGAAAAGAACTGGAAGAAGCGTTGCCACATCGAAAACTTTTTTATTAAAAAGGAAGAAAATAATACCGTTAATATAAGATTTGAAAAATCCTACCTACCTGAAGCCTATAATTTATTACTTCTTTAATTTTTCTCATATATCATCATATTTATAAAATGTTAAATTTAAATTAATTCCGTTCGCTCATTTTTTCTTAGTATTACAAACACACCTACGTTCCTTATGTTGCCCTGTGATATATAAATACTGCACGTGTCCTACCGTTTTCCTATTCTGAAGAAGACCCGAACCGTGGTCGAAACGTAAATTGCCTATTATTTTTTGGGAAAAAATTCTTCTCATCACCCTCCCTAAATTATATGTATATTTTACACCTTATCAGTCGTTAACCCTAATTTTTCTAAAATTCCTTTTCTACCTCCGGTTTTAATTATTATTGTGCCGATACATATCAATACTCAAATCATTAGTTAAAATAAGCAGTTTAATAATTCATATGTTAATTATTATTGATTTATTTACATACCTATATACTTAACATAAAAGAAATATGAACGAGAATGAATGCTAAATTACTTCAAATATTTTACTCAGTCAAATATGTCCACAATTACAGGCACATGTAGCTTTCAGAAGCTGTTCTGAATAATTTTTATGTGATTCAGCAACTTTATTTATCTCCCACATTGATTTAAAATCATGATGGACGGATTCCATGGCTTGCTCACTGTATACACCAAGTCCACTTTGCTTCATTTCACAAAATTGTTCGACATGGAAAAATACAGCCTGAATTTTTGGCGTAACACTGATATTCAAATCCAGGTAGCTTTGTTTAAATGCCAAAATTCAACGTTTGTAATTTTCATTCAGTTCGCTTCCAAAACATGCTGCAACTACATTCCTGAAGTCGTCCAAAACTCGCACAAATTTTAACAATCCAACGTTTTGTTGTGCTTTCAAAATATCGACGTTATCCAGAAGTTTTTTACATCCGTTTCCATCAAATGCTGAGCCGTTGCGACTAACTTGTCGGAAGACACTGCATGCTTTTGCCCACATCAACGATTCCATTTCCAAGTCATTTAACATATGCGAAAACAATGTATTCACGACACCAAGCATCAAATGTAATTCTGGCGGAGGAATTACCTCAATAAATGTTTTCTTATTATCGGAGGTAAATACGGGTCGATGTATGCAATTTTTAAAATATTTTGCATTCTCTCTTACAGCTCCTGCATTTAACCAATTCTCATAATTTTCTGTCGAATTCCTAATAGTTCTGTAAGCACCGAAAGAATCGAGTTCGTCTTTTTTAGCATCACACCATGTACATGGATAGAGACTGCTATGTGTCATAATACCTGCTAATATATTCGCTAATTTTCAATCTGTTGCAATCGAGCCTTCAAAAGTAGTAACATCCAAAGCTATCCATAATTGGGAGACATTTTCGTAATTCTCTTGTGAACCAGGGGACAATCCCAATATAAATAATTTTTTTTACTCCTGAATTCTTATATCTTTTCGCTGCAACGCCTTCTTCGTATTTAGACCGTTTACCCGGACAATCATTGTGCATCACAAATTCACGCTTTTATCTTGAATTGAAATGAAAATTTTTAAAAATCCCCCACCACCATCTATGCCTAATTTTAAGATTGGCTTTCTTACTTCTCTTTCATCCTTAATGTATTCAATGAAAGCACTTACATTTGTACAGTAGACAAGAACACGAGAAGCTTCGGAACAGTCATTACCCTTAATCATAACGAATGGAAATTCTTTTTTATACGCAAAAAAGAAATTATCGAGAATATGCGCGTTTTTTTCAAGTTTTAATTTTAATTCAGGTTCAACAATTGTTCTACTTCTTGCAGCTAACCGAATAGATGAGGCGACAGAAAGTACAGCTCGGTTGCTTAAATTTAAACTAGTTTTAATTTTCGAAAAATCGTTAGCAGAAAGTAATGGAGTGTTTTCGAAAATATTGTTTTTCTTATCTTTATCCACTTTAATATAAAGCGGTTGGCCACCATTAGCTTGACATAATGTTAAGGCTGGAGTTTCCTTTTCAATCATTTTATATTTTATAATTTTCGATATTATTTGACTTTGTGCCGTAGATGACGTACTCATTAAACAATTTGTGAGATTTTCTACTATAGAAGTTGCGTTACAAACATGGTATTTTCCTCTTCCAATGATACAAAAACAGGAACTGCAGCGTTTTTCTGTATTACTATTTGACATCGATTCATCTAGGAAAGAAAATATTTATTTTTTAGCATCCCACACGATTTTCTCAATTTCGCGCCCTAGAGCTTGACTGACAGATTATAGGGTACACTGCGGGCTAATTCATAAATTTTGCAGTCGCATGATAGGTTATATCTTAGGTTAAAGCTTGTGGCTCTATTTTGTTGAAATATCGACAAATCTGGAAAATTTTTGCTTTTTATATCTCCGCTATTTACTTTAAATATTTTTCTTCTGCACGTGCTGCACAATGCTCCAGGTATATTTTCATTATCAACGTAGTTTTCAAAAATATCTTGTACATCGGCTTTTAATTAACAATTTAACGGATATATGTTCGGCTTTTTGCGAAAACACAACAAACACACTTTTAATCGATTTTCATCATGATCGAGAGCGCGATTATTCATCATTTTTATGAATACTTAAAATATCGGTTAATACACGTAAATTGTATGTACATAAGTTTCGTATAATGACATTCACTAATGCCGATCTATTTAAATACAAATGAACATCGTGCTTTTAGGAAAGTAAAAAAATGAACGTAACAAAAAGAATGTAGAAAAGAGACATAAATGAAAGACGTAAAAGAAAAAGAAAAAAAAATAAACACCGTGCTTTTAGGAACGTAAATAAAAATAAAATTCCAATTTCTGAATTAATTAACCCTCTGCGGCATACAAACGTTGTACCACCTAGATTTATTCACATTTCATATTTCTTGCAGAATATGAAAAACACGCGTATCGAAATCTTTTTTCATTTCTTGTATAGAACCAAAGTAACTATAAAAAAAATAATTTTCTCGTTTAATTTTATTCTTATAATTGTTATTAACAAATAAAATTGAAAAAACTGCGTTTTTCAAATGAATTCATTATGACACATAGCAGTCTCTATCCATGTAAATGGTGTGATGCTAAAAAAGACGAACTCGATTCTTGCGGTGCTTACAGAACTATTGGGAATTCGATAGAAAATTATGAGAATTGGTTAAATGCAGGAGCTGTAAGAGAGAATGCAAAATGTTTAAAAAATTGCATACATCGACCCGTTTTTTCCTCCGATAATAAGAAAACATTTATTGAGGTAATTCCTCCGCCAGAATTACATTTGATGCTTGGTGTCGTGAATATGTTACGTGCCCGTAACTGTCACAATATATAGGAACAACCGATTATAAGAAACCTTACTTACCGATTGCAGTAGCCAAAAGAACAGATATTAATACTAGGAATTTAGGCACAGCGATATCTATAGCTTATACTAACAAACTAAAAACACCCTTTCACCCGCTAGATAACTCAACTGAACACAGAGAAAAATCTGACGTATCGACCCCAGCCGATAAATCCCGGCTCAACACATTTACCCATAAGTGCGCTATATTACCGACAAGCTTACACATTTGTAGAATACCCCCAAAAAGCTTACAAAAATATAAACCAGTAAAAACAAACTCTTTCATAAATAAAAACATTAAAAAAATAATTTTATTAATATTTTTTTCCATTAGAAAACTCTGCCGTGTTAAAAAGATTGGCTTCTTAAAAAGAGTATATCAACAAGTTCCCCTCGGTTTCCCAGAGTCATAAAAATTCCTAAACCATCGACATCTAAACAAAGAACATAGATATGAGAACTCACACAAACAAATATTCTTTCAAAAATTATACAACGTAACCTTCGCATATATAAATCTTTAATTTAAACAAAAGCCAATAGAAAATACTAACATCCGACAATATAATATGATGCAACATAATTTTCTGCACATTTTGAGTACAAACAAAATATAATTAAAACCATAATTTACTATAACAAATAATTCTATAAATAAAACAGAATAATTAAATAAACATCTCTTTCTTTAACTAACAACCCAAATTAAGACAAAAATAATTTCCAACAACATACGCTAGAATTTATCAACAAATAAATTGTTTCTTTTTAACGAACTTATCCACATGCACACACACAGTCACCAATACAACTGCACATCCGAGCCACGCCCAAACTATGAGAATATATTTTAATTTATACATAAAATAATACATAAACATGAACACGAAACAAAATATTATTACTCGTAATAATTTTCTTTACATTTTTATATAGAAAAACCTCTGGAATAATTAAGAGAAACCCCTGAAAACAATAAAAACAATATTGACTAGGATTCTAGTTTTGATTAGATTCCAATTTTGACTAGATTCCAATTCCAATGATTAACTAACAAATCCTGCATGTATTATTAACAATAACAAGTATCAGCAATTATCTTTACTTGCGTACAGACATACATTTTTCGAATTAACTATTTAAGCAATAATGACGATGATTAATATCTGTTCTTCACGTATGTTAAATTATAAGATAGTCTATTTGCACAATAATCAACGAACTACATGGCTCTTTATACATTAAAATAGTTAAAAACAATTACTCATAAATAATTAATAACCAACGCGTTAATTAAGTCAATTTCTCGATTGTTTAAAATATATTTATCAAGATCAAACCTAATTTTGCGAATTATTCCACTTCTAAACATGCTACGAAGTTCGTTCATGTTTGTGCAAATCACAGAATGCAATTTGCAAAAACTTCGATTGTCAACCAAACTACATTGTCAACGGATCATTGTTTTTAACAAACTTTGGAAAATCTGATCACGAAAATCTCTTATCTCCAACCTTCAACCCCTTTATCTGACTCAGAAAACACAGAGCCAGAATCATATAAATAGCGGCTCCAGAACCACAGAATTCAGTTCAAGTTCAAGACAATATATACGTATCTACGTATCTCGCTAACTGAATAAGTTAGCCGAAAAGTCAACCACAACGGAAAGTACGAGTCCCCGGCTTCACCCAAGGAACCTTCGGCCGGAAGTACACCCACCGATCCCCTCTCAGGCCCAGCTGAGTCACCAGGAGCGGAAACCAGGCCTTCCATAAAGAAAAGTAAGTATTAGCTTCACCCTCTTCCTCCTTTTCCCTCTCTCCCCTTCCCCTTTTTTTTGGGATCGACTGGAGATACTGGCTACCGAGCGGCGAACGTTGGTCTTCGACCACGTCGAGCTTTTCCGTGGTGAGCCTTCGGTTCGATCCACCTGGTGCCAGCTCAGTTCTGGACCCGCAGGATACCCTTCTCTTTTTATTAGGGATCGATAAAGGGATCGATCTCCGAGCGGCGAACGTTGGTTTATAACCACGTCGAGCCACCCCGTTGTCGGCTCCCCGAATCGATCCACCCCTCGGTCGATTATGGAATTGGGGTCAACACGCTCCGATGCATGATCGACCCATAGGAACCTTCATCTCGTTCACGTGATAGGCCATTTTTCCCGGTTTTCCACCGTTCTACATTCCCAATTACCAATCCTCAATAGCCTCCCCCGTACCACCTTTTACTTCCATCCAATCGGTCTCGGTCCGACCACCCATTAACCACCATTTTCGTTTTTTTATAGTGAAGGGTGCCCAGCAGCGCCGTCGACTAAGGCGGGCCCATCTTCGCTTACAGGCCCAGTGGTCCGTGTGGGGCGCCCATTTTGCCAGGGGACTTGACCCCAAAAATTCTAGTAATCCGGTCACCAGCGAGCGACTAGCGGAGCTTTGTCAGCTCCCGGCGGCTCCTCTTCCTCCTCCTCCTCCTCCTCCTCCTCCTCCTCCATCTGACCCTCTCCCTGGATCCCCTCCTGAACCCAAGAGAAAAATCTCCCTTCAGGAGTATAGGGAAAGGAATGTACAAAAAAGAACTTGTTGAATATATTACATTTTACCTCCGAACCTGAGCATTAATTATTTTACCCTCGTCTTTCCTCCTGGTCCAGCAGCCTCCGTTCACATACGAACCCCGGATTGTCTCTTCAGGACAATCCTCCTTTCGACCGTCCAAAATTGGTGCCTCTGTTTCAAGAGCACTAATTTGGGACGTAACAAAGTGGTGACAGCGGCCTAAAAAAATATTGAATTCGCTACAAAATTGCGAAAAACAAAAACAATATTTTGAACGGATAACCTGGATTTGGATAGAAATACGAGAAAAGCGCGGACCACACGACCACTGTCAGACCTTCGCGTTTACTTGCTGGGCACTCTAAGCTATTTTACATAATCCTATTTTTTAGCATTTCCATTTTCTTTGTTTATAATGAAATTTCCACCCATGTCGCAAACCAATACCCATATAGATGTCAGGAGAACGAGTAACTCGTAACGCATTAAAACACCTAGACCAAGATACAAAAAACTCTATTCTTGGACCAGCCTTAGTCAGTGATAGACGACGAAAAAACCCAAAAAAGCCTGAACAACCCCAACAACCCCCTACAGAACAAACTTTACAAAACGAAGCAACAAAGACTGCAGAACAAATACAGTTAACAGAACAAACAGAACAAACAGAACAAACAGAACAACCAGAACAAACAGAACAACCAGAACAAACAGAACAACCAGAACAAAAAGAACAACCAGAACAAACGGAACAAACAGAACAAACAGAACAAATAGAACAAACACCCGACACAATAAAAATAACCCAAGCAACACCCTTAACGAAACAGAAATTGTCAGAAGAGGAATTATTAGAAACAAAACGAAAACCATCACAGAAAACCAAAAAGGAAGCATTAACAAAACAGGAATTACTACAAGAAAATCAAAGCAAGAGTTATTAACAGAATTAACAGAATTAACAGAGAAATCAAAACACCCATCACTAATAAAACAAATAGAACAAGTATCACGAACAAAAGATACGCCACAAACAACACATACCAAAAACCCAGCATTTTACGAGCACCAACAACAAACAGGAAATAAAATTAAACAATTGAACTTCCGAATCAAAGAAATCTTACTCGAAACCACAAATACTGAACTGACTAGAAGAACTACAAGGAACAACGAAATACAAACAAGCACCCCAAACGAAAAACAGTATAACCAATACAACCTGCCATTTATAAAAATACGAAATAGCCTCCTAGATAGTAGAGATTCCGACAGTGACGAAGATATATACAAGACAATAACCGACGAAGACGAAAATATGGCAAACTACCACGACAGATTAACATTAAACCACGCAATAGAAAACGTGCCTAGTTTCGATGGAGACCCAAAAACCTTCTACGCATTTGTAGACGCCTGCGATGAAGCACTGCAAATGTTACCCGCAGCAGAACAGGACTTGGTTAAATTAATAAAAAGTAGACTAAGAGGTGAAGCTCGCCGAACAGTAAAAAATGAGGATTTTAAAACAATCAATTCACTCCTTAGGAGATTACGAGAAGTATATGCCCCAGCAAGCTCCTTGACGGAAGTAAGACAAGAGTTAATAGGAATGCACCAGTTAGACTTCGAAAATGTAGTTTCATACGCCAACCGAGTTAGGGAAACATCAGATAGGATTTTAGAAATGTATAAAGCATTAAGCGAAGACGGAGAAGTAACTGACGAAGAAAAAGATCAAACGGATAAAGAAGTACTAGAAGTATTTGTTAACGGATTAAAACCTCAGATAGAAATTAGACTAGCTAATATGCTAATATTTAGAATTAGAAAACTTATCGGCAGCAGTTCAAAAAGCAATACAAATCGAGAAAAAAATAAAAATATCAAACAATATCAGAGGAGTTGAAATAATTGAAAAACCAGATGAGAAAAAGAAGACCCTAAGAATACAAACTATACATACTGATAAAATAAAATGCCAAATTTTGCAAAAAAATCGGTCATGAAGCAGCAACATGTTTTTATAGAAATCATAACCAGTCTCAAAATTCGCAAGCAGAAACAACGCATTTTCAAAGCTTTAGAAATAACCCATACCAAATTAACCAACAACAATTTCAAACACCAAACAGTCAGAACTATAACCATCAAAACTTCAATCAACTTCAAAACTTCAGTCAACCTCAAAACTACCAACAACCACAAAAAAATCAAAACTACAACCAACCACAAAATTATAGACAAAATCACAACCTACCACATAATTTCAGACAAAACCAGAATCACAACCAATCTCAGAATTATAAAGAGAATAAAAATCACAATCAACTACAGAATTATAGGCAAAACCAAAATTACAGCCAATCACAGAATTATAGACAAAATCAAAATTACAACCAATCGCGAGATTACCCTCAAAATCGACTAAGTCAAAATTACAACCAACCCTTCAACAACCAACAAAAACAATGTAGTTACTGCAAAAATATAGGACATTTTTGGCGCGAATGTAGAAAACTAAAATTTAAAGAAAAAATGAGAGCTGAACTTCTTCAGGAACTAAACTCACCGGGAAACGAGAATTCTCTTGCCGAGACTGGCGCGCGGAGAGAGACAAGAGCAACGCGCCAAATGAATCACACGAGGAAAGAAAATACAGCACAAGGAAAATAAAAATAATTAACCTTAGTAAAAATGATGTACCCTTAATACAGATAAATTCAGAAGATTTACATTCAACAATAGAACTAATGGTCGACACTGGCGCAAGCGTAAATGTAATCAAAGAGGAAAATATAAATGGAGAAACATTAATAGACGATTCACAAGTTATAGATTTAAAAGGCATTACAGAACAACCCGTTACAACAATAGGAGAAACCTCAATGACTACAAAGAAAATGAAACGATCCCAAACCTTTGGTATAATACACCTAATGACAAGAAATCAACAGATCCGACACTCGATTATAAATTCTATACTTACACTGAATTCCTAAAAACAAATAACCACAAGTTTAAACCAAACGAACACATAAACATATGTAATACAACTAAAGAAACGAAACGAGCAGAAAAAGTAAAAAAATTACTACGGATCACACATTTAAACAGTGAAGAAAGAGAAAGCATAGAAAAAATAATAAACGCAAACGCAGACGTTTTTCATTTACCAGACGAACCCTTAGGATTTACACCACTACTCAAACATAAAATAATCACAACCGATGAAACTCCTATAAATACTAAACAATACAGATTTCCTCCAATACATAAAGAAGAAATTAATAAACAAATAGCAGAACAACTAAACTCAGGAATTATAAAACCTTCAAAATCACCATACAACACACCTAGCTATGGATAGTTCCAAAGAAAAATGACTCTCAAGGAAACAAAAGATGGAGAATGGTACTTGACTTCAGAAAATTAAACGAAAAATCAATAGGCGACTCATACCCGATACCAAATATTGTAGACATCTTGGACCAACTAGGAGGAGCCAAATATTTTTCAATTTTCGATTTAGCATCTGGATTTCTGCAGATAAAAATGGATGACAACGATGCACAAAAAACAGCTTTTTCCACACCACATGGTCACTACGAATTTGATAGAATGCCATTTGGATTAAAAAATGCACCCGCCACATTCCAAAGATTAATGGACATTGTCTTATCTGGATTACAAGGCAGTGAACTTTTTGCCTACCTTGACGATATAGTCATCTACGCATCATCTTTAAGAGAACACGAAATAAAATGTGAAAAACTTATGAAAAGACTAAAAGACGCAAACTTAAAATTAAAACCAGATAAATGCGAATTTCTGAGGAAAGAAGTTTGCTATCTAGGACACATAATAGGAGAGGAAGGCCTAAAACCTGACCTAAAAAAAATTATTAGTGTAAAAAAATTTCCAACACCAAAAAATCAAAAAAACATTAGACAATTTCTAGGTCTACCCGGATACTACAGAAGATTTATACATAAATTTTCAGAAGTTGCAAAGCCACTGTCGGAACTTCTAAAAAAAGATGTACCTTTTAAATGGGAAGTGGCAGAAATAAATGCATTTGACACACTACGAGAAAAACTATGCACCGCACCAGTCCTGCAGTACCCAGATTTTGATCAACCGTTTATAATAACGACGGACGCATCAGGATTTGCAATAGGTGCAATCCTATCACAGGGAGAAATAGGAAAATATAAGCCAATAGCATACGCTTCGCGAGTTTTAAACGAACACGAAAAAAAATACGATATCTATGACAAAGAAGCATTGGCAATATACTACGGAATCTTACACTACAGACCATATATCTACGGCCGACATTTTACAATTGTAACAGACCATAAACCTCTGACATCATTTAGAACGAAAAAAGATCCTAATTCTAGAGTAGCGAAATGGATGTACAAATTATTAGAATACGAATTCGACGTCCTCCACAAGGATGGAAAAGCAAACGTAAATGCAGATGCATTATCTCGAAACCCAGTTGAAATGTTAAAAATAGAAGATTCAACAAATAAAACTTATCACAAGAAAATAATGAAAATGATGCAAGAAATGGGTTGGAAAGGGTCCGGTATAGGCAAATATAATCAAGGAATCCAAGAACCTATTAACTTAAAAACACAAACAGATAGAAGAGGACTAGGGTACAAGTGGAAGAACAATTTGGAAGATTATTATTACTCGGAAAATATCAGACCACACATCGAATTTATTAAAAGTAAAGAAATTTTGAAACCAAAATCAATAAAAGAAACAATACCATACAATTCAATATACACGATAGTAGTTCCAAAAAATAATACGAAAATAAATTACACAGGTCCGAAATACTGCCTACCAGCTAAGGTACCATTTTGCACAAAATGCAATAAGTTAAATCATATTAACGATAAATATCGACAATCATATTAACGAATCATATAAACAATATTAATGAAATAGAACAAAATAATGAAGATTCGGATAACCTAACAACACACTTACCATATAAAAAGAAAAACCACTTAACTAATTCAGTTACTAATGACAACGATACAAATTCAATATACGCCGAAGACGCTACTGATGAAGATGAAGTCAACAGCAACAAGACAAGCAACAAAAACAAAAACATAATAGAAGTAAAAAACCACTTGTATATGCAAAAAGACAATTTAACCTATTTTCTGACAACTACAGGACAACCTTGCGACAATGGCGCATTAACACTAAAAAAAAGAAACGAACTACCAAAATTTACCAACTTAGAAATAAATAAAATAGCAACCATCAAGAAAAATAATAAATATCACATTGCACTCCCGGTAATTACAAATACAGGAGAAAGTCAGCTAACAATAATAAACAATATTAAAACACTTCTTAAATCATTAAAAAAGGAAACAAACAACCTACAACTCAAAAATATTAGCATTTCAAAAACAGATGAAGTAGCCGGAGTAGAATGGAGTAACATAATCAAAATAATAGAACAACTATTTAAAAACTCAAATACAACGATCCTAATTTGCAATGGAAAAATAAATCACACGGAAATAAGTGACAGAGAAGCAATCATAAAAGAATTACATACCACTCCAATCGGTGGACATAAAGGAATAACCAAAACTGTGAAGAAAATCAAGCAAAATTTCTATTGGGAGAACATGAAAACAGACGTCGAAAAATTTATCAAAAACTGCAGATCATGTCAATTAAAAAAATTAACTAGAGTTAAAACAAGGCAACCTATGATAATATCAGACACCCCAAAATCAGCGATGGAAAAAATAACAATGGATATAGTAATTCCAAATAGCAAAACAAACGAAGGGTACGAAAACATACTAACAATTCAAGATAACTTAACAAAATACCTAATTGCAATCCCATTGAAAAAAGCTACATCCGAAAACATAGCAGAAGCATTAGTAAACAGAGTAATATGCTCGTATGGATCTCCAAAAACAATATTGACAGACCAAGGTAAAAACTTTTTAAGTAATATTATGAAAAAATTAGCAAAAATGTTTCACATAAAGAAGTTACAAACCACAGCATTTCACCCTCAATCAAACGGATCACTTGAACGTTCTCACCGTGTCTTAAAGGAATATATAAAACATTATGCAAATCAGCACGAGGACTGGGACAAATGGCTAGACCTTGCTACTTTTTCTTATAACACAAGTGTACACGAAGGAACAAAATACACTTCATTTGAACTAATGTTCGGTAGATTGGCCAGATTACCTTCTACGAAAATACCAAACGAAGACACACCTCTGACATATATGGATTATATTCAGTATTTAGCAATAAAACTATATGAAACACAGGAGTTCGCAAACAAACGATTGAAAGCAGCTAAATTAAAATCAATATACTACTACGATAAACAGATAAATCCACAAATATTTAAAATAGGCGATTTTGTATTCCTACAGAAAAACCACAAAACAGGTAAACTTGACGATGAATACCAGGGTCCTTTCGAAATACTTAATATATTCGAGAATGGAAACATAAAAATAAAAATAAAAAATGAAGAACGAATTGTCCACACAAATAGATTGAAAATTTCAAAATTAAAACAATAAAATCCAAAAATTACCATCTTTTCTCTTCTCTCTGACATATAAAACTAAAAGAAGTTACTCTTTTTATGAAACTCTAACGAATTATAACAAAGTTTATGGAAATGTAAAAATGGGTTAAATATACGAAAACCAAAACTAATCTTGTCTGACCGAGATCATTTCTACAACTAATAATAAATAACCAAAACACAAAATTAATCTATTCTGGATCCACAGAAAAACAAATCCACCGCCAACAACAGGATGGAGGAATGAATTCAAATATATCAACAATTTCACTACTCAACACTCAAGACTGCGAAATCGAAAGTAAACACGTTAATGTAGAAAAAGTTAAAGCTCAATTATTACAAATAAAAGAATACGACGAAATTGAAGTCACACAGTGTAAGATAGAAATTTCTGGAAGAAGAGATTTCTGGAATTTCTGGAAAATAGAATATTCTGGTATGCACTCATACACATCAGCAGTTATGAATGGAATGGCCACCTATATCTTGGAAGTCTCCAGAGAAGAATGCGAAGAAGTACACCGAACAGGAAGGATCACTATAAGTAACAATATATTCATAGACGGTATTAGAGAAAACGTGCTTGCAACATACAGCATCAACATGGCAGGACAAACAACGGTAAATGGCAACTGCAAAGGAGTAGAATACTCAGATACATATGGAACCTGGAGTAATGCAATAGTCCAAGGAACAGCAAAAATTTTTATACAAAAATATAAAGTCAGGGTAAACTTAAACGAAAATAAGATACACTTACGGTCAGGAATTGCTTATGCAGTAACCGACAAAAATTGCTTGGACTTGGAAGGAGGTAATACTTATTGGGATACGATACCAGTAGATTTCTGCGGCTCTAACAAATATGATGTCTTATATGAAGGTGTAATAAATAAAGCATTCAACGAAGACAAAACCATTATATACTCACTAACAACCGAAGATATCACATTCGCACTAGCAGCTAGAGGAGGAAAAGGCGTTTGTGGCTACGAACTGTCTTTGACTGAACACCCAAAATTAATGATATTAGAAATTGGAAACGGTGGAGGACTTAAAAAAGTACCAATAAAAACATGTAATTTAGATATATTTGCATACGTAAATTCTAAATTCGTGTATGTAGAAAAGCACCTCAGATACCAAATTAAACAACTATATTACGATGTCTTAGCACAAAGATGTACCCTCGAAAAACAGGTTTTACAAAATTCTTTATCTGTGGCTAGTCACTCACCTGACGAATTTGCATACAACATCATGAAATCACCAGGATATATGGCAATAGCTGCTGGTGAAGTAGCGTACATTATGAAATGTATACCCGTGGAAGTAAGCATACGAAGAACAGTAGAATGTTACACACACCTACCGGTAACATATCAAAATAATAGTTTATTCATGACACCAAAGACAAGAATTTTAACAAAAAAAGGAACTCAAGTCAGCTGTAATAGCCTCGTACCACCAATGTACCAAGTCAACAGCATCTGGTACAAACTATTACCAAACCCCGTCGAAGCACAAAAACCCGAAGAATTAAAACCACTAACCAAGCAAACATGGAAATATGTAAACCTTGAAAGTTTAGCCATTAATGGGATCTACAGTAAAGATGACCTAAAAAAATTAAAAGAACACATAATGTTCCCAGCAGAAAAACCAGCTGTTTTAAACACAGTAGCCAGAGGAATTACAGGACAAACAACGAACTATCAGGGAACCTCATTAAATAATCTCTTAGACGAAAAAACAATTGGCAACATAATACAGTCAGCATGGAAAAATACATGGGAAAAATTTGTGATATTTGGATCTACCACAGCAGGAATAATGGGAATATTTGTGTTAGCAAAACTTATAAAAACTATAATCGACACCGTAATACACGGTTACGCTCTACACACAGTATATGGATGGTCAATACTTTTAATAGGAGCCATTTGGGACTCTGTAACACATCTTTTGCTCCATTTAGCAGGTCGAAGAACAAACAGAAATGATAACAATAATAATAAACCTTCATACAAGGAACTACAAGAAACATAACTCCAAACAATTAATGAGAAATTAGAAGAAATCAAAGTAGAAAAATCAAGCCACAAAGATCAGCCAACAGCTCCCATCCTACAAACTGACACCAAAGAAGTACAAACTCAATTATATCCAAACATAAAAGAAGAAACCGAAAAAAATTGTCCAAGAAATGGATTGTAAAAAAAGAATAATACAAAATAATATGCACCATAACTTGACTCAAAATACGAACAAAAGACAGACATAAAAATGGCCTTCAATAGTAAATAACACACATTAATGTTAATAGCACAATCACTTAAAAACATTGTTTTTTTTACAGAACAACAACAAAAAATAAAAGAAGAAATCTAAACCAAGAAAATGAAAATCTTTATCATCTTCATGTTTTTGATAACAATATTCCACAAAACATCCCCAAACCCAGGAAATGTAATAATCCAAGAATGTACAGAAGTTGTCAGATACGAGATATCCGAGTGCAATGCAAAAAACACATCAATAACTGAATTTATTCGCACAACGACAAGAGAAGATTGCGAGAAAATGCAAGAAACAGGAGAACTAAGATTTCTGTCACAAGATTTCAAATACATACAGAGAAATGGAACAACGAATTTTAACACCATTGAACAAATAAATAAACAAAATAAAAAATGCAGAAACCCACAGAATTATTACAATGGAGAAAATTTTAAAACAATACTAAAAACAACACTAACCATCACACTAAAAAACTATCTGGGAACAACTAATAACAAAAGGACCAAAATTTTTCTAGACGGAAACATACAGTGCAACCTAACCAAGGGAGAATGTACAAACCATATAAAAGGAAGAAGTTTTTGGAACAACAAGGATATAGTAGATAAAAAAATTAACTTTTCCAAAGACGACATGGCTTACCCTACACAAACAAACTCATCAGAAATATTGGATATAACTGAACCTCTCGAAGAAAGCAATACGCTAACGAATACACACATATTACTACTATACATCATTGGAGCATTACTCATTATCACAATAATAGGAGTAAAGCTAGGACTAAATCATAAACTAAGATCACAACACCAGAGGAAACAAAACACAAACAGCCATGTACGTTACACCTTAACAAATGAAAAGGATACCATAATATCTAAAAACAAAGAAGAATCCATAGAAGCAAGAAAACCCACAGGAAGCATAATAGACTTTAAGATATTACATAATTCGTCCTAAATCCAAATTAGAAGTAATTTACGATATTCCAAAAGCAACACACGAATCACAAACAACCTCAACGAGTGAACTAATAAACTGAAACTCAGTGCATCAACCACTAGTACAATACTATGCAAAACATCAGGATGTCATAATACTATAACCATAAAACCAAAAAAAAACGAAGAAATCCTATTCCCTCCATTACTAAAATAAACTAACAAACATCCCTTTTTGAGTTGTTACGAGCCTAACACTCGTTGTTTTTAAATTAAAATTTTAATGTTAGAATCAACGATGTAGGTTAATCAATTACCATACTGCAAAGTATAGGTAGTGCGGTAGCGCTCGTAAGAAGGAAAATTACTTCACTTATTCGAATCTATTATGCAGCTTTTATGCAGAATTTTTTTTTTGGTTTCATCACGTTTATTACGCATGCATACCTTCAATTCCTTCTCACGAGTGGTGTAGATCGTTACTTCCTAAAACAAAAAAAAAAGCAAACAAAAAAAAAATATATATATATAGATACATACTAATCATACAAAGTAACGGCACAGTATCCCAACGAAAACGGCCTTGTTTTCTTAATTTTCCCACAAGGTAATATTAACATCTTTTTCTCTCATATAAATCGTTCTCGTAAGGATACGCTACAAAACTCAACAGCTCAAAATACAACCTCAATACCCTTGACGAAACAAAATAAACAAAGCATTATCATCTGCCAACAGGAAGAGAACGAAAAGAAATCGGAACAAAAATGAAATACATACAAAAACAAGACATTGAAGCACATGCACAATTAGTGGAAGAAAATTGCCATAAAATAAAGGGTTAAAAGTTCACAAATCAATAAGTGTGTGAAAACACCCCTCCATTACATAAAACAGAATTTCGCAATATGTAAAACATGCTATAAAAAAACCAACAATAAAACAGGATACGAAAAGAAAAACCCAAGACACAGAATGACAACAGCAAATAATTGTAATAAAGATTCCTGTAGCATATGCGACGAAACAACCCACTTCCCAAAAGAATGCTACACCTGTAAAAACGCAATAGCCATCATACGAGACACGGCGGAATGTCCAAACTGTCTCCTCTACGATAAATTGGAGAAGAATTGGAAAAACCTCACACTCAACACGACGAAAGAAGAAACACAACTCCAAGCTACTAACAACGAATCATGGAACTGAATACTAGCAACGACATAAAACATTATAAACTCTACACACCATAATATATATCATATCCATATCATTACCTCCATAGATAGAAAACTAATTATGTAATTCATTCTAAACCACCTACATTTCACTACAAACCTTAACAACAACATTTTTTATAAAACAAACAAAATAAATAAAAATACACATACATTTTTTATAATTTCCTTTTATACCGACGTATTAGATTATAAGAGTTGCATGGAGAGCCTAAAAACAGGTAAAATATTACCCTACACAAAAGTAGAAGGTAGTGCGCAAATTCTTTCGCTGGAGCAACAACTCATTGCTGCACCAACAAAAGAATCCAAACTCCGCAACAATTATTTTTATATTTTTTTTTACAAACCACAAGAACATTTTATATATGCACACACATATACATAAATAAATAATAATAATTTATACTAACTATTACTGTACTATACTATACTAACAATGCATGAGGAATGTGGATCTAACATAGTAAGTCTCTACCAATACATTACCAATATTTTATAAAAAAAAAACACATTGTAAAGGATATCAGTATATAATATAGAGTGTGGGCATAGGCACAATGAAAACTAAAAACACCCTTTCACCCGCTAGATAACTCAACTGAACACAGAGAAAAATCTGACGTATCGACCCCAGCCGATAAATCCCGGCTCAACACATTTACCCATAAGTGCGCTATATTACCGACAAGCTTACACATTTGTAGAATACCCCCAAAAAACTTACAAAAATATAAACCAGTAAAAACAAACTCTTTCATAAATAAAAACATTAAAAAAATAATTTTATTAATATTTTTTTCCATTAGAAAACTCTGCCGTATTAAAAAGATTGGCTTCTTAAACAGAGTATACCAACAAGTTCCCCTCGGTTTCCCAGAGTCATAAAAATTCCTAAACCATCGACATCTAAACAAAGAACATAGATATGAGAACTCACACAAACAAATATTCATTCAAAAATTATACAACGTAACCTTCGCATATATAAATCTTTAATTTAAACAAAAGCCAATAGAAAATACTAACATCCGACAATATAATATGATGCAACATAATTTTCTGCACATTTTGAGTACAAACAAAATATAATTAAAACCATAATTTACTATAACAAATAATTCTATAAATAAAACAGAATAATTAAATAAACATCTCTTTCTTTAACTAACAACCCAAATTAAGACAAAAATCATTTCCAACAACATACGCTAGAATTTATCAACAAATAAATTGTTTCTTTTTAACGAACTTATCCACATGCACACACACAGGCACCAATACAACTGCACATCCGAGCCACGCCCAAACTATGAGAATATATTTTAATTTATACATAAAATAATACATAAACATGAACACGAAACAAAATATTATTACTCGTAATAATTTTCTTTACATTTTTATATAGAAAAACCTCTGGAATAATTAAGAGAAACCCCTGAAAACAATAAAAATAATATTGACTAGGACAAACCAATTCCAATGCTTAACTAACAAATCCTGCATGTATTATTAACAATAACAAGTATCAGCAATTCTTTTTACTTGCGTACAGACATACATTTTTCGAATTAACTATTTAAGCAATAATGACAATGATTAATATCTGTTCTTCACGTATGTTAAATTATAAGATAGTCTATTTGCACAATAATCAACGAACTACATGGCTCTTCATATATTAAAATAGTTAAAAACAATTGCTCATAAATGATTAATAACCAATGCGTTAATTAAGTCAATTTCTCGATTGTCTAAAATATATTTATCAAGATCAAAACTAATTTTGCGAATTATTCCACTTCTAAACATGCTACGAATTTCGTTCATGTTTGTGCAAATCACAGAATGCAATTTGCAAAAACTTCGATTGTCAACCAAACTACATTGTCAACGGATCATTGTTTTTAACAAACTTTGGAAAATCTGATCACGAAAATCTCTTATCTCCAACCTTCAACCCCTTTATCTGACTCAGAAAACACAGAGCCAGAATCATATAAATAGCGGCTCCAGAACCACAGAATTCAGTTCAAGTTCAAGACAATATATACGTATCTACGTATCTCGCTAACTGAATAAGTTAGCCGAAAAGTCAACCACAACGGAAAGTACGAGTCCCCGGCTTCACCCAAGGAACCTTCGGCCGGAAGTACACCCACCGATCCCCTCTCAGGCCCAGCTGAGTCACCAGGAGCGGAAACCAGGCCTTCCATAAAGAAAAGTAAGTATTAGCTTCACCCTCTTCCTCCTTTTCCCTCTCTCCCCTTCCCCTTTTTTTGGGATCGACTGGAGATACTGGCTACCGAGCGGCGAACGTTGGTCTTCGACCACGTCGAGCTTCTCCGTGGTGAGCCTTCGGTTCGATCCACCTGGTGCCAGCTCAGTTCTGGACCCGCAGGATACCCTTCTCTTTTTATTAGGGATCGATAAAGGGATCGATCTCCGAGCGGCGAACGTTGGTTTATAACCACGTCGAGCCACCCCGTTGTCGGCTCCCCGAATCGATCCACCCCTCGGTCGATTATGGAATTGGGGTCAACACGCTCCGATGCATGATCGACCCATAGGAACCTTCATCTCGTTCAAGTGATAGGCCATTTTTCCCGGTTTTCCACCGTTCTACATTCCCAATTACCAATCCTCAATAGCCTCCCCCGTACCACCTTTTACTTCCATCCAATCGGTCTCGGTCCGACCACCCATTAACCACCATTTTCGTTTTTTTATAGTGAAGGGTGCCCAGCAGCGCCGTCGACTAAGGCGGGCCCATCTTCGCTTACAGGCCCAGTGGTCCGTGTGGGGCGCCCATTTTGCCAGGGGACTTGACCCCAAAAATTCTAGTAATCCGGTCACCAGCGAGCGACTAGCGGAGCTTTGTCAGCTCCCGGCGGCTCCTCCTCCTCTTCCTCCTCCTCCTCCTCTTCCTCCTCCTCCTCCTCCTCCTCCTCTTCCTCCTCCTCCTCCTCCTCCTCCTCCTCCATCTGACCCTCTCCCTGGATCCCCTCCTGAACCCAAGAGAAAAAT
This sequence comes from Trichopria drosophilae, assembly GCA_030407085.1. Lineage (NCBI taxonomy): Eukaryota > Metazoa > Arthropoda > Insecta > Hymenoptera > Diapriidae > Trichopria > Trichopria drosophilae. The sequence continues at coordinate 72,410,642 of CM059584.1, forward strand.
CTCCCTTCAGGAGTATAGGGAAAGGAATGTACAAAAAAGAACTTGTTGAATATATTACATTTTACCTCCGAACCTGAGCATTAATTATTTTACCCTCGTCTTTCCTCCTGGTCCAGCAGCCTCCGTTCACATACGAACCCCGGATTGTCTCTTCAGGACAATCCTCCTTTCGACCGTCCAAAATTGGTGCCTCTGTTTCAAGAGCACTAATTTGGGACGTAACAAATACATTGTTTTCGCATATGTTAAATGACTTTGAAATGGAATCGTTGGTGTGAGCAAAAGCATGCAGTGTCTTCCGACCCTTCCTTCCCCACGTGTCGAGCGGTCGACCCCGTGATCGCGGGTTCTTTTAAATGTAAAGATTTTCGATGAAATTAAAATTACGTATTTTTAGAAATCTAGTGTTATAATTAAATTGTGTTTTACTGTTCTTTCTTTTGTCCCAAGCATATACCAGAGTTTAGGTCTCGTCCGAACTCAACGGTTATAATATTTATATTATATTATATATATTTATATTAAATTTATATATCAAATATATATGTATATCTAAATAAATTAGGTGAGGAAGACCTTCACAAAATTGGCGTCCCAACTAAGGGGCCGAATAATTAAAAGAAAATTATTTTATTAATATATAAAGACATTTTCGAGTACCGACTTCGCGACGGTTGTGTTTGTGTCTATGTTTGTGTTTGCTCGTGAGAGGTCACAACGGATAATTTGAATTGTAAGGTGAGAGGGTGAATGAAAATTTGTTAGCAAGATAATTAAATATTAAGAACTGAAATAATATTAAATAATAAGCGAGGAACGAAAAGAAATTTGAAAATTGAAAAGTTTCGAGTATTTTTGACGATAAGTAAAGTTTGATTAAAGATGCAATTAGTTTGCAAGAAAGTGTCAGTTTAGAGAATTATTAATGTAGCAAGAATTTTGTTAATATTGTGAGTCAAAATTAATTAGCAAGAATCAGTTGTGATATTAATGAAATTTAGTAGGAAATTTAAATTTTGAAAAATAGTGAAAAATGAAAACTAAAGAATACTAAGCAGGAAAATAATTCTTTGAAGTAAATAAAGAATTCGGAAGTAGAAATTGAATTTTTGTTTTTATTTATTTACCCTCAACCTTCCACCTCGATTGAGGTGTCCCAAAAGCTCTCAGGGAGCTTGTCCGGGTACAGGTGAGTACCATTGCGAGACCTGCAGGTCGTCTTAGATGGCGCCATACTCACATTTGTCGAGAATGTAGGAAACTGCAGAAACCCACATTAAGTACAGCATTGGCCATGGCTCGATTTCCGCCTGAAGACAATAACTCGAAAATGCCAAACAGAGAGCGTGGTTCGCGTTACACATAGCGAACTGCTGCCTGAAAACAATTTGGAAAATTGCCCAGCCGGGGATCGAACTCACGACCTACGACTTCGTAGTCCAGCACGCTACCGCCTGTACAGTTATGATTATTTTGAATTTTGAAGACCTGTTTGTTTTTGTGTAATTGCGTTAGTGTGTTATTATCGAGTTGAGAGTCTTTCAATCTCAAATTGAACGCTTTGTTTGAAAATAAAAAATTAGAGAAATATTAACTAATTACAGTGAATTTCAAATTGATTTTTATAGATGTATTAGAGTTGAATTCGAGAACAAACGAAAGTCGTTGAGAATTTGAAATTGAAGTAGACTGAATTCATTTGTTAATTTAAGATTTAATATCATTATATGAACTCTGGTATATAACTCAGAGTCTATTAATTATGAAGAAATATATTGTTAGAATATTGGAAATTTAATTTAAGAATTTTATGTCGTATTGAGAGTCCGAAATGATGAAATTAATTTTGAAGGGAATGTGATTGAATTTTAGATGAATGAAATTTTTGAATTTTTTTATACGATTGAGATTTTCAAAGTAGTGAATCAATGTAATGTGACGGTTGATGATTGATTAATTTTAATTATTTCAGAATTTAGGAAATAATTTATTTATTTAAATACTGGTATGAGAAAGATTTTAGATTTATTAATAAAAAGTTTACGATAGTTATGATAGAATTAAAGACGTAAAATATTTTGTTGATAATTCATAATTGATTGGTTAAATTAGTATAATATTTAATTTTAAAAAATGGTGTTTAATGATATATATACATATATTAAAAGAAGAGAATCAAATTATTAAAATTATAAAAATAATAACATTATTTTTAAGATAGTCCTTCTTACCTTAGGACGCTCGAGGGCTACGAAAAGAAATTAATGAAAGGAGACAAATTTTATTATTTATAAATATTGAAAAGTTTATTTACTATTTATAGAAAAGTATATTTGATTATTTATGTAAAAACGAAAGGTGCGCCCGCCGTTTTTTTTTTAATTAGAAAAGGGTTAGACGAGATATTCCGTGGAAGTTCTCGTACATATACAAAAAAAGGGGGGCGAGTTGTCCAACAATTTGTATGGATTGGAAAGGGAGAAATCCAACAGTTCGTGTGGACTGGAAGGAATAAGTTCAGCAGTTCGCGTGGACTGGAAAGGGTTATAGTCGAGCAGTTCGCATGGACTGGAAGGGGAGAAGTCCAGCAGTTCGCGTGTACTGGAAAGGGATAAGTCCAGCCGTTCGCGTGGACTGGAAAGGATAATAGAGGAGTGAGAGGAGTGGTTCAGTCCAAGATACGCACTTTTGTCCGGGAATGGTTGAATCCTTGGTTGGTTGGTGGCTTGTGGATTGACTGACTGGCAGTTTGGTCAGGGCGCGTGCCCTCTTTTATAGTGGCACGGGCAGGGTCTGGGGGGAAAATTCGGCTATACGCGAGGGTCAATGGAGGGCTTTCCTTGTGATGGAATGGGGAGTGATGCTCGGAAAATCGTCGAAAAGGAGGGGCTGCACGAACGAGCTTCTTACTGAAGCAAAGCGACCCTTTTTTATAATAATTAATACAATATAATGATTATACAAATATTAATATTTCTTATAACTTAAACATTTTGAAGGATGATAATAAAAAGATACAATAATTTTTGACAAGACGCAGTGTGCAATTATTTTGATTATTTCCTGGTTTAAACGTTAATCCATTGATATTAATAATTAAGAAATGAGATCCATGATTAAAAGATTGACGATTAAATTGAATAATTGTTACAAGTTTAACTGTATATTAATTTGGCATAAAATGAAGATTAATTATTACAAATAAATCATTAATATTAATGAAAGGAGTTATATCGGTAGTTACGGTCTATGATAAATAAATTACGAAAAAATCATCCGTTTTTCATATGAATTGTTATTTTAAAAAGATTATTTTTAATAATTTCAATCAAATAAGTATAGGATGATTTTCTTAGTAATTTAATAAAATATAATATTTTCGAGAATATTCTGAAGGAGAACCTTCTAGAAGCTGGGAAAAAGTTCGAGAGTTTCAATTTGGCGTAGATATAAATAGATCATTTTTATGACGGTTTTCCGTCTTAGCGACGCAAGAGTGTGTATGTCGTAATACATAAAAAGGGGCGCGTATGAGAAAGAGTGAGAGGATAAAGTACTCGGCGGCCCCAAAACTCTTGTTTTCACACTTGGTCTAGCTTATCAGAAATTTATGATATGCAGCTGTCCAAAGTGGAAACGCATGTTGTACGTTTCATTTAGTGTTTAGGAGTTTCTAGAAGCTTCAAAATATTCTCTTAATGAGAAAAAATACATACGTTACGGCTCATACGTTACATTCATAATACTCTAACTGCTTGCACCATTCTTTCTTCTAATCTCTCTCAAATTTATACTAATCACAAAACAGAATATCTATTTATCGAACTGTCGTTTCAAACCACCTCGCACGTCTTGCCAATCGCCATCTATCGGCCTCCTGATGCACCTATGTTTAAAAACCTCGAGGCTGATCTATACAGAATAATTCATCGTTATGGAAATGTTGTGATCATGGGTGATCTAAATATTGATCTAAATAAGACTGATCATGCATCTAATTATCTGCGAACATTTGCTGATTCTTACAACCTATCAATTATTCCATTTTCTTCCACCCATTTCACTAATACATTGTCTTCCTGGATTGGCCACTGCCTTGTTAGTGATATCTACGGTACGGTTGTTCAGCCAATCAAATGGTCCATTAACATCTAACCATGATATGATAAGTATTGATCTCCATTTACGAAAACCACCTCAACCATTGCAACCTTTTACTTATAGAAATCTAAAAAGTTTTTCAACCGAGTCTTTCTGCATCGATCTAGCCAATCTTAACTGGGAACAATATTTCGATATAAGTGCAATAGATGACAAACTGTATTATCTCACGAACTCCTTAATAAATCTCTACAACATTCGTGCACCGATATTACTCATAACCCCTACTAAACAGCACAATTCATGGATGACCTCCGAAATTAAGTTATTAATCAAACAAAGAAATAGACTTTATAAAAAGTTTAAGCGAAATAGTGACTTGATTTCATTCTATGATTTTAAATAACTCCGAAGGAAAACAAGGCGACTAATATTCAAGGCGCATACCAATTATTGTGCAAATCGTCTTAATAACGTTAAGTCAACTAAAGGGACGTGGACTGAATTGAGAAATCTAGGTCTAGTCAAACCCAAGCAGTCATCCCCTCAAATTATCTGTTCGCTTGATGATCTGAATAAAAATTTGTGTGCCATCTATAATTCAAATAGGACCTCTTCTCCTGTCCTCTTGCTCATTTTATTAAATATCTCTGATTCGTCTGCCATGTTCCATTTTGCTAACAAAACAATGAATGACCTCACAAATGCCTTCAACTCCATAACATCAAAATCTGCAGGTTACGATGACATCGATTTTAAATGTATCCAAGCTGCATTACATGCATTTGCTCAGCCGCTTCTTGATTTGTTAAGTGCAAGTCTCGTTTTAGGAATTTTTCCAAAAGAGAGGAAATTTTCTCTCAAAAACCCATCAATAAGATATCATCTCCACTAATACCCTCAGACTATCGTCCGATTGCAATTCTTTGTTATCTATCTAAAGTACTTGAACGTATTGTCCATAATCAACTTTCACACTATCTCAAAGCCAATAGGCTTCTGGATCCAATGCAAGCAGGTTTCCGTAAAGGTGGCAGCACGTAGACTGCTTTTGTATCGATAGTTGACTATATTCGACAGGGTATCGAGCAGTGCATGATCACAATTCTTCTACTATTTGATTTTTCGAAGCATTTGACACTGTTGACATCTCCATTCTCATTCAAAAACCGAAGTCACTGAACATATCATCGGTAGCTTTGAAATGGTTCGCATCCTATTAGACCAACCGAATGCAAGCAGTTATTGGGGAGAGTGGTAAACTTTCACAATGGATTGAGGTATTCGTCGGGGTAACCCAAGGCTCAATTCTTGGACTATTGCTCTTCTCTATCCTCATAACCGATATTTCAAGGACTCTATCTCATACTAAGCATATGCTGTATGCAAACGATCTTCAAATAATGATTCAATGTAAGCTAAGTGACATTAACCAAATGATATCTAATATAAATACAGATGCTTCAGCGGTTTCAAATTATGCCAAAGAAGGAATCTCCAACTGATTCTCACTAAAACTAAGGCTATAATTCTAGGATCACCCTTCCATATACGAACTATACCTGGAATAAAACTTCCAAATATTGTTGTGGACAACCAAATCATTTCCACTGCCAATAAAGTTACAAAATTGGGACTAATACTCTGTAACCAACACGCTCAGCACGTGTTTAATTACATTTACTTTAATTTAGTGAAACTATAATTATATTTTTTTTTACTTGAAATTGATAGTTATTGCGAAAGAGTGATGACTTCGAGAATAGAATACCCCTTTTGACTTCTTAATTCATAATATACACAACTCTCAGGAATTAATCTGACATTAATTATTACTTTATTGATTTACGAAATTGCAAACTAAAATTCTAGATACATACTATTCTACGTTTCTTATTCTTAACATGCGCTTATACTTATTGAGCGATAATTCATAATTATTAAAATATACCTTATTCTAGTACAATGCCGCGTAGTTCTTATGTAGAAAATCTGACACGACCGGATTTAACAGCCTGTCCTAAATATCGTTGACCTACAATACTCTGAGCGAGTATTGCAGTACAATATTTCCTACAACTAAAATTATAAAAAAAAAGTTCGCTTCTAGTGCAAGTGGAAAATTACTAGAAAATCTGACACGACCGGATTTAGCAGCCTGTCCTAAATATCGTTAACCTACAATACTCTTAGCGAGTATTGCAGTACAATATTTCCTACAACAAAAATTATAACAAAAAGTTCGCTTCTATTAAGGCAGAAAGCTAAGTCCTACTCGTATTTATTCTTTCCGAATAATATTATTTATTATATCTATTTGGATGGTTAGACGGGATTGCCGCAGCAACCGCGGAACCGCAGCCGTCCTAACGTATTCTAATCCTTTCTCTAAGCGGGATTGCAGTTCGAATAATTCCTATCTTTCAAAATTCTTTGAAGTTCAAACTAGTCGCGATTCGACCTCGTTTGCCTACCTACGATGCACAGTGGATCGAACTAACGTATAAGCCCGGACATAGCGTAAAAAATGAAAGTGTGAGAAATTATGTAAAAGTATGTATAGTTCAGATGATTATTAGCTAATCTATCACTATGTGTGACTTATATTGCTAAAATATTCGATTATAATTACTTAGAGTAGTTCAAAGTAGTCGTTGAGTACAAGGTTGAAAAAAATGTTCTTAAATATTCAAAACTTATAATTATACTTATGAGTAAACACATAATAGATGAGAAAAATAAGGTCTTCATGTTTCATTAAGTATTTCGAAAGGTACTAAAAACACCCCACAGATTATAAAAATGAGCTCTAGATGTTGAGTTATTGAGTTATTAAGATTACAGTTAACGAAAATAAAAATAATGAAATTTTAAACATGATTTTAAAAAATGCCTCGCATTGCCGCGCAAATGTACCCATTGCATTTCCTTCGGGACATCATTAAGTGATAATCTACATTAATTTCAACTGCTAATAATTGCAAGTATCATAAAAAAATAACATTTTAGTTCGCTATCTTGAATTCGACATATTGAATTCTCAAAATTCTCTGAGGCCAGATTTGTAATCAGCGATTACGAAAACCCTCCGGGTACCCAGTTTCACCTTAAGAGACTTGATTTTACTTTTTTCGGCCATCTTGAATCCGCCATTTTGAATTCTTAAATTTTGATGTCAGATTCGTAATTAGCGAACTCGAAAACATAGAAATTAATATTTGCGCTTAAAAACATGCTTGGTGTGACTCATAATAGTCGTTTTAAGACCCATGTCCGGCTTCTCCTATCTCTCGATCCACTGTGCGATGTGCCCAAATCAAGTGACCTCTCAGCGAAGCTGCTTGATTCGAACTGCCGAATGATCGGTCTCTCTGGAGCAGACCGACTGACAGTTCCCTCTCTCTTGGGAGTGGGGGTCAACTCCCACTGCGGATGGACCTGCGCACAACCCGGATTGACAAATTTCCGTACAATTTGTCAAAAATCCAGGGCCGTACGCCTCATCGACGTCACCAAGCCCCGACTACTAGGGACATTAGATACCAACTTATAGTTAGCGACTTTCAAACACTTAACTTATTTCTAGCATGCGTTGTGAGGGTTACATTGCCCCCCCCCCCCCAAAGATGATTAGGATGCATGCCAGGGTAGTGCATACAATTCCTCTGTCAGGATCTCGGCAACGCTACTACATTTACCTAAAAGAAAAAACAACACAATGGAAGTTAAAGAGACATGCTGTTGACGCGTCAGCATTCATTGATCCGAGTATCAAGCTCATCCTCAGCGGATGAATTCGAACGAATCTTCCTGATTAGTGAATTAGTACGACATGCGAGGATTCCTAAACTACAGGTGTTAGTCGTTTATTCATGCACCCATCCCAGGTTCCGGACGGCATTCGGTTGCCATCAGCTGACAGCCGTATCGCCCGGGACCATTATTACAACTTATTGTTATCTTGGCTTTCAAACATGTAACTTATTTCTAGTATGCGTTGTGAGGGTTACAACTCGACCCTTACCTCACGTGGAATTCCCATATTTATAATAATAATAATAATAATAATAAACTTCTTTATTGTACAAAGATACAAAGTTGTACAATGGGCGAGACACAGCACAAGCTGTTTTACAGCCTGATCAGATACTTAACTACGTCAATTTTTACATTCTAAATTTTCGTTCTATAGCTAGTTACATTCAATCCAAAACCACATTCAAGTTTTGGTAACATAGATCTCAATAACACCATAAGACAATACAATGAAAGAATAAGTTTAGAATTTTAATAGGATATCTATATAAGCTTAACCCATTAAGTACGTTGTAACATTAAGAGATATGTCGTGACAATAGATAAGAAAGAGGTACAGGAATTGACCTTCGATGTTATATTTAAAGGCAAAGCATTAAAAAACTTAGCAGAGATATAAGAAAAAGCACCCTTAAACTTAGAGGATGAATGTATAGGATACTGAAGTGTGAAACACGTTGCATTCCTAGATCCAGGTCTTGAACTTCCTAACATCTTTAACTTATCAATGAGATAACAGGGCGAATTACTGCAAAGTACTCGACGTACTAACGCCAGGATTCTCAGTTGTAACCTCAGATTCATGGAAAGCCAGCCAGAGTTGTAAAGAGAAGGAGAGATATTTATTTATTTATTTATTTATGGATCAACGGCCCGAAGGCCTTTAAATACAGAAAATTTGAACATTGTATATGTAGCGCTATAACAATAAAAAATAAAGTATAACTAAAATAATATGAAACTAAAATAATATGAAACTAAAACAGCGTATAACGATTTTTAACAGCCACAACAAATGCACTCCTTCTAGTCAGATTAGATATATCACGAGGTAGGCAATTCCATTCCCTCCGAAGACGAGCTATCGCAGAATGAAAGCCATAGTTCGACTTATTATTTTCTTCCATAATATTACTTTGGTTTCGTAATGCATATTCCACCTCACGTGGTTGAAATAGCGAACGTAAATCTAAGGAATCTAATTCACTGTGCAGAATCTTATAACATAAGATTAAGTCACAGACGGTATGACTTTATGGTCCGGATATTGAAGAGTGCTGAAATACCCGAATAATCATGGTCGATATAAGACATTGGGGATCCCGATTTGAAATCTTAAAAATTTGTGCTGAACTGACTCAATTTCCTTGATGTACAGTTTCTAATGTGGGGTCCACACCGGAGAACAGTACATAAGATGAGGGTGAAATATGGACTTATACAAAGATATCACTGTTTCCAAATTTGTAAAGCTCTGGGTAGCTCTCAATAAAAAACCTAATGACGAGTATGCTTTGGAAACAGTCAAATGAATGTGCTCAGTAAATTTGAGAGAGCAGTCCATAATCACCCGAAGATCCTTGATACTATTAACGGATTCCAGAGGCTTATTTTCTACATTGTAGTTAAAAAAAAGTACGTTAGAACTTAATTTACGTCGAAAGGTTATAGATTTGCACTTCTTAATATTTAAACTTAATCTATTCTTTTTTGACCACTCGACCAACGAGTCTAAGTCACGCTGCAACCTGGAAGCGTCCAGAGGGGACGAAATGCGGGAATATAATTTTACATCATCCGCAAATAATAGGATCTTACCGAACTTAATATTTTCAATTATATCGTTGATAAATAATACAAATAATATTGGACCGAAGTGGGAGCCCTGAGGAACACCAGAGGTTACAGCGTATGACTCAGACAAGTGACCCTTTATGCAAACCGTCTGTGTTCAATTGAAAAGATACGATGCAATCCACTCAACTAAATTACTACTAACACCCAAATTGGTAATTTTGGCTAATAGAATCCCGTGATCAATTGTGTCGAAAGCTTTCTCAAAGTGTAGGTAGATTGCATCGACCTGAGAAAAATCCTCAAGGGCCCTTGATATATAATTACAGTACAAAAGTAAATTAGTGGTTGAAGAGCGACGTTTAACAAACCCATGCTGAACTTTTAAAATCGTATTACAAAAGGCATCAGAGATCTTGTCAGCCACTATCGAATCAAATATCTTCGGAATTGCATTTAATATGGAAATTGGTCTATAATTTCTTACATCGCACTTATTCCCCCCTTTAAAAATTGGTGTTACAAATGACTGTTTCCATAATGCGGGAAGATAACCTTTTGAAATTGATTCATTAAACAAAATTAATAGCGGGTACTTGATCTGATCAATGATGCGTTTTATAAAGGCAGGTGGAAGAAGGTCAGGCCCTACCGATAAACTTGCTTTCATTTTGTTAGCTGCTGAAGTGATATTATCAGTTGTAATTCGAAAATCTTCGAGGACTCTATTTCCGAGAGTATTTGACGGATTTGATTTGTCGTAAGAAGTAGAAGGTATGTACACGGATTTGAAATAATTCGCGAACAGATTAGCAATTCCTTGGTTCGAAGAGGAAGCCCGATCATCCAAAAACATGCTTTGAGGGATACCAGCTGTTTTTTTTAACTTATTGATATAAGACCAGAAGGACTTTATATTCTGACTAGATTTAGCTTGAATCCGTGTGATATATTCCTCATAGCATGCTTTAGACATTCTAATACATTTGGCTCGTAGACGTTTAAACTCTATGTAATCGGACTCAAAGCCGAACTATCGCCAATTCTTATGAGCTAACTTCTTTTCTTTAATCACAGTTTTTAACTCTTTTGAAAACCATATCGGATAACTACTCGTAAAAACTCTAGACTTAGGTACAAATTTATCAACAATTTCATAAACACTAGAATAAAAACTTCCTAACATTGTCTCTAATGAGTCATCAGACAAAACCTGACTCCAATCAATAATGGATAAGGCACCGATGATACCCTGATAGTTTGCTTTAGAAAAACTCCACTGGATGGAAGATATGTCCATTTCTGGATAGCTGTCTAGCTGCAACTCGAAAAAGGCTGGGTCGTGATGAATCTCCTTTGGAATTAAACAATCACTCGATTGCACAACTTTAAATCTATCGATAGTAGAAAAGGCAAGGTCCAGCGTATAGCCCTTGAGAGAGTTGATCGGAAAGTGTTGTTGCATGTTGAGATAATTGACACAGTTACCTAGCAGTACAGTGTTCTCTCTTATCTTCCTGTCCCAATGACTGCAGGAGAAATTAACAGGTTGTGAGGTATTCCAGTTTGAAGATGGAAGGTTATAATCGCCGAATAATATTAACTCATGGTCATTATATTTCTCCATAAGTGATTCAACCTCGGTAATATGTTGAATAAAAATTTCGGAGGAAGACCGGGGAGGCATATATACTACACCAACCAGAAAGCGCAAAGACTTGATGTGCACAGACAAAATTAGGTGTTCAGAGTCATTGTCAACAATATCACATCTATTAACAGAGATATGATTTTTTACTGCAATTAAAACTCCGCCGCCTGCCCGCGAATTTGTTGAAGGCTTAATTCTATCTCTCCGAAATACATTGTAACCACTGAGACCGAGTTCGCTATCTTTTAACTCAGGATAAAGATGAGACTCGGTTAAACAAAATATATCAGGTACCGGTACTAATAAATTTATTGAGGTACGAAGATCACGTAGTTTTGTACATAACCCATTTACATTTTGGTAATAGAAAACCAGTCTCCTTGCCGTTGATCCAGAAATTAGTTTCCCGCAGCTCCAAAATTCTTCTTGACCAACATAGGTGAGCCGTCAAAAAATTTAACCGATTTAGGAGATGTAGGATTTGTAGCATTATGACGTGTTGCTTCTTCCTTGAGTTGCTTAAACAAGGCACGCTGATCCAATGCATGGTCCTCCCCATAAAAGTATTCTCGTGGCAGTTTTTTCCACTCCCGTAACACCGATCTCACCTCGAATTTGTCCTTTAGTTTGACCGATATTGGTCTGGTATAATTTCGTCGTTCGGATCCAATGCGAGTAACTTTGGACGGTGTGACGTTGGCTGATTTTAATATGGTGGAAACTAACTCAAAGTCATCTTTATGAGAAGATTCAGGCACTTTAAAAATTAGCAGATTTTCCTGTTTGCGAATTCTTCTGTTCATTTCAATTATGCCAGACTCTTTATAGGACAGATTGTCAGGTTTTATATCGGCTACTTATTTTTTTAGACTATCAATCTCCGCTTGCATCTTATCGACAACAGCTAGAGATGACTTAATTTCATTGACTGACTTTACTAAGTCAGCAACTAATTTTTGCATCGAAGGATCTGTATTACCAGATTTTTGACAAACTGCACATCTGTACCTCAGGCGAGGTTTTTGTTTCAGCTCTAAAACCTTTATTTCGGTAGCGGTTACGCCAGCGCAATTCGCAGTACCATGATAAAAGTCGTTGCAAATAATGCATGACACTATAAAGCTGGACGCATTAAATGAAGTTTTACACGCCTCGCATGAACTCATTTCAATTTATGAGGTGAGATCTTAAAATCACAAAAACGTGCTCTTGCTCCAAAAGTGAGGTTAGATCAATTACAACACAGAATGTATCCCAATCGGAGCAATTTTCCACAAAGCAATGTTGATATTCAAAAGTAGAACCAACACAAAAAGTCACCGACAGTTTTAATCTTAGGCAAAACCACAGTAGATTATTTAAAAATTAAAGAATAAGAGCCTCCAAAAAAATTAACTTCCAATCTCTATAGCGCCATCTAATAATCGATATGATCATATTTTCTGATTCCAAATACAAAACGCAGGCAAGCGTTCTGTACAGCCTGAATTTTACGCCAATTGTCCCCAGTAAGGCACTGACCATATACAGGTTATCGATTTCCTGTAACCATAATCGAGTATTTAGTGAAAAGTCACTGGTTTTTCGAATTTTATAAATGCAAAATGACCATGTCGCACTCTGGAAATGATTCTCACCTTTTTTGAAATTTTAAAGAAGCCTACGAAAGTGTTTTCTTTATTCAACTAATAGTACTTATCTCATAAACAATTCTTTCATTTCAATCGTATTCGCGGCTTCATTCTCTAACGCACAGGGCGCTTATACCGCTCTCTCTCTCTCTCTCTCTCCCATAACCACAGTCGACGACCACAGATGGGAATATTTCGGAAAGTTGTCTATCACCGGGTGGCGACTCGCTATCATCTCGCGTCTCTCTTGCTCTATCGCGTTTGCGACCCATAATGCACTTGCTCTCACTGACTCCCATTGTCGCGAAATTAAACATTTATTTTCGACTCTATATTTTCATAATTAAAATTTTTTAATTTTCCTAAATTTGAATATTCCCCGTTATTTATATAATGTAATCAAATTTCGCGTTATTATTAGTATATAATTTAATTTAGATTTTGGGAAATTAATTTTTTATAATTTACATAATTCCAATATTTCTTTTTTTGTTCATTTAATTTTAATTATTACTTCTTCTCATTAAACATTTTTATTATAGAAAAAAATGACAGTTTGATGAATTACCTCTTGACGTTGAATTAAAGATTCTTGGTAAAAGTCGTGTTCTGGCCTCAGACTTTTCGCTCTAAAAAATAGTGGTTCTCATATGAAAAATTGAACTTGAACTTGTAAAAGCTTCGCTCTGCGCCTAAACGCGTAAAAACAAGGAGTTATTTCCTTTTTTCTGTTTCTTATTTTAGATCGTATTTTAAATAGTTTTTGTTTTTGCTAACCAACGATACCGATTGGTCGATTTACATTTTGTTACTCCGTCGCGTTCCCATTGGTCCATTTTGTATTCATTTTTTGTTAGAACGGTATAAATAAGATCACGAGATGACGTTCGGTACATTCAGTCCCAAGCCCTCTAGCGAGAGACATTATGAGGTTACCATTACCCCAGGCGCAAATCGACGCACAAATTAGAGCAGCTGTCCGTGCTCGTTCAAGGATTTTTTCGCAACAGCGGGTTATCGCATAGGCACATCGTTCCGCGGACGTTAACATCCAAGTTCCTCCAATCTTCGTTAGACCATTTCCACAAGCCCTGGTGGAACCGCTCGAACGTTGCCTCGAAAGCGAATCGCGCCGAGTCGAGTACATCCCAGACGACGCTCCTCGTTGGCGAATCAGGAGTATCGACGCGGACTACTTGCATCCTCCGGCATACGTATTGGCCACAGGCGTTTCACCATACGATCCACGATTAGGTCCAGCCTTGCCTCCCGAAAAGAAGACCCATTCAGCTTCAAAGTCGAAGAACCCGAAACATGGGAATTTCGAAAAGAATATACCCGTACATTACCGTCGGAAGTTTGGAAACCGCGGCGAACGTGTAAAAACTATTATAGCGATTTTCGAATATTAGATTTAAATGAGCAATCGCGTATATCAAAGAAACGAAAACGAAACGAAAGAAAGGAGGCGAAACGAATAGATGTTATCGCGGCGAAAAAAGTGAATTTTTAGTAATTATTTTAAGTTTAGAAAATTGTTACAATAGATCGTATTTACCAATTTGAATAAATGAATTTTAAGGTCAATTGTCTTATCAAAGTCTACTTGCCCTAGGACACAAACACATATCTAGTTCGTAACATCAAGTTGTGTATATTCTGCTTCGCACATTTCGCTTCGTAAACAGTTCGTTTATTCCGCATCGCACATTTCGCTTTGTAAACCGTGCGAGCAGTCAACGATCGACGAGTGCGACATCATTTGTTTACATCCGACACAACATACAACGTGCAACGACAAAATATTAGGTATTAAGTTTAGACTTTTATGTATTATATATTTTGAATACTATCTATTTAACATTTTTTAATCTACTAATGAATATAATTATATATAATTAATCTGAATTTGGATAACTGTATAGCTAAAATTTAAAAAGGTTTTGAATAAATGGCAATATTTATTTCGTATAAAACTTCTACAATTCAGACTTTGTCGCTGTGAAAACAAAAATCTACTCTCAATATAACATTGTCTACTTTCATATTCTGGCTGAAACAACTCGTCATTCGCATGTGGCACTCTATCGGATGAAATTGTAAATGTTCAAAATGTCCTGTATTTTCAACTTACACATAGTAAGGCTCACCTTGGCTTCGAAAAGTCCAGCCAAGATACGAAACAATGACTTGTGACATCATCGAATAGAAGAACGTCTAAAGTGATCCGAAGTTGTCAACACCTCTGTATTTTCTAAACCTATAATTTCTTGAGGAATGAGAGAAGCCTCTACTATTACGGTACATGGTCGACACATACACTCCAGTGGGGTTCTTGTCAATACCTGTAATTGGATAAAAGATTGAAAGCAAATTATGCTTTACATTTAATACTTAATATATTCTATTTATTTGGTGTCACATCTTCAAATTTATTTCAAGGGTTTTTTTAATTAATTAATAACAATGCTCTAAATGATATATAGTCACAATAAAGAAATATTTGTCAGGATAGTACAGTCTTTTGTAATTCGGCATGAAATGCTAAAAATGCATAATTTGTTTTGCAGTGGTAAAAAAGACGAAAACCTTTACACAGATGGATTTGCCGATAGGCAAACGAAATACCTTCCCAACATAAGTTGAACCGGTAACTTACTGGTGAGACGAGTTTCCCCGATCATCGCAAACCGTGATAAGAAAGCGTAAATCTGAACACATTGTAACCGTTCATTTTCTGTTAACTTTCTTTTTTTCTTGGTGAATTAATTGTTCATATTCTGTAGATACAAAACTAACAGAATGCTGATCTTATGCCTCCACGAAGATGGAAATCATTCAACAACAGTGAAGGAATGGTTTTCGGAAGAGGAGTATGCATAATAAAAGGACAAACGAGTAAATTTTGTAAATAAATGTAAATACTTATATTCGTTGCCGTTTGTACTACAAATGTGCAGCATGACCCATTATTCAGCATTTCATTGTCGCTATTACAATTACCACTAGGGTCGGTCGAAATCCGATTTTTTCCCTTAGCAAATCGGAATAGTGCGGAAAAGTTGCCCACCTATACCAGCAATTCACATCTAAAATTTTATTCAGATTGGGCAATATCTTCTGCCTGAACTTTTGATTTGAAATTTTCATTTAAAACTGCAATTTTAAGCTGTTTTGAGAATGATTGATTTGATCATGTTCCTTTGAATGATCATGTTCCATGATGTTCCTTTTCCGTCATATGAGACTTTTTAGCATAAAAGATCACCAAAATATGCTCCATTATCATCCCGGAGTTGACGTCGAGGGAAAAAACACGAAGAAAAAGGACTTGTGATGGTCAACAAGTCTGAAATCAACAACACCAGATTAGTTCCCACTGACAATGTTATTTTTTTCCAAGACAATGAAAATATTCTGTACTGCAAACTTTGACGGCTTCGTTTGTAGAGCGAATTTAAAGATACAGAAAATTTCTAGTGAAAAAGTTTTTTTATTAATATATTGTAATGGCTCGAGATAATAATAATTAATCAAAGTTTCTTGTAAAAAATCTTTTATTTGTTCTTCCTTGACCGCTAATCGATGAATCCTTTTTTTTCTCGTCTTTAGATTACATTTTCTTTTTGAAAGAAACAACTGAACAAACGCTATATTGGTATTCGCTTTTTGACAATTTCTAAATTCAAATTATTAAATTAAAAGTGAACTAAATATTAAAATAAAACTCTCCCGATGTAAAACAACTACCACGATCAGACACAATTAGTTGCGGTTTACTATAATCCTGGAAATATCGTTTGAGGCAATCTATAGCTACTTTTGATGATGTCGTTCGCGTAGGATAAAAAAAAGGACAAAGGACAGGAAATTTTCCCCCGCGTTAATGACGAATATGCCTGTTTGCGGGTCGGCTCTCGGGTGGAGAGGTACAGGACAGAGACAGACAGTACAAGACAGAACTATAGGCACACACAACACCCACCCAGAGCCAGTCCCCCCTACCCCAATATCGGTACCACCAGCAGATTCGGCGGTCTGTGCCTTAGCGAGTACGACGCGGGGCTTATCCCCTCTTTACCCGAGATAAGACCCACGACGTACCGACCACGGATAAGACGCTGACGGTACCGATAACTGCCGACGAGGGTTGGCAGCGGTCCCAAATTCGTACCTTCGCCCAGCAAAGTTCCCCGGTTATTCCACACTGGACATAAGCAGAGAAAATTGCACAGACGGGGATTCGAACTCGGAACCTTCGCGACTTCAGTAAATTTACTAAATGCATCAGTAATCACAAATACGTGCTGTTTTCTACCTTTTGAACGATTGAGATGACCTAAATAATCTACGTGAATTATTACAAATGGCTTATCACCTTTCGGAATAGGATTGAGTAATCCCCCAGATTTACCCGTATCGGGAGAAAATGCGATACATTTCAAGCAATTTTTAATGTGATTTTCAATTTTTTCAGTTAAATTCGGGAACCAATAACTTTGTAAAATAGTAGCTCGTGTCTTTTCTTTCCCCAAATGTCCCATTTCATCGTGATATTTAAATAAAACATTACGCTCCATTTGTTCGGGAACATAAAACAACAATTTATTATCTTTATATTTTCCATAAACAAGTCCATTTCGCATCTCATAAAACTTTTCTTCGCCCTTTTCTAAACGATTTCTAATTTTCACTATCTTATGATCTTGCTCTTGACAAACCGAAACATTCCATTCAAATGTATTGTTATCAATTACCATGATTAGTGTTCTACTCAAATCATCAACGTAGCGCATTCTCGTTCCAGATCTGTGCTCGAGTGTGTAGTCATAATTTAACAGCTCCAAAGCCCAACGAGATATTCGCGGATTAATATCCTTTTTGTTCAACGTCAAGGTTAATGAATTGCAATCTGTATCAATTTTAAATTTCATTCTTTGTAAATAAACTCTAAAACGATGGAGTGCATAAATTATGGCCAAGGTCTCGAGTTCAAAACTATGATATTTCGACTCTGTATCGGTGGTATGTTTAGAAAAGTAGAAAATAGGATGAAACTGACCATCTGATTTCTTTTGAATTAATACCGCTCCGAATTCATGCGCACTAGCATCACAATGTAATTTCGTTTCATCTTTGGGATTAAACAGGGCTAAAATTGGTGCTGCCACCAATTTTTCCTTCAATTCATTTATAGTGTTTCGATATCTCCTATTTTAAATTGTGTATTCGATTTTAGTAAATCATATAAAGGTTTTGCTTTAATTGAAAACAATTCTACAAATTTTCTAAAATATGAGCACAAACCTAAGAAACTTTGTAATTCCCTTTTATTTCGAGGTATCGGAAAATTAGTGACAGCATGAATTCCCTTTTTTGTAGATTGAATATCTTCTTCCGTGACAATATAACCTAAATATTCGATTTGTGTTTGTAAAAAGTTACATTTATCTAATCGCACTATTAGTTTATTCTTTACTAGAACTTTAAAAACTTTTTTTTAATGAATTCAGATGTTCAGTTAAAGTATTGCTCGCAACAAGAATCTCATCCATATAAACGACAACATCTCCAGAACGCAACAGTTCTTGAAATAATGTATTTATGAAGCGCATAAAAACCGAAGGTGTAGTTTTAAGGCTAAAAGGCATTTTTAGATATTCATACTGTCCTAAAGTTCGTCCGTCAATTGATCAAATTCGTATCCATTAACCATTTTTCGTTTCACCAGTTAAAATTCAATCAGATTCAATATATGTAGTCTATCCCACTTCTGAAATTGTAATGGCTCGAAATAATAATAATAATTAATCAAAGTTTCTTGTAAAAAATCTGTTATTTGATGACACTTTTCTTCCTTGACCCCTATCGATGAATCCTTTTTTTCTCGTTTTTAGGTTACATTTTCTTTTTGAAAGAAACAACTGAACAAACGTTATATTGGTATTCGCTTTTTGACAATTTCTAAATTCAAATTATTAAATTAAAAGCGAACTAAATATTAAAATACATTACCATACGAAGAAGTTTTTTGAACAGTTTTAGAAAAATCGGACTAATAGATAAAAAGTTATGAATGTTTAAAATAAATTTACATCACTCACGCGTGGATTTTCCCGTCACCGCATCGGAAAAGTTGACTTTAAACTTCGACAACTTTTGATGTATTAGTCCGATTTTTATAAAACTTTTCAAATAACTTCTTCGTATATTAATGAAAAACGTTCTCACTGGAAGTTTTCTGTATCTTGAAATTCACCCGATAAACAAGGCTTTCAAATTTGGCAATACAAAATATTTTCATTGTCTTGGGAAAAAATTCATAACCTCTTTATTTATAAACATATACACATTTCATTTCTGCATTTAGTTTCAGAAATCTCTAATCTATAATTTTCATTTTGTTTCATTCCGAAATTTTTTAAATTGAGCGAGTAATCGCGAGTTGAAGTGAAAAATCCTTTCTCTCCGTTATACTAACGTAGCGCCTGTTTTATATTTCTCACGGCGTCAGGACAATTTCTCGCAAGTGATGTGTGACTCGGAAAATATAAAGGTTGAGCGCTACATCAGTAGGCATACTAGCAGGTGAATGCTAATACTTACATCTCTTTTGGATTGCAAAATTTCTCTAGAATATCGCAGTAAGGAGTCTCTGACCGTGCAGTACAGTACTGAGAGTAATAATACGTTATTCGCGATGCCTATAGGCAAGTTTTCCTTACGCACTTCGATCTTCTGTCCCTTCTTTAATCAATGTATATATTCCAATGTGGTTCATGATCAAGAAAAATCACTATCTGACCGATGGTTCTCGTCTTCTTTTCAAATCTATCAAGAGGTCACGATATCTTCCAGAGAGATATCGCATAGCAGTTGATGCATCTATTCAGATGAACGCTTTTTTCGCGATGCCTGCAAACATTCTGATCGCAATGATGGTCGATGTCAGCCCTCGTGTTAGAAAGGCTGCACATCAGAAAATTATGAAAGCACGAGAGGAAGAGCAAGATAACATACATGGTGCTGTAACGTACAATATTATTCCAAAGTTTAATTTCCACAAGACTACTCAGAAATGATAAATTGGAATGATCCTGACGTTTTTGTCACATCTCCGTCAGTTCTCCAAACATTATCCAACAAAGATTTCATCGACAGACTTGATCTTGACGAAATATATAATTGGTCATTTTCGGAGTATCCGTGTCATACTGTGGCCGTTGAACGTACCGTTAAACTCGTGACAGAGGCATCATCAAAAATCGAAGCAGCGAAGCACGAGATCGCGGGATTCGTTTGACTTTACTTTCTCGGCATGTTGTGCAAAAATTTGATAACAAAGCTCGGTTTGTGAGCATCTTTAAGTCCGAGGACGACTCCAATTGAACCTTACACGTGGTTGGGTAGGGCATGGGTGGAGCTCATACAGACACTTCTTCGTGGTGAGCTCTGGATAACGTCAATGTACAATGTACCGTGGACGAAGATCTGCATGTATATTGTATACAAATCAATACAGGAAATTGTTACTCTATACCATAATCATTCCTCTTACCCACCCCCCTCTCCAAGTTGAAACGTGAACCTATAATACAGTTTGATGATTTATGACACCAATGAAGTCTCACATGATGGAAAAGGAACATCATCACCACACTAATTAGCACTCAACATCCTTACAATAGTGGTTCTTACAACGGCGAGGGATTCCTAAATTTTTGAGAACTTAACTAATCGTGAACCTGTCAGGTTTTGTTAAAAACTATCTAACTCTAATCTAACTCTACCTGAGAGCAGCTGAAATTGCCACTTCCACGAGAGATTACTAGAAAATTAGGATATCAGGCCTATCCACCTAGCAATTTTTTCGGGCCGTCTCTCGCCATCGCTCGAAGTCCAACGCTTCTCAAAAAGGGTAATGGACTGACGAAGGATGGGATCGACGCGCGAACCAACCCGCTCAACACCGCTGCGAGACGGGCACTCCCGAGCATCGAGCGGAGATCCACTCGATAGCCCCGTATACGGAGACGAAAAGAACCCACGACGGCGAAAAATCCGAACCAACCAATTCAAAGACTCCATGTACAAATGATAAGTTACAACATCTGAACGCAGAGGGGAGACCTCCTAAACCCCACTTCTAAGGTCCAGTGTTACGCAAAAGATGCAAAATAACACCAGAATACTATCGGGTAATATCCATCGTTGCCAATGGCAGATGTCAAGTGTGGTAAAGTAAAACATAACACCCATAAGAGCTTTCAAATGCTGATTGCGCCGCTATACGATTACTCTAAATTCGATGTACTAAGAAGACATGCGACAAGACGCTCACCCTCGTGATTTTACCAGCCGATGTTAATGAGTATCCATTTCCCCAATCTTTTGTTGCGCAAAACGGTCTCCGAAAAGGTAGACCAGACATCTACGGGTAGACCGTCATTCCGGAGAGGACGATGATGGGCACATGCCAATAAAAGTATTTTTATGCTCGCAATTACAATTAAATATTTAATGGACGTCTGTTAGATATATTTAATTTTATAAATTCAATCACTTTATTATATGCGTTTACTTTGCCCATCTAATACTATATTTTGGCTATAAAGCCTATATTTGCAGAAAGTGGTGGGGGCCGAAACTTGCTGCTTCGAGTTAATTGTGGCACGAGTGGCA
The DNA here is from genome assembly GCA_030407085.1 of Trichopria drosophilae. Classification (NCBI taxonomy): domain Eukaryota; kingdom Metazoa; phylum Arthropoda; class Insecta; order Hymenoptera; family Diapriidae; genus Trichopria; species Trichopria drosophilae. Next base: position 72,432,317 of record CM059584.1, read on the forward strand.
CATTGTGCCACATACTCCGTATACAATAATACTCCGTATTACTACATTTGCTAAACCCGCAAATTTTTGTTCAATTTTACAATAATCGCGACGGCTTTTGACGATCTCTGTACCTGCACCCCAACAATGTCTCTGAGTTGCAAATCACGATGTGTTTGTGAAGCATACTTTGAATTTTTGTAGCAAATTTTGGTGGGGTTACTAAGGACAATTTAGCAAGACCATGGTATTTCCATATTTTTCGGGTCACTTAATCCGAATTTGATATACGCTTGACCTTATCAGGTCAGCATCAAGGTCAATTAAAGGTCAAATAAGCAGAATACATTTAATATCAAACCAAACCACTATACCTATATGATTGTGAGGTAGTTGAATCCGATTTCTGTTTGACCTGGTCACATATGGTCAAGGTCAGTTGACGATCAAATATAAAGGATCAATTTTAAAATAAAATAATATCTATGCATTTCTAGGGTCTTTAAAGTCACGGCATCCGATTCTGTTGACCCGATCCGGCAATACCGATCAAGATAATTGTTTTGTTATACTCGTAAAATTGTTCACAATGCGAAGAAATGAATCAGTTCACAAAGTGATACTCGAAAGGCTATTATTTATAATAATACGATTAGTAATAACCCAAAGTTACATACACTATGCAATTTATGAATTATTTATTTATATTTATTATTAAGAATATTGAGGTCAGTCTGTAAAACAGCATCAGCTGTGGCTCGCCTTTTGGCATATCTGTTTATATGTATATTTATTGTTTGTAACTATTTTAATAAGGCCAATAAAGTCGTAATAATAATAATAATAATAATAATAATAATAATAATAATAAGGGGCCCAAAGGGAATGATGCGTAACACAATGCGGCTATGCAAAAAGCCGCATCTTAGCCTATCTTCCCAAATGGCCTACTCTCACCTCCACGTGTGCTTATTAGAGCCGGTGGGCCCTGGACTCTTAGCAACCTTGCCAGAGATTGGGTAACCAACCCCAGTGGATGGCGAGGTAAGAGACAAACGAGAGAGGCATAACAACGGGGAGTAGGGCTAACCACCCTACTCCCTGTATTTGCGGTTACTCATCAAATAACGCGCAGGGCTCCTGGCCATCGGGCTGCTTCGGATGCAGCCCAGTCCCGAGGTGGAGGAGCCGAAACAGGTGTCCCGGGACGACGACCAACTGATGCCCACGGACGATTTCAGTGGACGGAGGATCTCAGGCAAGATCTAATGCGCTGCTATGAGGAGAGCTGTCCGCAACAGAGAGGCTACATGGCGCGAATGCACAATCGGTTTGCAGTAATGCATCCCGAACTGGCAGATCGCTTTTCTCAACAACAACTGAGAGATTATGTGGCCTATCTGAGGCGGACGGGTTTCGTTGTTCCCAGCAGTCAACCGGTACCGGATGTGCGGGCAATAACAACTGAGCCCGTACGCGGTGCTGGGAGAGATGCTCCACATTATGACAGCACGACACCCGTGTTTAGGAAAAATTTGACAACAAAAATTTTGCCTAAACAACGAGAAATAGACAGAGCAAATAGCCTACTTCTAGATGCTCTTCCAGATGACTGCGACCTGTGGCAAGTCAATTGTGCCGTTTACGAGGCTGCAAGTGATCTGGTGACTCCGCGAAATCTGACACAGATATCGGGGAGTCGGCAGATTACAAAACGCATGTCTCAATTGAACGGTAAGATTCGACTGACACGGAAACTCGCTTCCCGAATTCAGTGTGTGATCGACTATTTAACATCTGGCCGTTCATTTACGGCTAAAGTCAAGAAGTTCGCACAACAACTGCGGACGTATTATCACACACTGAACAAGCTGAAGTTGCTCAACATCAAGCAACGTTTAGCGGATAAAATTCGGGTTATGGCCGATGCCAAAAAGAGGCTGCAAAGACGGGAAGAAGGAATTCGACAAAACTCAATATTTTGGACGAATCCTTCCAACCTCTTCAAACATCGTATCGCAGCCTCAAGCGAGTTTCCGTCGATGGCCGCAGTTGAGGAATTCTGGAGGAGCATCTACGAGAGAACATCTAGGCTTAATGCAGACACTCCAGGTATTGAAATCTTCACCGAGTTGTGCGACGAAGTCACACAACAAAGTGAAGATTGCCCACCCTTCAGTGCTTTAGAGGTGAAAAATGCCATCACAGGAGCGAGAAATTTCTCCTCGCCGGGCTGGGATGGAATTAATAACTATTGGTGGAAGAAGTTCACTTCTGTCCATCAACACCTAGCCCGAATATTTACCTCTTATATAAATGGAGACCAACCCATTCCGCACTGGCTGGTGGAGGGCCGAACGACACTGATCCCAAAATCGGGAGACTTGTCCGATCCGAAAAACCATAAACCGATCACGTGTCTCAATACGTTATACAAATTGTTCACTAACATCTTGAACGAACGTATTGAGAAATACGTGAAACCGGTGTGGCAACGGATAGTAGAACAGCGAGGCTGCAAAATAGGTGTATCCGGCTGCAAGGACAACTTGCTTATCGACAGGTGTGTTTGTCAGGACGCAGTCCAGTACAAGCGTAACCTGTCGATAGCCTGGCTAGATTACATGAAGGCGTATGACTCAACATCGCACGAGCTTTTAAGCTTGTTGCTCAAACGCCTTCATGTCCACCCAAACATAGTGAGAATTGTAGAAGACCTGATGCCTCTTTGGAAAACACGCTTTGTCATGACATCGGACAAGCGTCGAACCATGTCTAGACTGGTTCAATTCCAAAGAGGTGTCTATCAGGGAGATTCTCTGAGTCCTCTGCTCTTCTGCATCTCACTATTGCCTCTATCCGTTGCTCTCCGGAAATCTCAAGGGTACATGTGTGGACCGCCTGGTGAACGTGTACATAAGATCACCCATCTTTTCTATATGGTCGATCTTAAATTATACGCATCAGGCGAAGATCAATTACATCGATCTCTGAACATCGCCCTCACATACTCGAGAGATATCAGCATGGAATTCGGATTGGACAAGTGTGCAGTCGTTCATTTGCACAGAGGAAGGTCAGGCTCCCATAACAACGATATGGAGCTCGTCAACGGAAATGTCATCCGCCACCTTAGCGCCGAAGAAGCCTACACATACCTGGGCGTACCTCAAAGGCATGTCCAGGATGTGCAGCCTGCAAAAACCACCATCATTAAGAAATACCGGCGCATTCTCCGTCAGATCTGGTCATCAGAATTGACCGGGAGAAATAAGGTGGCAGCCACGAATATGTTGGCCGTATCACCAGTGCTCTATTCATTTGGAGCACTGAAGTGGAACGTTGACGAGCTAAGGGATCTTGACCGAAGCACACGGAAGATGATTTGTATGCAACGCAGTTTGCATCCAAGATCTTCCGTGGAACGACTGTATTTGCCCCGAAATACGGGAAGTCGTGGCCTTTTAAGCCTGGAGTGTATGCATGACCGATTAGTTCTCGAGACAGCTTGCCACGTGATTAATCGAACGGAGGATCCCCTGATGATGCTAGTTCATCAGCATGAAATTCAGGGGAAGGGGGCGTTTTTATACAACGCGGCGGAACAAGCGGCGCAAAACCTTGGTCTGGTTTTCAACGTGGGACGTAGTGGTGCACAGGAGGCTGAATCAGTCATCAATCTGTGTCACAACTTGGCTTGTCGGCAGAGATTACCTTCTCGTTCTTAAGATCAGCCGGCTTGAAATCCAAGACCGAGGGTTTTATCTTCGCATGCCAGGATGGGGTCATCAATACCTTAACGTATCGCCAGAACGTCGTACACCAGACGGTACGGAGTACGCTTTGTAGATTGTGTAGATGTCATGCTGAGACACTAATGCATCTTTTGGCAGCATGCCCAATAGATACAGTTTCAGCATACATCGAACGTCACAATGCGGCTCTTCGAGTACTGTATTACCATCTTCGCAGCGGTTATGGTATTGATGCAACCCCAGTTTTGCCGTACGTCCCCACTGATATTGAATCCGTAGTCGGGAATTAGTCGTGCCGAATATACTGGAATTACTCATTCCCGACGAGCAGGCAAATATCAGCCAATAAGGCTGACATCATCCTTGTTGACTTAGATGACAAGTCCATCTTCGTCATCGAGTTTTCTGCATCAGCAGAGACAAATATCGTCAGCAAAGAGGACGAAAAACGGATCGAATATCAGGAACTCCTGTTCGAGATTCGCAAGCTGTATGGAGGATTCAAAATCAAGCTCGTCGTGCTGATAATTGGAGTGCTGGGAGGAATGAGACCAACTTTCCTCCAAAACATCAAAAGCATTCCGGCCTGTCGAGAACATGCAAATTCCATCGCAGGCCGAATGCAGAAAGCAGTGCTACTGGGATCCCTCCGTCTACTGAGGTCACACGAGATCCTGTGACCACTTACCCAATGGTAGAGGGAGTGGTTACAGTTGCAAACGAAATGGCCCGTGCAGTCTGCAGCGGAGGAGATGGATATCGAAGCCACTTTTCTGCTGCAGACTACACACGTGGATTCCGGAGGGCCAAGGGAGGTTAGGGTTTTAGTCGGTAAACCTTGCCGTTAACATCAAAGGCGAGGGAGTCCGACATACGGGGGGTTACACATCATCTTTAACCCCCTATAGTGCCTAATGCATTTCCCCCCTCCGTCAAAAAAAAAAAAAAATATCTACGACGGTATTTATTTACGGTTTTGAATATTGATTGCCATTATATGGTCGTGTGGATCGAAGTTCCCGTAGGTACTCCCAGACAGTGCCTGCATTCGTGTCCTCCCTGCCAGCAATTGAAGCAAGCCTACCGCAGTGGGTTGATCCGTGGATTCCGCTGTACCGGAACCAATCCCCCGAACATGTCCCATTCCGATTTAGGCTCTACGCCTCTTTCCGGCGAATCACGGACCGGGACCGGCTCAATTCAATGCATCTGGAACAGGATGCCAGGCCCTCTTGCGATGATTGATTTTACATTCCTATTGCTGTAGTTCTAATGCCCACCTTAGTAGATGGTCGGTTCTGGCCGAGTCTGCAACCAGATAAGGGCACTCTGGTACCTTGAACGGTACCCTTCCATCTCCTATGTCCCTGGTTTGGTCCATTCGACCATTGAAGAAACCGAGTACCGTGCCCAGTTGCCCCCAGCGAGGCCCGAGCACTCATTGGAACCACGGCGGCTGGATGGAACGCAGAGGCACCATAGCCCGAGCTGGCAGGTCTGCGGAGGTGACCCCTCATGATTTCCTTGGCTATATCCCCTTCAAGTGTTTCTGGAGACAGCTTCCTCGATTCCTCCGAATAGTGTACTTTCCTTTCTTCTTTCTCTTATTTGTTGATAACTGGCCCGGTGACAAACTCTGGTCCGACACGCAGATACGCGCTCCCAGGCGACATCGTCTTTTCCGTAGCTGGGGGTTCGTAGTACCGACGATAGATACATTTCTTTCAATCGCTCGTACTTTCATCCCCACTTCTCCGGACTCGCGCAGTCATCCACCTCCTTCTCTGACAAGATCTGCAATATTCCCGAGTTAAATCCGAACGTACCCGGCTGCACCTGACTGCTGACTCTGGCTAAAATATGGCTGGTGGTGGTGGTCGCAACGATAGTAGCCAGAATGGTAGTAGGGATCGTGCTTCCGGCAGATCTAACCACGACGTTTGGTTCGAGCTGTCTTGTCGCTTCCCCTTTTTTCGTTGGTATCGATTCCTCATCCTCCTCTTCCGATAATAGGCAAATCGTAGCCGCTTTATTTCTACCTAGCGCTCATCCCACTGTAGGTACCCAGGAATATCTAACGACTCGTCAAAAAATCGTAATTCCATACGCAGTAAGCTATCGCGCGAAATTTTCTCGGACCCCTTACTACTCAATCTGTGCCGTTCTAACTGTTCAATTATAATCTTACCCCTGATAATTTTAATTTATTATATTTTTATTATATTTTTAACTCATTGCGCATTCTTTGATTCCCGCAGAAGCGCCTTCATTCGGAACACGTGCTTATCAACCTCACTCGCCATTTTTCTCTCATGAACCCCACTACTACTCTATAAACGCAATTGGTTACTACTGCCCTTCCCTCTCTTGGCAACTCGCGAATCCGTTCACTCAACCGTTTCTACTTCTCTTTCGATTGATCGTTATTCTCCCCTGACTTCTTAATTATCCCCTCTTTATTCTTAAAACTTTCAATTATAAAATCTATAGCATTAGCTATAAAGATAAATTATTAGCTCCATCGCCAACATAAAAAATGTATAAAAGAACTATCTCAAAAGAATTGTTATCATCCATTCACTTCACTCGCTACTATTAACTAATTTTTCCCTACTTCTTTCCTCTTGTCCATTGCGAGAATTCAAAATCACTCTGCTCTCTGCCAACTACTCGCGAATCCGACCTCTCAGCCGTTTACACTCCCTTTAGATTTTAAATTAAACGTTATTTCCGTTATTAAATGTTATTTGGAACAATAACCGATATGTCGGGTTTTACAACTACGGCATATGTTCCGCCTAATGTTAAGAGTGCAGCACGTATTTGTGCCGAGTTCTTTTCACTTTTGTGTGAATTTTATTATTTTTCCGATCATCCTTTAATTTACCTCAGCATCAAATGGATTCACCTGATATTAACATTGCTTACAACTTCAAAAATGCTGACTTTGCAGGACTGAACGTGGATTTGGCTTCGGTCGATTGGAGTTGTGTTTCAAATTAGCCCGATCTAAATTTAGCGTTATCTTCATTATACGCAATTTTGTACGGAGCTATAGCGAAACATGTTCCAAAGATGCGTTTCACATCCAGTCAGTTTCCTCAGTGGTACAACTCTGACCTAAAAAACTTGAAAATGGTACATATACAGTGAAGACATCTACTTCACATAGATTTTATAGAATTTAAGAATCTCAGAGCTCTATGCATTAAAACTTCTAAGACGCTCTATAGACAGTATGTATCTAATATTAAACTAAACACTAGAACAAATGCTCGTGCATTCTGGACATTCATCAATAACTCTCATAAATCCAATACACTATCTTCGAAATTTTATTTCGGTGATAAAGAATCTTCTGATATGAGATGGTCAGAGAATTTGTTTAAGGGTGTTTTCTCAAAAAGTCGGACGTCAGATTTGACTGTAGCGACACCTACAACTTTTAAGTGCATTGATTGAAATGACATCCGTCGACGATATTACGAAGTTTGACTTTCGTCCTCTCGTCAGTATCGTATCAAAACTTATCTCGAGGGGTTCTTAGCGGGCACCAAAATTTTGTTTGCATGTGTATGTATACACATGTATAGGAGCGACGATATTCATACTTGTTAGTCGGGGAAGGCCGAAGTTGGCCGAGGTCGCCAAGAGCATACCGAAATTCCGTGCTATAGCATATATACATATGCATTTACAGTGATATTATAATAATAAATATTATTGATATACTTTGTTTGCACATTTACTTAATTTTTTTAAGCATTTGAGTAATATCAATTTAGAGGTATTAAAGGACCTGCCCTAATTTTTGTCAATTAGATTTTACAATAAATAGTTCGCATATTTTTTTATTCAGAATTTTTAAAATGTCAGATTGTAATTATATTTTCTATTCCACATTAAATTTATACTACGGACATTTGTGATTTATTAAAGACTGAAATAAAATCGTGGTTCTTTAGTAGTTTTTAATTTAGTTTATAATTTTGTCTTGTAAATATTTCGATGACTAATCTTGCTCTATGATATTGTCATTTTTATCTTTTATTTTCAATCCCATTCATAACAATTTATTATTAATATCGATTTATTTGTGGTACTTTATTTCTTTTTAACAATTCATTCCAATTTCTTTCGATATTCGTCTTTCATTCTTTCGTTTCTTCCAATTCGAATTTGTATGCGCAGCTTTCAGGTTAGACGTTTTGAATTCGATCGATTTTTGTGACGTGTTTTCTTTCCATAAACCTACATTAGACGACAATGCCCCCGTTCGAATTCGTTAGCGACAATAAAGACTTTAATGTTAAATAACTTAAAAAGTTTATCTTCTCGGAAATTTTGGCAAAGGAAAAAGTTATTCAGAATTGTCTGTAGAATCTACAGTTAGCCGCTGGATAATGGTCGGAGGATCACCCTGCATGTATATATATATATATATATACATACAGGGTGTTTCTTTTAAGTTGAAACTGTCAAATATCTCGAAAAGTACGCACTCGACGAGTTGCGAAAAAATGTTAAGAATGAAAATTTAATGGGTCTAAGGTGTACATAGAGTGATATTAAAATTGGCCCCCCACACCGCCCCCGGGGGTACGTGTCCCAAGGTAAGTCCGAAATCTTAAATGGGAACCCCTATTTTTTATTGCATATTCAGATTCTTTGAATAAAAGTGCGTATGATTTGTCTAAAACATTTTTTTCGTTTCGCGATAGATGGCGCTGTAATCGACGAAATTCAATTTTTCTTCATCTTACTGTTACTGAGAATGAACCCTTACGATTCTGCAAAACATTAACAATAAAAATACACCATTTCCACTATGACATGACTGACACAGAAAAAAAGAATTTTTCAAATTGCTTCAGAAGCGTTCAAGGAGTACAATAAAACCTTGTACATAAAAAAAACATACATCGCGATGAACATAGAACCTTCTTCTTTTTGAAATCGGTTAAAAGTAAGGGCAATGGAGCTTAGGGTCTCTTTGGTAATTATTATTTTGAAAAACATGCCAAATCGCAAGTACGTTTTTAAAAAGTAATCATTATGTACGACGCTGAAATTGGTAGGTTATTGCAGGAGATTCGAACGCGAATGTAAACAAACACGGGTTTATTTACGTTCGTATTTGGATCTCCTGCTAGCGAATATTCTGTCAGTTTCAACGCCATTATTAAGTAATACGTTTATGTTAACAGTGTTTCCTGAATATTTCTCCATTTTAGCTCTGGTATTATTGTGTTAGATCTTTCATTTAGTTAGATCAAAGATTATTCCGAATACTACTTTACTATGGAGTATCTAACTGTACAAGAAAAAATTGAAATTGTTCTGGTGTATGGGGAAGCTCAATGAAATCTTGATGATGTTGTCAATCTGTACGCTCAGCGTTATCCATATAAAACTGTGTCACGTACTTCAGTTTATCGTACTATCAGAAAATTTACTACAGACGGAAGTGTTCAACCTAATAAAAAGACCCGTACAAGAACAGTCACTGGAGAAAATAATGAAATTGCTGTATTAGCTGCAGTGGCTAATAATCCTCACGTTAGTATACGAGATATTAGTCGTAATTCCGGAATAACTCAGAGCAGTGTTTTGAAACGTAATAAATTTCATCCGTATCATGTCTCTTTACATCAAGAACTGCACGGTATTATTTTCAAAATCGGGTAGCTTTTTGTCAGTGGGCACGTGAACAAGTACAACAAAATTCCAACTTTTTTCGTTATGTATTATTCTTTGACGAGTCGTCTTTTACAAACCATGGAATAGTTAATCGACACAACATGCACTACTGGAGTACTGAAAATCCGCAGTGGCTTCGTGAAGTCGAACACCAGCGTCCATGGGCTGTCAACGTATGGTGTGGAATAATTGGCAACAAACTGATCGGTCCCCACATTATTGAAGGCAGCTTAAATGGTCCAAAGTATCGAGACATTTTGGAAAATGAACTGCCATTATTGCTTGAAGACTTGATCTTAGAAATACGGCAGAACATGAGGTTTCAACATGATGGTTGTCCGGCACACTATTCAGCGGTAGCACGAGAAGTTCTTGATCGTGATTTCAATGATTGCTGGATTGGTAGAGGCGGTCCGATCAACTGGTCTGCGAGATCACTCGATCTTACTTCGCCAGATTTCTTTTTGTGGGGCTATCTTAAAGACAAAGTGTACAAAGAAAAACCAACGACATGTGAGAATATGATTGATCGAATTACAAGTGCATGTGCTGAAATTCAAGAAGATACACTTCTCCGTTGTATAAATTCATTTGAATTACGGATTAATAAGTGCGTTGAAGCCGAAGGTCATCATTTTGAACACTTACTTTAATTAAACGATGATTCCGTAAGTACCTCGAATCGTGAGAGATTTGAAATGTAAGTAATTCAAAATCTGAAAATTTTGCTTTAAGACTAATTTTGAGTATTGCAGAATCGTAAGCGTGTATTCTCAATAACAGTAAAATGAAGGAAAATTGAATTTCGTCGATTACAGTGCCATCTATCGCGAAACGAGAAAAATGTTTTAGACAAATCATACGCATTTTTATTCAAAGAATCTGAATATGCAATAAAAAATAGGGGTTCCCATTTAAGATTTCGAACTTACCCCCACCACCGCCCCAGGGTCGGTGTGGGGGGGCCAATTTTAATATCACTGAATGTACACCTTAGACCCATTAAATTTTTATTCTTAACATTTTTTCGTAGAGTGCCTACTTTTCGAGATTTTCGACAGTTTCAACTTAAAAGAAACACCCTGTATATTAGGGTGGTGAAAAAAATTAAAATGACGTAAAAAAATTGGCAAATGGAGTCATTCGGCAGAGAAAAAAAACGAAAACTTTTTTTCCTTTGGAAAAACTCGATTCGATTAGATTTAGAAATAGCGCAAGCGACTTGGAGTTTTGCATAAGATTTCCACGGGAAAAATCTAATATTTCAGTTTTTATTTTTTTTAGGCATCAAGAACGTCTCGGAAAATTTTTTTCTCTCTCGGAACACAAAGTTGAGGGACTTCTGCGTGGACACGAATTTTTTCGATTTCTCAAATTGATTTTTCAGTGCATACACGTGGCATGAACATGATTTTCTTTAACCTTCAAAAACGGGTCAGATGTTTGGTAGTACAAAAATGTATTAAAAATTGATGAATTTATATGAAGATTGGCATTTCGGGGTTTTTGAGGCCGCTGATCATGAATCTGAAATTAGATTATTAAAATTCAAATGGCGGATCCAATATGGCGGTCAAATTTTAAAAAATTGATGATTTTATAGAAATTTTCTTATAGATTAGTGGATTTTTATAAAATTTAGTGTGTATGGATCTTTAAGGCCATTGATTTCGAATCTGAAGTCAGATTATTATGATTAAAAATAGCGTATCTAATATGGCGGTCAATATTTAAAAAATTGATGATTTTTTAGAAATTTTATTACAGATTAGTGGATTTGTATGTTTTCCCTTTCTAGTGACAGCGGCCTCGCCGATAAAAATACCTGGAATTGTTTTCACCAGCGGTAAATATCCTTCGGTTAATTTAGTTTCGTTTAACACGACGTCTATAGGAACTTTCGTCCTAGCTTTAAGAAAATATAGTTGAGCTTTTTTAGATGATTTAGCAGCAATTAAGTTCTGCGAATAGGAATCAATAAATCTAAAAGGTCGAATAGGACGGCTTTTGACTACGAGAGTTTGATGATTAAAGGAAATTTCGGCTTCTTCCTGCCGTAAAAATTCTTTACCCAGAATTCCATCGCATTCTATCGGAAATTTTGCGGAAACTACGTGGAAAAGAACCGGGTCATCAAAAATTTGAACATTAATAGTCCCGTACGTTTTAATCGGGTCTGGGGTTATACTGAAAATATTAATTGAATTGTCAGTCCAGACTCTTAGATCTGGATGCAGGGCAGTTGATTTAATGAGATTTATGTCAGCTCCCGTATCAACTAAGAAAATAGCTTTTCGCAGCCTAAATTTATCATGAGTCAATTCTACCGCAGGAGACTCCTCCTCGCATTCGGCTAACTCCAAGTACCTCACCGACGCCGTTTGATTTTGACTGATTTTCCGACTCGGGCCGGCATCGTTCCAGCGAGTCGGTTTTTCGTTTAAATTATGATTTTTTCCGTTATCTGCGGCGGACGTTGAATTTTCGCGGGAATTTTGAGGAGATCGCGCCCGATATGGCGTTTTTGTCATATCTTCGTTGGATTTATTCCGAGAAGACCCGTTATCCGAAAACTTTTCGTTTCGCGACTTATACTCTGATTGATGACTGATCGGTGATTGACTTCTTACCGGTGATCTGGCTTCGCGATTATCTCGTCGGGGGTAATCTCGACGATAATACTGATTAGAGGGTGACTTTTCTCTTTCGTCCCGGTGACTATGATATCCATACCCGGATTGGGTTGAAATTGGCGATTTTTCGCGATACCTTTCGGCAGCATAGAAATTTAGAGGCGAATTTGAACGGGGGACCCTTGGGTTTGGCGACATTTCTCGCGGTAATGCGTACTGCGGATAGGGATGCAGATAGGGGTAATGTATCGGTGCGTAAGGGTGATTTAAATAAGAACTTTGTCCCGGCAACTCGTCGTATGACCATGCACCCTCACCAAACCTTCGATCTCCTCTCGCGATTTGATCGATTCGCGAACTAGATGGATTTTGAAATGTAGACCTATCTTCAGTGAATCTCACCCTCCTATCATCATACCTATTTTGACGTAAAATGCCTGGTCTATTGTACTCTAAATTATCGTTATATAGGACCTGATTTCGAGAGTAGAACATACGCGATGTTCTGGAATCAGGTAGAATTCCCTGTTCTATTTTTGATTCGATTTTTAAAGCTGCCTCCCAAGCATCGTCCAAGGTTTTCGGATCCTTGGCATCTACTAATCCTACCATATCGTCGGGTAGACCTCGCATAAAAGCGTTAAGCGCAGTAATTTCCAAGGGTTTACTTAAAATTTCGAGATTCGCAGCCCGGGCATTTCTTTCTACAGTTACTTCTTTTTCTAATGCTATTTTCGCTTCTTCGACTAAGATATTAATGCGGTCTCGAAAATCGCTTACGGTGTCTGTTCTATACATACGGGAATTTTCCAACTCATGCACGTAATAGGAATAAGTTTTTCCCGCCGCGAACCGTTTCTTTAGATGACTTACGAGCTCATCGATAGTGTTAATAGTTTTTCCGTAGGTACTGTTTCTCGCGATGCCTTGCAATTTACTAAGACAAGCCTTTACATAAGAGGCCTGTGATTCCGCGGGAATGATAACCGAACCGTTTCTTACATCCTGGATGAAATCTTTGAGGGACATATTTTTCCTATCGAAATAGGGGATCGCCGATATACTATTTTGAAGGGCGAAACTTTCAGCCATATTATTCATTAAAGTCATGGCTGCATTTAATACATCGGCGGGTTGTGATTGATTCGCCATTTTTCCAATTGTTTAATTACAAGTTAAAATGCAATAGTGAAATTCAAATTTACAAGTACGCCCCTTGTATAATTAAGGATTTTTCTTAGTGAACTTCATCCCAGTGCCAAAAGGACATACGAATTATTCTATTAATATAATTAATTATTCTATTAATTCGAATCCGAAATTAACGAAATAGATTTCTTTTAACGAATGTTTATTTTTCGAATACTTTTAAATTTAAACGATTTTTTTTTAAACAAATTTAAACGAAAGGAGAATTTTTAGATTCTCGATTAGCGCCGTTTTAACTTTTCAGTAACACTCGCGACGCGAACATTTAACGCGAAATTTCACTGCTGAAAGAAAGCCAAATAGCAACATATAATATATATTACATTTCGAAAACTCCAGAGAGCCAATCAAATGAGCATTAAAATTTTTACATTACTGAAATTTTAACCCTCCCTATCACACCATATAGAATAGGTTAGGGAATTGTAATTTTGGAAAAAGGAATTACATGTAATTTATACATAAAACAGAAACAGATCACAGGAGATGAAATTCCTTGGAATAAAAAAAAAATTCAACACAACATCAAACCATTTCTCGGCAGAATAATCCCACTTCTGACACCAAATTTACGACTGTTACGTTCGGAGATGAACTCCGGACGCGACCGTCGAATAAAATTATTTTCCCCCTTTTCCGTCGCTAATTAGCAACGGAGGACGGAGACTGTCAAGACGAGGTATCAGTCCCTACGGGCCCTGATATCTCGTTTTGTCTATGGTTTGATAAAGAATTAGAGATCATTATATGGTAAAAAGCATATATTTTATATAGAACAATAGGAAAGAATTGAGAGGATTTTGGTAGAGATAGATAGCCTAAAGGGCGTGACGCCCTATTTGCCCGAGCATAGGCTAAAGGGTTGAAAGGTTGGGTTTTTCTAGTATTCCCTCGGGAATCCGATAAAAGGGTTTTCCCCCAAATGGCCTGAGCCTATCGTTTTCCCTTGGGTTTTTAGAAAAAGGTAAAGGGTTTAAAGGAAAACCTGTAAATGATTTAAATTTGATTAACTCGAATTATAATTAGAATATTGTCTCCCATGCGATCTATCCATGAATAACTGGAAACGGAAACAGGAAAAGATTGATTAATTAGTTTTTAGAATCACTTACAACTACCAGAGATCGGATGAACCTCTGGGCAGGACCTGAACGAGCGTCTACGGCACTTTGTACCCTGGTGTAGGCGCGACCCGTTTTCCACGACGATTGTCTTGAACTCCGAGGACTTGGCTGCTTCGGAGGCGGAAACGAAGTGACGTCCACGATGTCGGGCCCAAGCGTCGAAGCCGTCGGAGGACCCATGGTGGGAGACGACTTGCGTCTCTCTCCCTGAGATCTGCCGACGCTGCAGAATGAACCGACGCCGTGAGACGTTGCTTATGCTAGGATTTTCCATGCATTCCTTAGCAGCCGTTATCATATGTTTCGACTTAAAGTGTCCGTCTCGAAATTCCCCAGCCCACCCAGGCGTTGGGAACGAATGTAACTCTAGAGGTTCTAAAGTTTCTCAGAGTTTACATTAAAATGAATAAACGCGACTTTCAGGCGACTGAATATAATATTCAATCGTCTGAAAGTAGCTTGAAAATTTCAATGATAAATTAGATAATAAATGAAATGAAGTTAATTTTTAAAAAAATGTGCTCGCACATAACAAAGTTTAGTATCTACAAGATTTTAAGACCGTTGATACGAATTTGAAGTCAGATTATTAAAATTCAAAATGGCGGATCCAATATGGCGGACAAATTTTAAAAAAATTTAGTGATTTTTTATAAAATTTGGTGTCTTTGGGTTTTTGAGGCCACTGATCGCGAAAGTCAGGTTTTTAAAATTCAAAATGGAGGATCAAATATGGCATACGAACATTTAATCATTTTAAAAAGTGATTCGCTTAAAAAAACGATACTCGAAGGTTTTCGGTATTACTAATCGCGATTCCGACTGTTACGTAAATCCCCCGCAGGGGACTTGTGGAAGAGAGCGGAGCGGGTTATCTCCGTCCACAATTTAATTGTGGAAGTGTGAGGGGTCGAAGTGCCCGAGCTCGAAGAGGAGCAATGCTTTTGAAAGATCCGCTTCTCTTAGCAAGTTTTGAGAATTGACGACCTCACGGACCCGATCGTTCGGCTGGTCTGTGCCGACGAATGCCTGATCGTGAAACGACTCGAGAGACCCACCGTACTGGGGAGCTAGGGTGCGGTGTCAAGCCCCTGCCGGCGGGTTCCACACGGGGGAGCGCTACGGCGTGCCGTGTCCGTGCAGGCAGTAACCGCAGAAAGGGTTGGCCTCTAGCGGGCCGTGGCAACGTTAGAAAGGTTCTCTGAACCAACAGAAGCATCAAGGCAGGCAGCTTGTTGCTAATAAATGTGGTAGCTGACTTGTTGTATATCTTTTTTAAGTGTGCACAACCAGCGGTGCTGGCGCATCACTAAAATTTGGCCCCATTCCCCCATGGGGGGGGGGGGGGTGCCTTAAACCCGCGAGGGAGGCAAGACACCTTAAATAACCTACACTCAAGTGTTACGTAAATCGTCCCCGCAGGGGACTTGTGGAAGAGAGCGGAGCGGGTAACTCCGTCCGCAAGGAAGAGGGAGGGGTCGAAGTGCCCGAACTCGAAGAGGAGCAATGCTTTTGAAAGATCCGCTTCTCTTAGCAAGTTTTGAGAATTGACGACCTCACGGAACCGATCGTTCGGCTGGTCTGTGCCGACGAATGCCTGATCGTGAAACGGTTCGAGATACCCACCGTACTGGGGAATTAGGGTGCGGTGTCCACACGGGGGAGCGTTACGACGAGCCGTGTCCGTCCGGTAGTAACCGCAAAGAGGGTTGGCCTCTAGCGGGTCGTGGCAACGTCAGAAAGGTTCTCTGAACCAACAGAAGCATCGAAGCAGGCAGCTTGTTGCTAATAATTTGGAAGCTGTAATTGTTGTACGTTTGTTTAAACGTGCACAACCAGCGGTGCTGGCGCTTCACTCAAATTTGGCCCCAACCTCGTGGGAGGAGGCGCCCGAATGTCGGTAAGCTCTGGGCGCCATATAAATTTCTACTGTATATGTTACGTAAATCGATGATTGAGTAAAAATAAATTCATTTGCAGTTTCCCCAGAGGCTCGAGAGAATTTGTGTTTTCCAAGTTATCTTAGAAGATAATGGAAAATTTAATATTTGCACAGCTGCACATCACGTGAGAAACAGCTAGAAAACGATCTCGCAGATTCACGTTTCGGCCTTCTTTCTTGAAGTAATTTTTATCTTTTACAACTGCAGGAGCCTACGGATATACGCGGTAAGGCCCAACTCAAAACGTTTACTGAAGTTTATGACATTGCCTCCGATTACGTCAAAGCTCTCGGTTTATCCAAAATTAGAGATAGCGTGAGAAACAGATGTTTTATTACAGCCGAAAATAAGTTGTTAGTTCTTATGTGAACTAAAAATTTTCTCTTTTTGATTTTTAGCTTGGTATATAGATATTATATTTATATATATATATATATATATATATATATTTATTTATTATATATTTATATATATTTATTATACATATATATTATTTTCGGCTGGAATAACTCCTTATAATTTTAGATTTTAATACGCAATGTTTTTAAAACTACACACAAATGTTCATATACGTGTTAATTGTATTAAGGCGGATACTATTACCATTTATATTGAATTATTATTACTATTATTATTACTATCACGTTCAAGAGCGAATGCGTTTGTTAGAATATATTTAAATAGGCCAATATCCAATGTTATTAAATGAATTAATAGAAATACTATTTTAACATCGTCGAGTTGAGATATAAATACGTACATGTGTGAGTGTCAAAGGAGACACCCCCTTTTCGCGGTTGAATTTACCTTCACGCTCGTGGAATAATTTTTAATTCGACTTGAGCGGTTGAATTTACCTTCACGCTCGTCGAATAGTTTTCAATTCGACTTGAGGGGTTGAATTGACTTTCACCCTCGTCGAATAACTTTTAACTTGACTTGAGAGGTCGAAATAAATTTCTCCCTCGTCGAATAAATTTAGTTCGACTTGAGCGGTTGAAATGAATTTCACCCTCATCTCACCCTCACCAAGAGCATCCCGAAAATCGGTGCTATAGCATATATATGTATATACATATGCATTTACAGCGATCGTCCGATAGTTTCGACGGCGAAGATCATTTTCTTTCTTGCGATAGAATTTCTCCCGGCTATCCGACGGATTCGGACGAGGTAACCCATACGTCTTCTTCGGAAAATCGTTTCTACATGATGTTATCGCATAGAATAGATGTCTACAACTTTTTTTGCAAATATGTAACATTAGTATATGTGTGGCGCCTGCCGTCGAACTCCTTTCTCGCAAGTGACAGCAGTCGCACAGCTGTCATAGATAAGCCCGCAATTTCCACTCTTCCTCCGGATCATATAAGGCAGGACCCCACTACGTCGCCTTACTGATGAGTCCAGTAGTAGGGACCGGGACGAAACGATCGACACAGTGGTCTGCATTATCCGCCACTGTCGGTATGGTAGATTTCCGCCATACTGGAAGGAGGTAATGCAACCTTACCTCTTCATATGTATAGTTATATTTTAATTTTCAGCTAAGGTTTTATTTCTTTTCTTCATCATTTTCGATCTAAAAACATACAGAGTGGGACAAATGTCCAAATTGTAATTTTTTATCAGTTCATCATTTTCCATTCTTTACCACTTTTTTCAAATCCACGTGAGAAGTTTAAAATTGCAAAATATGCATAGAGGAAAAATCATCGCTGAAAAATATTAAAAATTGTAAGACAAAAAACATTTACCATCAGTAGTACACTTCTTAGACATGCCTAAAAAAGTATATGGGTGCGCATATACAGGGTGTACGAAAAGTCACGGGACGGTTGAATAACTTTCGAAAGAATAAAAATTTCAAAAATCGCCGAAACACGTGATTCGATTTTTCAAACAAGCTATCTTTTGAGGGGGGGTTTCGGCCCCGCAACCTCAAGGGGGGCGGGGGGCACGAGGGGGGCCAAAAATCTTAAATGGCAACATGGTTTGCGTGGGGGCTCATTTGAAAGGTATTTTCGAGACGAATTCAGATCACTGGTCATAGAGGGCGCTGCGATCATTTTTCGGAGAGATTTTTAACTTTTTTAGATCTTAGACGTTCAAAATAACGTTTGAAAAAATGAAAATTTCGTAGTCGCCGAATCGTGTAATTCAATATTCTTAAAAAACTATTTAGTGAAAGTTCAGACGTACTTCTTATGCACTGTTTGACATTATTTATTACAAGTATTTTTATTTGTTGGTAAAGAATAATTTAAAATATTTTTTAAATAAATTTGAATTTACATTGTATTTTCACTGACAACTGTCGATAAATATTTTAAAAAAAGTCACGCAACAACTTTTAAGTGAATATTGATGGGCAAATAAAGAAAGGACAATCGGATACCCTGCCAGAGAATTATGTGAAGTCCATTTACAGAAAAAAATGATATCCATGTAAATATATATATTATTGATTGTTATTTCACATTATTATTTCATAATTATTTCAACATTACTTCCAAAAAAATATTTCAGTTGAACATGTTCTAGGCAATGAAGTACAAATCCAATATTAACCGTTGAAATTTAGTATTTATTAATAACAAGACTTTTCAGAAGAGTCAAAGACTGTCAAATTTGATTATTAAAATTGTCACTTTTCTAACAATTTTTAATAATTTTCAACGCCGACTTTTTTATGCATATTTTGTAACCAATCGATTTCTAGCATTCACTTTAAAAAAAGAATATGCGGAATCCATCTAATTGTAAAATGATGCAGGCAGACCGATGGTATGTTAAGAATTAACTTCAAGATGAAATATTCTACTTGAATAATAAAGAAATACGTGTTTGTTAAAATTTTTATAAATAATTTTTTTGGTATTATTTACCAAAATTTATAACTCCAAATTTTAACACAAATTTTTGTAAGTTTCTTATTCTGATGCTCTGAATTTACTTACTTTTTAACCTTTCACTCGTGCCCTAGATTTTTTTCTTGCATTTTTCATACTTTTTAAAAATATCACGAAATATGAATTTTAAATGGATTCGACTTATAAGTGGTGAAAAAAGAAAATTTCTAAAGCGATAAACAATATGAATATTTAGTTGTTCGACACGCTATCATTTTGTAGGTCGAAAATGATAAAGAAACAAAAATAAAGGAGTCAAAATAAACTTGGTGATTCCCTTTAAACTTCTGAATGGATATTTATACATTGCACTATTGGTTTTTTGTGTTTTGGCTTTGGTTTTTACATCTTGACTCTACTTTTGACAACTACGATATTTATCAATGGATCTATTTTTGCAATGAGAAAGAAAGATTATTTTATTTGTATTTTGCATGTAAAATGGAGATATTTCTTACTTATTTCTGCCAGTAATGCTTCATACTGTACAGATAAAAAACGCAGGGATGTATTGGTTTGGAACTTAATTACTTTTAATCCTATGATTAGTGCTACATAATGGAAAATTCGTTAGAAGCGTAGAATCTGAATCTACTTCAGACAAATGCGATATAACTAATAGAAAACAATAGATATCCATATCGAGGAAGCTTAATCATATAACAAATTTTCTACATTATTACCAATTTCAGTGAACCTATAAAAAAGAATCTACAAATAAATATGCATAGATTAATATGTATAGATTCTTTTTTAAACTAGTTAGTCCAGGCTCCAGGCATGGTGATGCAAAACTTCACGCTATCAAACTACAAGGATTAACTAGGAAAAATGTGTTCAAAAAATAGGTTTTTCTAAAATAACTCGAAAAATATCACATTAAACAATATAAGAAATTCACGAAAATTGTATTTGGGGAAATTCTACACAATTTCGACTTTTAAAACAGCTTCTACAATAGAAGCCGAGATAGATTTTTTTTAAAAAATTGGCAGTTTTGCGGAGCAACTGTAACCCGCGTTTTTCGCTTATAAGTCAAAAATAATCATTCACGTCGCAATATACTTCAAATAGAAGATGTAGAGAATGAAATTACGAACAACTTTCATTTTTTATGTAATGTTGTGCGTTCAATATTTACGGAGATATGAACGTTTAAAAAATAAATTAACGCACAATCGGAACGTCTTTTGCGATGAAATCAATAATTACTCGAAAACCGTGCTTCATGTGGGAAAAGTGCATATAATGAAAGTTGCAAATAATGAAATTTTGAATCTTTATGTTTAAGAAAAAAATCCGGCGGTTAACGCACTGGACTACGAAGTCGTAGGTCGTGAGTTCGATCCTCGTCCGGTAAACAATTTTTCGATTTCGTTTTCAAGGAGCAGCTCGCTGTTGGTAAGACGATCCACGTTGTTTGTGTTTACGTTTCGAAAGTATTGTTTATCTGGCGGAAATCGACTCATGACCGCTGCTGTACTTGGTGTAGGTTTCTGCAGTCCTACATTTCATACACAAATGTGAAGTATGGCGCCATCTTTCTAAGTCGATCTGCAGCTCTCGCAAAAATATTACGATTTAAAAAATACGGCAAAAATTCAGTAAAAAGGGCGGTTCCGCCCGTTAATTAATTAATAAAAAAAAAAAAAAAAAAAAAATTACGATCATTAATCCACGATGGTACAAAAGAAAAATATGAAAAATTGTTATTTTCATGTACTTTTTTTGTAAATAAGTATTTTTTGGCTACATTTAGACAGTAGTAGTATCCGAACTATTTTGAAGAGGATGAAATTAGCTGCGTAAAGTGAGCATCTATTGGAGTTTCTACGATGCATATTTGTTGAAGAGTTATAGACGTCTGAAGTTCCATGCAAAAACTCAAAATTAGTAACAATTACAATTTTTGTGTAAAAACAAGCGTAAAAATTTTTGTTAAAAATCGGTTATCTACTGATATTGAAATTGAATTATTAATAATAATAGTAATAATAATAAAAAAAGAAACAAAGGGGGCCAAATTTCACACTGATGCTGATCTGGTAGAGATTTTATCCAAAAATTTATCACTTTTCGGCAGATTGAGCGAGATCAAAAACAAATGTTGCTGTTAAAAGTTGTTATTTACATAATAATAATAACAATAACAATAATTTGAATAATTAAAATGATTATAATTTATTACGTTCATTTATACCCATCCAATCTATTCGAAAGAACATTTTTACATCAAAAAATACAAATTTACAAATGATCAAAAAAATGATGAAAAAGTGAAGAATTTAGTTTCATATTGTTGTTATTATTATTAATAATATTGTTTATAAATATTATATTTTTAAATATTAACTATTTATAAACAGTATCTACTTCGTAATTTTGTTATGGGAATATTATTACATCATTATCATTATAAGAAAGAAATGAGAAAAAGTTCATTTCCTTCAAAACATAATTTAAAAAAGTTAAAAATAATTAAAATTCGCAATTTCTACGGTTCATAAATAGTTTATATATATACAGGGTGTCCCATTTAAAATAACGGATTAGAATATCTCGGAATATTCGGATAAGAATGCTTAGATGGTATGCATTTTGGAGGAAATTTGTTTAAACAAAAGTTGAAGGGTACAGAGAGGGCTAACTTACGGTGACCTTGACATTGACCTTGACAATGGCCTTCAAGGTCATTTCAATATGAAGTCAATTTTTTCAAATGGAACCCTTTATTTTTTAACCCGGAAATGGAAAGAGCGGAAGATTTTACGTCATAATGTGACCTTGACCTTGACCTTCGCCGCTACCTTGAAGGTCATTTTAATATCAAGTCGATTTTTTTAATGGATGCACTCATTTTTTGCTATGGAAATGGAAACAGAGGACAACTTCACGCCCGCATGTGACGTTGACATTGACCTTGACCTCAACCTTCAAGACCATTTGAAGGTCAAGTCGTTTCTTTTAACGGAACCCCTTATTTCTATCCCGGAAGTGGAAAGCGTGGACCTTAATAGAAATGATCGATCCGTCATCCATCCAGATGGGGAAGATGGTGAAAACACACAGCCAGTTAATCGGTCCTCCTTGTATTTTCGCTGTGCCTCGCTTGTCTGTGCCACTTTAAGGCACACGCTCCATGGCGTGGTGCTATAGTTTTTTTCGGTTTGTATCCGTTAGTTTGGACCTCCCTGCTGGCCAGCATTCAGCATGGTTGAACCTTAGCTGATAGGGCCCGAGCAAATCGTAAGCCACAACACCCCCACCACGAGAAGGTGGACACATGGGGGCACCCAGCCAATCAAGGCAAGGTTGTAAGAATCCCAGCCACTTAAGGCAAGGTACGCGATGACCCAGCCAGTCAAGGCAAGATCGAGAATGACCCAGCCAATCAAGGCAAGGTCGTAAGAAGACCCAACCACTTAAGGCGAGGTAAGTGATGACCCAGCCGGTCAAGGCAAGATCGAATTGTATCATGATTTGGTAATATCCGATCGCACTTTGAAAAGGCATAGTAATCTGCATTATCGACATGATGATGAACGAAAAGCACATTTTGGGGCGAAACTAAGGTTCAAGGCCGTGAACAAGGAAGAACCGATGAGAAGTTATGAGACCTCACGAAGCAAAGAGATGATGTGTTTCAATTGCAATCGTTCTGGTCATTTTGCTCGAAAATGTACTTTGCCAAGAAAAGGAATAAAATGTTTTAGGTGTGGTCTTGAATGACATAAAACGATGGAGTGTACAAAACCTATGGAAAATGCAGATGTAAACACCATCGCGCCAACGTTAAGAGATGATGCGTTCAAAAAATATTTAAAAATAGTGCTCATAAATGGGCACAAATTAGGTGAAATGATAGACACTGCTAAATGAAATGATGCAAAACTTTGAATTAATTCAAAAGCATCAAAAACAGAATTGCATACGGATGCGTGCGCTGATGGATTGAACGCTATGTTAATGCAATCTGATGAAAACGGAGTTATGCATCTTGTGTACGCGTTAAGTCGCCGTACTTCGGAAGTAGAATTTCGTTACTGTTCAAGTAAGTTGGAGTTGATGGCAGTAGTATGCATGGGCCGTAGAAAAATTGCGGGATTTTTTAATTGCTATCGAGTTTACTATTTACACAGATTGTAAAGCCATAACTTACTTGAACTCTGCGAAAACAAGATATCGCAAATAGCGCGTTGGTCGATTGAGTTGCAAGATTATAAATACGAACTGAGTCATCGAAAGGGTGAATTGATGCGCCACGTGACGCGTTGTCGCGAGCTCTGGTAGAAGAAATAAATAATTTAGAAATGTCGACTGGAAAAGTAATGCGAATCGAGACTTGTGAAGACGAAATTGTTTTATTCAAAAGAACCGATCAGGAATTGGCGCGGAAAATAAAAAAATGGAAAAGAAGGAAAGAGAACGCTCGAAGGAAGAAAAGGCAGAAGTGAATGATTATGTACTACGTAACGAAATTCTATATAAAAGAAAATTGCAAAACGGTCGCGAAATTGCATTGTACGTGGTTCCGAAAGCCATGCGAAAGGCCATATGTATACGCTTTCACGATTTGAGTAGCCATTTTGCACTTGATAAAACCCTTGATTGCATAAACCAGTATTATTATTTCACGCGCATGCGATCGTATTTGGCGAGACACATTTCGCAGTGTTTAGAGTGTATCCTTTCGAAGCGGACAACATGTCGTAAGGCGGGCGAGTTACATCCCATACTTCCTGGGAAACGACCATTTGCCAGAATCCGATCATGTCGGACCATTCATTGCGTCGCGTAAGGGCATTCGACATGTGCTAGGAATAATAGATACCTTAACAAAATTTGTGATATTCGAGCCGGTGAAAACAACTGATGCTAAACAAGTAGTTCGTAAATTCGAGGAATTTGTTAATCTGTTTGGTGCACCGGAATATCATAAGTGATCGTGGTCCCTGCTTCCCCTCGAAGTTGTTTGAGGAGTTTTGTACGAAGCATGGGGTAAAACATTCATTAAACTCTAGCCATCATCCTCAGGCTAACGGATTAATTGAGCGTATGAATAGAACAGCTGTTCCTGCATTAATCGCGCGTACCGAGCAAGGCGTGGTGGCGGATTGGAAATGTGAGATAAAGGGCATAGAACGCGATGTAAATGCGACGATTAGTAAAGCGACGGGTGTAACTCCGTTCGAAGCGGTATATGGGTATAGACCAAGGTATGAGGAAGGTTTAGTTCGCGAATTAATGATCGACAACGAAAATTATCGGAAACCTGTAGCGGTCCAAAAGGAAAATCGCGAAAGAATTGTAAAATAGCAAATACAATGAAACAGCGCTATGATAAACGAAGGTTATTGAATGTCCGACATCAAGTTGGAGATATTGTTTATGTCAGAGTGAATCCTATTGCTACCTGTGACAGTACGAAATTGAAAAAACGATTCAAGGGACCATTTGTGGTAATCGAAATATTACCGAGTGATACTTACCGAATAACGAGATTAATAGGAGAGCGAGCATGTCGTAATGGTGTTACCGTGCATTGTGATCAATTAAAGCATTGGAAGGGTGAACCGATCGATGGTGATGACGAACTAGCTAGTAATGCTGAAACTAGTGATGATGAGATCAGCCTAAATGGCATTATCAAAGATGATAGTTGTAAGAAAAGCGAAGCGCGAGATCGAGATAATAAATCAAAGATTAACCAAAATATAAATAAACAAAAATGATGACCCTGCAATATTGCGACCGCGACGAAGAGTTAAAACTCCGAAATTTTTGAAAGATTATGTACGAAAGAACGGAAAAATTTATTATAAGCGAAAGGGAAAAATGACGCGAAAAATACATTGTTTGATTTTGAAGACTGAATCTTGAGGACAAGATTAAAGTAAGGATGGCCGAGTATTAGTACCCGAAATATAATTACGATAATAGGCGGATCGATTATGCGCGAAGTAAATGTAAATCGCGAAATGCGCAAATAAATGCAAAAGAAGGGATTGTGAGTGCGCAGATACGGGTGATGTCGATTTTTCGGAAAAAGGGCACGAGGCATTCGTGTCGCAGATAGCGAACAGTGAGGAACAAAAGAAGAAAGAAATCGCAGGTAGCGAGATTATAATTATTGTAATAAAAAAAATCAGGAATAAATGGGCCTCCAAACATAATTTGAAAATATGTTACTGACGGCACTTTCCCCCCGACGTAACATACTACTTAAATTTTTGGCGCAATCGGTAGGACCAAGATCGAAAGGTTTACGATGTTACATAGGAATTATTCTTTTTTCTTTTAATTTCAGTTTCATTTAATCAAACCTACTCTTCTAAAGGAAATATATATATCGTAGTATTTTATGGCTATGTCTTAATTCCATTTTTCTTTCAGCATTTTAGTCGTGTATAATATAGTGTTCGATTGTGTTTCGTCTATAATAAATAGTGTTCGATTGTGTTTAATTTTAATTCTACTAGTATTTGAGGATACAGAAACTCCTTCCCTTGGGAAATTGTTGAGTTTCGATCCTTCTATTATTCGTTCCGTTAAAATCTTCGTGCACATAGGTTTGAGTTCCTTCCTCTGGAAAGGACGAACTCGCCAGTGCAATATTCGAAGCGGAAGACGTGAAACAAAATATAAAATAAGAACATAATTATGAAAATAACACCTACAAAAGAAGTAAACAAGTGAAAATTAAAAACCAATAAAATGAAGAAAACGCTACAAAAATAACAAAAACATTTCTTGAAATAAAATTGCGATATATTAAATACTGACTAAATTAAATGAATGAATCCGAAGTATTGAAGGAAACACGATGAAATAAAAGTGAAAGTGAAATCCGAAAAATGAAAAGGAAAATTTCGGAATAATCAGTAAATTTCCGCGAATAAAAATTTAAAAAATTCGGCCTAAAATAAAAGGCAAGAGAGGTAGTCTACCAAGACTACACGTAAATATCGATCCAAAGTGACAAGAGACGATGATCCGGGAATCATTCGTAAAAATACAAATAATAAAAATTTAAAAAATAATAAATTCGGCCTAAAATTAAAGGCAAGAGACGGTAGTCTACCGAGACTACTCGTAAATATCGGTTCAAAGTGACAAGAGACGGTGATCCGTGAATCATTCGTAAAAATACAAATAATGAGAATTTAAAAAATAATAAATTCGGCCTAAAATTAATGGCAACAGACGGTAGTCCACCGAGACTACTCGTAAATATCGGTTCAAAGTAACAAGAGACGGTGATCCGTGAATCATTCGTAAAAATACAAATAATGGGAATTAAAAAAATAATAAATTCGGCCTAAAATTAATGGCAACAGACGGTAGTCCACCGAGACTACTCGTAAATATCGGTTCAAAGTAACAAGAGACGGTGATCCGTGAATCATTCGTAAAAATACAAATAATGGGAATTAAAAAAATAATAAATTCGGCCTAAAATTAATGGCAAGAGACGGTAGTCTACCGAGACTACACGTAAATATCGGTCCAAAGTGACAAGAGACGATGATCCGGGAATCATTCGTAAAAATACAAATAATAAAAATTTTAAAAATAATAAATTAGGCCTAAAATTAAAGGCAAGAGACGGTAGTCTACCGAGACTACTCGTAAATATCGGTTCAAAGTGACAAGAGACGGTGATCCGTGAATCATTCGTAAAAATACAAATAATGAGAATTAAAAAAATAATAAATTCGGCCTAAAATTAAAGGCAAGAGACAGTAGTCTACCGAGACAACTCGTAAATATCGGTTCAAAGTGACAAGAGACGGTGATCCGTGAATCATTCGTAAAAATACAAATAATGGGAATTAAAAAAATAATAAATTCGGCCTAAAATTAATGGCAAGAGACGGTAGTCTACCGAGACTACACGTAAATATCGGTCCAAAGTGACAAGAGACGATGATCCGGGAATCATTCGTAAAAATACAAATAATAAAAATTTTAAAAATAATAAATTAGGCCTAAAATTAAAGGCAAGAGACGGTAGTCTACCGAGACTACTCGTAAATATCGGTTCAAAGTGACAAGAGACGGTGATCTGGGAATCATTCGTAAAAATACAAATAATAAAAATTTAAAAAATAATAAATTTGGCCTAAAATTAAAGGCAAGAGACGGTAGTCTACCGAGACTACATGTAAATTTCAGTCCAAAGTGGCAAGAGACAGTGATCCGGGAATCACGTGTAAAATGAAAATAAATGAGTATTAAATAAAAATAAAACATACATTGACCTAAAGTAAAGGCAAATGATGAAAATCCAGTGAAGCTATCTGTAAAAAGAAGGAAAAGTTTTTAATCGAAAATGTATTGAAATTAATAACTAAGTATGAAGTGAAACGTGAAAAGGGAAAAATTTGCAATGAAACGAGAGATACTGTAGATTAAGTAATATTAATAAACAACCTAAATAATAAAAGTGGAAAATCGCGAAAACAAGAGAACAAAGTAAGATGCGTAATTGGGTAAAAATAAACAAAATACTTTGGCCCGAAACAAGGCAAGAAACGGTGATTCTGTAATCACTCATAATTAAAAACGCGAAAGTTTATTTTTTACGCCTAAATTTTAAAGGAACGCTTATTTTTTACTCCGGATTTTGCGTTAAGACTGATATTTATCAAAATTATCGCAAGGTCCAACGAAGGTCAAATTTACCAATTAAAACTCCCTACGCATGTTTTGATTGAACCTGAGCCGATTACGTAAAATTGGTTTACAGAAAAGTTGAAGGGAACAGTGAGGGTCACCTTCCGATAGCGTACTCATGACCTTAAACTCGACTTTGAAGGTTATTTCAAGGTTAACGTGATTTTTTTAAATGGTAACGTCTATTGTTGACTCTGGGTTTAAAAAGAGCGGAAAATTTTACATTAAGACTGATGTTTATCAAAATTATTGCAAGGTCGAACGAAGGTCCAATTTGTGAATTAAAACTCCCTACTTGCACTTTGCGGAACGTAAGCCAAATACGTAAATGTGATTGACAAGAAAGGGCCAGAGAGCAATTTAGCGGTAATGTTACGTTGATTTTGAACTCCATATTCAAAGTTACTCCAAGTTAAAAGACTTTTTGAAATGGGAATCACTACTTTCGGGAGTTAATTTAACTGTATTAACCTTACTTTTAGCGCTACCCAGAAACAACGACGTGGACGTAGTAAGTACTGTTTCCTTCGGGGAGCGAGATTAAGGTGAGTCCCCTTGCCTCTCACTATTTTGAAATGTATCAATTCAATCTTGGAGCAAATGTTCAAAGTTGCCTCCATTGACTTGAAGGCATAAAATCAAACGCCTTTGGAAATTGCGTACTGTGCTCAGAAGAGTTGTTCTTGGAATGACAGCACATGCTTGGCGAATGCGATCTTGAAAGTTCTCTCTTGTTGTGGGCTGCTGTTCATAAACGAAATTTTTCAAATATCCCCATAAATAAAAATCTGGGGATGTGAGATCGGGCGAACAAGCAGGCCAGTTAACCGGACCTCCTCGTCCAATCCATCTACTATTGTAATTTTCATTCAAGAAAGCTTGTACGATTCGCGCAAATTGTGGTGGTGCACCATCTTGCTGAAACCACATTCTTCGCCGCGTTCCTAAATCAACATCTTCCATCAATTCAGGTAACTGATCTCTGATCAAGTGTAAATAGGTATTGCGATTAACATTTTCCTCGAAAAAATAAGGGCCTATTAAATACCCGTTGACGATGCCACACCATACCATAAGGCTCCAACGTCTTTGATGATTCACACTTCTGTGCCAATGAGGATTTTCATCTGACCAGTAATGGCAATTATGCCTATTAAGTTCTCCATCACTTTGAAATTTAGATTCATCAGAAAAAAGTACATAGTTGAAAAAATCTTGATCATTTTCTATCATGTGTAATGCCCATTGACAAAAAACAACTCGCTGTTGAAAATTATGATACTGTAACTCCTGAAGTAATGTTATGTGATAAGCATGATATTTCAGGGCTTTAAGAATTCTTAACAATATTCTCCGTGGCATACCAATTTCTCTTTCAACTCGGCGACTGCCGATATGAGGATCAAGGTGAACAATCGCAAGAACAATGACAACACGAGCATCATGGCTGAAATTGTATTGTTAATTTATTTCTTTTATTTTCAAAAATCGGAATCCGTGTAATAATCAAATTGATGTAAAACTTGAATTACATTATTACGGAGCTGCTTAAAGTTGTTCTTCGCCTTAACAAAATGTATATATGTATGTAGATAATGCAACGAGAATCGAAATGTTACAACGTTTTAAAGAAGAAGAAGAATCGATGAATTGTTAAATCTTCGTTTTTAACTACGAAAAATGAAATTGATCTAATAATCACGAGACATGTAAGTATTAAGAATTTATAGTATCAATTTTTTTCGCAGTCACTATGGAATCGCCGTGTTTAATTCGAGATGAGTTATCAGTTGACTTATACCCAGATAACATTCTGAGGAATGAACTCATGAACGCTGCGTAATGCGGCTCGTATTGCGTCTCACTATGAAATCACACGCGTGAGAGCACGCGAAATGTGTTCATGAAATCGTAATGAGCTCATCGTGCACACATTCGTGTGAACTCACGTACGTGATTTCATAGTAAAACGCAGTACGCGTCGCATTACGCAGCATTCATGAGTTCACCGACGGAATGTTATCTGGGTAGTTATTGGTCTGATTATGGTTACGGACTCGTTGTGGATCATTGGTTGCGTTATGGGTTGTATTGTGTTATGGGTTAGGTAATTGGTTAGTACGACACTTGCACATGCGCAGTGGTGAAATACGACACCTACATATGAGCAGTATGGAATACGAGACTTATGAATGCGCAGTAGTGAAGTACAACACTTACGCATGCGCACTAACGGCATACAACACTTATGCATGCGCAGTCGCGAAGTACAACACTTACGCATGCGCGGCAGTCATGTTCGACAGATTCGCATGCGCAGCAGTCCAGTACAATACACCCGCATGCGTAGTAATACCACATGGAACAAGGGTATAAAATAGGCGTTTCCATTAGAAAAAAAATCACGTTGAGTATGGTATCGGAAGGTGACCCTTATTGTTCCCTTCAACTTTTCTGTAAACCAATTTTACGTAATCGCATCAGGTTCAAACAAAACATGCGTAGGGAATTTTAATTGGTAAATTTGACCTTCGTTCGACCTTGCGATAATTTTGATAAACATCAGTCTTAACGCAAAATTTTCCGCTCTTTTCAAATCCGGAGTAAAAAATAGGCGTTTCCATTTAAAAAAATCACGTTGACCTTGAAATAAATTTTAATGAAATTACATTTAATAATTTAACTATATATTTAAATTTAATAATAGGGTATCTAATCCCAGTTTATTAAAAATTTGTATTAAATTAATTTAAATAATTAAATAATTTTAAATTTTATAAAGGTGTTCCTGCTGTAAACTACCGAAACGTGACTGGGAATTCTGAGACTGACCCTTTTCTTTCCATACCGCGAGTTTGTTATTCTCCTCTAAAAACGCCCATACCTAATACATTAACAGAAATCCCGGGAGAAAGCGAAAATAGTTCGTCAAATTTGCCCCCGCGAAATTTTTCAGATTTTGCAGAAGAAGCTAACGTCTCCTCGGATTCAATTTTTTCTTCATCAACCTTACCTTTTATACCTCGTGAACGTTTCGAAATGGCGGAAGGCCAACTATTCGTTAGCATTCGTGATGCAGCAGATACAATACCAGTCTATTCGGGTAGTAATGATGGTTATACATTCAGCGAATGTTTTGCTGCTTGCAATATGGCATTGAAAATGATTCCTGCTAATGCTGAGAGAGCGTTAACTCTGTTAACGCTTACTCGATTAAAGGGTGAAGCATATAAAACCATATTGGGCAAGGATCCCGATACCATAAGCGATATGCTAAGGTTTTTGAAGGGTATACACGGACGTCGCACTTCTTTCCTGGAAGTGTACGGTGAATTAGCAAGGCTATGTCAAAGAAAATCCGAATCAGCCGCTAGCTATTTTAACCGCGTTCGCGCTATCGGGTACCGATTAAAAGAGGCCCTTCAGGCCGAAATAGGCGACCGAGATTTGTCTACAGAGAAAATTTCGGAATTAGAGAGAGCCTGCTGCAAGGCATTCGTATTAGAATTACAAATGGAAATACACGGCCAGATGACTGAAAA
Source organism: Trichopria drosophilae (assembly GCA_030407085.1). Classification (NCBI taxonomy): domain Eukaryota; kingdom Metazoa; phylum Arthropoda; class Insecta; order Hymenoptera; family Diapriidae; genus Trichopria; species Trichopria drosophilae. The sequence goes on from CM059584.1 coordinate 72,463,790, forward strand.
ACGGGATCTCAGTAAGGCCGGACCAAAAGCAATCGAGATAGAAGCTATTCTACAAAATCGGAAACGACTCATGTCTGTGGATAGGATTAATCAGGGTTGTGCTATTTGTTCTGACACCGACCATGAATCTCTGCAATGGCCGTTACTAACAAAGGAAAACAAACGTTGTTTATTTTGCAATAGCTCTTCTCATTCTTCTAGTGATTGTAAGAAAGAAAATAGTCTTACATGCCAATTGTGCGACCAAACCGGTCATACTGCTCGTATTTGCCGTTCCGAGGGTCTTAAATGTCAAACATGTAGCAAATCCAGTCACGAAGCAAAGGACTGTAGAGTTTTGAACCCTCATCTTATTTGCGAAATATGTCGCGAGATAGGTCATCGCTCCAGAGATTGTCGTTTCGGAAACACCGTTAAATTAACACACGTTTTACCCATGTGTCATCTTTGCAACAAGGAAAGGCACGATTTGAGAAGTTGCCCTAATAATCCACAGTGGTGCTCGCAAAGAGGACACATCTTGAAAGATTGTCCGCAAAAAGCGAATGAATAGCGGCAACCTCCTCGTTGTCAAACCTGCAATAGATTTGGTTATTCCGCGGACCAATGTAACCGGTTGAATAATCAGTTTCAAGCACAAAACATTTTTAGCTTTTGCAAAAAGACGAATCACTCGGTCGAAAATTGTTTTGCGCGGGAAAGACAACGCAGAATCCGGTGAATTATAATAATCAGAACACGAGAAACTCGCCGAGCCTTCTCCGGCGGGAGGCACGGATAAATGCTCGTCAAAATCGCGCGAATGTTCATGCCGTGAAAGCATCATGGCTCACGAACCCGTTTCTGGCCTCAAAGTAAGCATAGATCGCGACTCGCCGGTACTCCAAATTACCGATCCAATACGAATTTCGTTATTACTGGATTCAGGTGCGGGACCATGTCTTATAAAAAAACGTTTTATAGACGAGTCAAAAATTGATAGTTCTAGAATAATGCGTCTGTTAGGAATATCGCCCCAACTTGTATCAACGATAGGGAGTGTCTATGTAAATCTCTTAGGACTTCCTACTGAATTTCATGTTGTGGAAGATACATTTCCTATTCTCCAAGACAAAATAATAGGTGCCTCGTTTCTATCCAAAAACAAGGCCAAATTAAATTGGAATGGGAAATGTTTAGAACTAGGCAAAATGAGGTATCCTTTCGCGCAAACAAAAACACCGATGGTCATACCGCCGCGCATGCGACAGATAGTATATGTTAAGACACACTGCAGCAATGCACGATTTGGATATCTGCCTCCTTTAGAGCTCTCAACAGGTGTATTTTTGGGAAATGCCTTGGTTGAAAATAGAAGTGGAAAAGCGCATGCGATAATAGTTAATACTTCTAATAAACCATATTCGTTCTCCCCTTTTAACGTTAAACGCCACGAGTTAGATGGTATTAAGTGTATCAAACATACTGTCGCTGGATATCGTAAACGTAATAGAAATAAAATTTCATTATCGAAAATTTTAACACTGCGTAATGACTTCCGTTGTGAAAAAATTAAGGAACTTTTACGACTGGATCATTTGAATGACGAAGAACGGAAGGAAGTCGATTTTCTAATAAGTGACATCTCTTGGAGCTAGTCATTTGATGAAACATGATATACACACTACCGACGATACCCCTATATACAAACGTCAATACCGTTTCCCACAGAATTTTCGAGGAGAAATTAATCGAATCTAACAAAAAACACCTTTAGAATCCCCCATTAATCAAGATTTCGAATCACGTAATAAAAATAACGTACCAAACAATACACATGATCAACAAAACTCTCCTGAATCTTCAGAAGTTTCGGACGAATCGAATGAGAGTGAATCCGAAGATGAATAAGTAGAACGATTGTTATCCGGATATAATATTTTCGAATCACGCGATAAATTAGGAATGCCGAAGGATCATTGCGTTTTCTTCCTTGATCAAATAGGTAAACCATTAAGTACTGAAGGTATAACGTATTCTCTACAACATTATTTAGGAGATTTTGGTCCTGCAGAACTCGAGAGCGTTAGGCTAATTAAGCGTAATAGCAAAATGCTTTTCGGTTTATACGTGGATCTTGATTCCGGACATTCCAAAATAATTTCCATTTTTACTATATGTATAAGGAAATTATGTGAATTATTGAAATTACACAAAATCCTTAGTATTAGTATACCGTTATTAGACGGTATTAGCAATATGTATTGGTTAGAAATAGTTCATATACTAAAGGTTACCTTTAAGGATATAATATTCAGATATTTATATGCACGGGTATAGGTGAACAACCCACTATTGGCGAACAACACTCACTCATCAAAGAGGCTCACGATTCAGTGGTTGGAGGTCATTAAGGTGTAACGAAAACTTGTAATCGTTTGAGGTACAATTATCATTGGGAAAGTATGAAGGAAGACGTGCAGTTGTATATAGAAAATTGCCTTGAATGTAAACTAAAAAAACTAATTCGTATAAAGACCCGACAGCCTATGGGTATTACAGACACACACTGCATTTGAGAAGGTAGCACTTGACATAGTTGGATTTCTTCCAGTGACTGAAAACGGGAGTCGGATGATCCTCACTATGCAGTGTCTATTGACTAAATATTTTATTGGAACTCCCCTTGTCGATGCGACTGCCAAGAATGTGGCTGATGCTTTTTTAGAAAAATTAGTTTGTGTTTTTGGATCTCCAGAAATTGTATTACCTGACCAAGGTTCTAACTTTTTATCGAAACTCATAACATTTATAACAAAACGATTACGAATTCGAAAATTCAAAACCACTGCTCTTCACCCTAAAACCAACGGTTCGTTAGGGCGCTCTCACACCACGTTAGCCGAATATTTGCGATTATTCGCAAGTAAGGATTACGAATGGGACAAATGGGTAGAGTTCTTCATGTTTTCGTACAACACTAGTGTCCATGAAGGGACAAAAAGGACTCCATTCGAATTAGTATATGGAAAAATTGCAGTAATACCTTCAAGTTGCACGCTTCCTCGATCCGAACTACTTTAATATAGTAATCTAATATTTATTATATATATTTATATTGATTTTATAATTATCAATACTGAATCATCTTTATTTTTATCTGTATTTACCTTCATGTACTTGTATTATAACTGCAGGGTGTAGCTCAACAAGAATGGAAGCACTAATCAAGGCAATTTTCATTATCGCCAGCGCACAGACTTTCCTCGAGCACAGCTGGCGGATATGGTATCACCCCCCCCCCCTCCCGCTAATTCTTAACCGATTTTAACTTTTTTTTTTTGAAATACGCAGAAATGTCTGTACTATGCGAATCGTCCACCCCGTTTTCGATATATTTGTTAGTTGATTAACAATTCGTTTGTTAACCCCTTGAAGTCGGCGGGACACCAGTATCCCACCTGATTCTATGTGATATTGATGTGTTCCTCGCAAAAAAATCACTAGTAATGATATACTTATCTGCATTTTAGTAGTCGCTGAATTCAAATCCGATTTCAGGTTTTAAAAATTCAAAATGGCGGATCCAATATGGCAGATGAAAATTAGAAGTTTCTGGCAATGTTCACTAAAATCTCTACTCGGGGGTTTTTGGGGTCGCCGAGTACGAATCCGATGACATGACAGTTTTTTAAAATTCAAAATGGCTGATCCAATATGGCGGATGAAAATTTAAAATTTCTCGCAACGTTCATTAAAATCTCTACTCGGGGGATTTGGGGTCGCCGAGTACGAATCCGATGTCAGTTTTTAAAAATTCAAAATAGCTGATCCAATATGGCGGATCAAATTTTAAAATTTCTCGCAAAGTTCACTAAAATCTCTACTCGAGGGTTTTTGAGGTCGCCGAATACGAATTCGATGTAAGTTTTTAAAAATTCAAAATGGCTGATCCAATATGACGGATGAAAATTAAAAATTTCTCGCAAAGTTCACTAAAATCTCTACTCGAGGGTTTTTGAGGTCGCCGAATACGAATTGGATGTAAGTTTTTAAAAATTCAAAATGGCTGATCCAATATGACGGATGAAAATTTAAAATTTCTCACACAGTTCACTAAAATTTGTATTCGGGAGTGTTGTGGCTCACCGAGTACGAATCCGATATCAGTACTTAAAATATCAAAATGGCGGAACCAATAAGGCGGATAAAAGTTTACAATTTCACTAAAATTCAAAATGTCAGGTTCAATACGGTGGACAAATCTTTCGAGAGTGCAGTGAACATTTTGAATTGAATAAAAAAAATAAATGTTTGGATTATCAAATAAAAGTTCTTTAGCTGACCACTCAGTAGATAAATGCGTTACTTTATTAAATAACCTAATTACAGAAAGATGGTTAAAAGCTTAATTTCTTACAACTGCACGAAGATCTATAAAACTATTTATAGATATACCAATTTTAAATAGTACCGATATAAAATGTACGTACAATTATATTGAAATTTAATATTGAGAGTAAAAATTCATTTGCGCTCAATATTGGAACGTTAAGTTTTCTACTCTTGCTATCTAAGTTTGGTATCATTCATCATTATGAAAATTATAGGTATTATCTTTATAATTACTTCCATAAATTCAGTCGACTAATTGTAAATACCCTACACTACTCTAGATTTGTATCCCCAATGTATGAAAGGCCTATACTAAGAATGAAGTACGTTTAAAAATCAAATTTTTAGATGTTGTTCCCATGAATTATCTTCGATATCTGTGTATTTTTATTGTTTGTGAGTTTTTTTTAATAATATAAATGAATAAAGAAGCAAATTGTATATTTCATACAAATTACTTTGTGAATGATACTATACCAAAAATATTAAATAAATGTACAAGAATAATGAAAGTGAATATAGGGTGAACAGCACAGTAATCGGCCACCCTACACTGGTCGGGCACTTTTCGTATGTAAATACTGTTTAGAAAATTTTACGACTGCAGGATTTTTTTTACATTTAGGTTTAGTATATCTGTATAAGTATGGTTAACCTTAATTAATAGCGAAATATTGTTTTTTTTAAGTATTTTAAAAGTGGCCGACAACAGTCTTTTTTGATACTTTTGAAAAATACACTTTTTTAATAAGTAAAAAATACTTTTTGGCGAATATAATTCGCGTTTTATTTTAAGATAATCCCCAAGGCTATACTTTTGTTTAAAAAAACCTTGTTGGTTGCGCTTTCGACATTAAGTTAACCAAATTCATTATTTTAACTGGCCGACCACTGCTAGTTTTAATAATTTTTAAAAATATAATTTTTGATTAGCTGCAAATTATTTTTTGATTATTATAACATATACATACTAATAAGAGACAACCGCTAAGACAAATTTTCCATTTTTAAATTTTGTTTCTATTGTTGACCTACATTTAATGTCAAACGCACTAAAATATGAACTTAAGTGACCGATAGGCTGTCCTGTTTACCCTAGTTCTGTTGTAAAAAGTATGTAGAAAAAGAACTATTTCAATATAATATACTATAACATAATTTTTCTTTTATTGTGTTTTGAAATACTTAGACGTATACGTGAGAATGCTCTTGGCCTGTGCAAGTGTGCAAAATAAGGTTCAGCATGACTTGTGCATGATTTAGTAATTTTTTAAAACGGTATTAGACGATAACGAAAACGAATTTTTCTATTGATATAAATAAGTAAAATATACTTACCCATGCGTTCGAATAGAATTATAACGATATGAGAAGGGCATTTCAATAACTTGAAGTATGTACGTTTTTTACTGTAATCGATACATCAAAGGTTTTTAACGAAATCTTAGGGCGTGTGCACACTGACAGCGAATCGCGAAAAGCGGCAAGCGAAATGTACAAAAATTTTATATAATAAAAGTCGATATTTTGATATTGCTGTTTAAAAATATTGATATTTACTTGTTTTTTCAGATTTTTATACATAGTCTTGTAATTCTGACGATTTACTTCCTAATTTTTATGTTTCGCTTACCAGGGCGGGTAACCTCGAAATACAACAAGCGAATTACGATTAACGGTAAGCGGATCGCACATAATGGCAAATTAAACGAGCAGAATTAAATAATATAAAAATATATACACGTGTGAAGAAAAATATCGATAAATACATTTTTATTATTGTAAACTTGGGTATATTTCGCTTGCCGCATTTCGCGATTCGCTGTCAGTGTGCACGCGCCCTTATTGTTATTATATTCTTCTTATTATTACTCTCGCAACTTTATTATACATATCAGGACATATTTAATGCAATATTGAAAAATATAACTGTTTCAACTTCGCGCTCCTTTCGTTAAAGTAATGCAAGCTTTCATTTGTTTATGCAAAGGGAGTATGTTCATTGTGTTATTTTTAAATATCGCTTTATATCCTTATGATCTGTTGTTTCGGTTGTTCAATGAATATTTCACAAAATTTTAAAAATGGTCACGCGTAGAGAGGTTCACGAATTCATTTTGAGTCAAGAAAACATAAAGTTACATGAAAAAAGAGACAAAATTGTTAGTTTTGTGGCAGAGAGGTTAGGTTGTCCCGACAACGATAAACGCAACCTAGAACTATACTTAAATCGGTATTTTATTAGCAAATATGATAAAAAGTGGCGAGACAGTAATCGAATGAACGATCGGTTCATTGCGAATAACGAGAATTGGCTGGACATAAGTATATCATATAATAGCAGAGTAGAAACAGTAGAAGCCGAAACGAGTGATGCTGATCTTCTTCCCTCAGGTTAGTTTAAACGTCATAAATAAAGTAGAATTATGCTTTCGTGGATTCATTTTGGTATTAGTAATATCATAGTACTTAAAACAAATATCAATATAATCGGAAATAAAATTTTTGAATACCATATGAACTTCAAACCGATCAAATTTTAGGTTAAAAGTCTCGTGCACTTCGTGTCTGACAAAGTTGACTTTTTCATTTCTCTACAGCGAACTTATCCAGAAATATCCAATAATTTTGAAGATCGTATGATATTGCAAGTAATATTTTTTCATGTAAAAAGTATGAAATACGTAGTAAGTTTTGTTAAAACATAACTTAAATTTGCATTAAAAAGAAAATTAACGCAATAGAATATTTGTAAGGATAAACTTAATAAAAAATGTTCAAATAAATATCGCAAAAATTTCATTTCTTCCCATTGCAAATCCAGAATATGTGTTCCATTTTGTATTAAAAGCTTAGATAGACCAAGCAGTAATCAGTTTGAACCCGTTCAAGCACGAAAGTCACGCGTTCCTTGGTCAAAGCATATAAGATATCTGTAAAGAATTATTCATAAGTCGACAAATTCTAAATGGTCCATTTTGAAATTTTGATAGTGATATTCTATAGATTTTAAAGAAGATTTTCAGGGTGAAAAAGTAAAAAAAAAAAAAAAAAAAAAATTAAAAATAATGTAATTTGTTTATAAAGTTTAACAAATTTATAAGGCAAAAATAGTACATTATTGTAATAGTACGAACGTGTTTTACCCGAGGATTTGCCGACACGAGCCGAAGACGAGTTCGGCAATCATATCCGAAAAGAAAACACTTTCGTACGTGTGCAATAGATAATTTTATGTAAAGAGTGAGACAAAAGCGCACGAAAGTGCGATTTTTGCTTACTAGTGATATAAACAGATTTTTGTATTTTTTCTCACTTTAAGATAAATTTAAGTAAATATCAAACTTTCATACCTTATGACATTTTTACTAACGTGAATGGTTTTGGAGTTTCGGGCGATTAAAAAATCTACATTTTTTTTCAATGTAAAGTTTGAAAAATCATATCTCGGAAATATAGGAGATCATATTTATTCAAGTAAAAAAACACGTATATTTCATTTTTTGGTAAGAAATGAAAAAAAAAAATATTTCATTGAAAAAAAAAATTTTGATTGTATTTCATATGGAATGATCCATAAATTTATTCATTTTAGTTCGTGCAATATTTGTACGTTTTATCTAGTCGTTCATATCAGTTTTGTAAATAACTAATAAATATTGTAGTGTTGATAACACCCGAAACTGATACACGACAATCACGTGAATTTGGCGACTACTCTGAAAGGTATAAGAGGCGAAAAGTCCAGGAACTGCAAGAAACTCACGATTTGCATGAATTACTTTCTGCAACAGCTAGAGCTTTGCGTTTAGCAGGTTATGAGTCGAGTGCGAAAATCGTGGAGTGCATTGAAAAATCTCCAGAAGAAGGGGATGGAATATTGTTATCATGGTCATCATCGAAAGAACAACGTGCACAACGAAAATACACGACAGATGAGGCACTCTTTTTAATTGTCTCAAATAATATTACGACGAGTATGTATAATCAATTACGAAAGGATGCACTGGAACGAAACCACGAATTATATCCAGCATATAAAGAAGTTTTAAAAGCCAAAAAGGCTGCATATCCGGACAACATTACAATAAGGGAAACAAAATGCGAGATTCCTTTGGAAAGTCTGTTACACCACACAGCTCACCGTCTTATTCAAGCTGTTGAACCAGCATATTTAGAGAGTAACGAAGACGTGCACTTGGATCTCATATGCAAATGTGGATTCGACGGCAGTTCTGGGCATTCCAGATTTAAGCAGAAATGGACTGAAGAAAACCAGGGGGATGAAAACTTATTTTTAACCTCAATCGTTCCCCTTCGAGTCTGCGATAAAAATTCGGGTGCTATCGTGTGGCAAAACCCGAAACCATCATCACCGAGGTTTTGCAGACCTATCTCGATTGAATGGGTTCATGAAAACCGCGAAATTATCCTTGACGCAGAAAAAAAATTGAATGAACAGATTGATCGACTCCGGCCTTTCGTTGTAAATAATTGTACAGTATCATTTTCAATTTACCTAACAATGGTAGATGGAAAAGTAAGATTGATTATATTTTTGTATATTTATGCTGATGGAATGTATAAAGTAATATTGAAAATGTATTTCAGGTTGTAAATACTTTAACGGATACATCATCCATGACCTGCAATATTTGTGGAGCTAAGATTTCGGAAATGAATAATATTCAAAAAATGCTCTAAAACAACGAAAACACTGATGTTTTTAAATATAACATTCCCGTTACACACGCGTATATAAATACGATGGAGTGTTTATTACACGTTGCATATCGTTTAGACATTGAGAAGTGGAGAGTAAGTTGCATAATACGATCATTAAAGCTCTAGATAAAACCAACTTATACTAATCTTTCTAAAGTACCAGTGACTGACCACTGCCTAATACCTGACTACGGACGTATATTTCATATTTTATTAACGTGTACAAAGTATATGTAAAATACGTTTTTATATAGAAATTTCCGTGCATAGTAGATGTAGAGTGACCGGCCGAAATCAGTTCCCGCCGCCGCCACCAGGCGTCGCCACAGTCGCGGCGCTGTCGCAGCATGCGAGGTGGTAGATTCGTGAACTAATTCGCAGACTGATTCGTGAACTAATTCGTGGTTTGAGTCTCGGAATGACTCGCGGGCCGATTCGCGAATTGATTCGCATTTTTGATTTACTGTTTAGTACGCGGGCTTATAATTCAAGACTCGCGGCGCTGTCGCAGCATGCGAGGTGGTACATTCGTAAACTAATTCGCAGACTGATTCGTGAACTAATTCGTGGTTTGAGTCTCGGAATGACTCGCGGGCCGATTCGCGGATTGATTCGCATTTTTGATTTGCTGTTTAGTACGCGGTTTCAAGACTCTCTCATTGGGAAATCTGACCATCACTAATGAGGTCATTAAGATGACGCAAGACTTCGTGGACGGTCCCATTAAGTTTTCGAAGATTAATGCTGTAGCGTTATGCATATATCTTTCGATCATTTAAATGTGCCCTGTTGGGAAATCACTCTTTCAATATGCCGTTACCGATCTAATTCGGATGTTACATATCTTTTTTTGATGAATTGAAAGCGTAGATTTCCATTAGTCTAAATACCAGCTTGAAGCGCAATCTCGTATATCGACGACCTACTTTTTAAATCTCACACAAATTTTAAAAACCTACAATCAGGGCGTTGACCTCGTCCTTGTCATGATGTAAGTTCGAATTCACCTTTCAGAGTTTTCTCTCATCGGGGAAATCTATCCATATACCAGCTTGAAGCGTAATCTCGTATATCGACGACCTTTGCCATGTGTCGAAAATCAAATTTCAAAAGTCGCCTTCATTAAAGGTCAGATATTGCTACATTATAGTCGCTTATGGAAATACATCGTATTCGGTAGGAACCGTATTGAGAGTGAAAGTAACATGACCTTTTCCTCGTGCGTACACCGTTACCGACCTAATTCGGATGTTACATATCTTTTTTGATGAATTGACAGCGTAGATTTCCATTAGTCTGAATACCAGTTTGAAGGTGTCTAGCTCAATCTCGTATATCGACGACCTACTTTTTAAATCTCACACAAATTTTAAAAACCTACAATCAGAGCTTTGACCTCTCCCTTGTCATGTTGTAAGTTCGAATTCACCTTTCAGAATTTTCTCTCGTCGGGGAAATCGCTCCACCAATATGACAGTCGCACAACCGGTTTGCGGACCTTTCCCTTGACAAGCCGTTAGCGTAACTCAATGATCTCCAATAGTGACGAAACCGCTGAGATCCTTCACACAAAACCGCTAAGACCATTTTAAAATTAATTTAGAAAAGCCTCTAAGCAAGTCTCAACGCGTTCAAAAGACCTGGTGTCGACCCCCTGATGCGCGGAAACCTTTTCCTCGTGCGTTCTACTATCATCTCTCTCGCTCTCGCATACTCTTATTTAGATCCATTAACATTAGCAGTATACCGTTTTCACGGTCGTCGATTATCCGTGGATCACTTATTCATCGTACATTTGTTTTCCTGAAACTTTCGAAAATGTATTCAGGTCCAGACACGTTTAAAAGGTCATTGCACAATTTCTTCAAAACATTATCTCTTTACCAAATTTCGGCAATCCGTGACGTAAGAGAAAGGAGGCAGTCTAATTCAAATATTCCAATATCATAATTTCTATGATCTCTCTAGCTCTCGCATACTCTTTCTTAGATTCATTAACATTATCAGTATACCGTTTTCACGGTCGTCGATTATCCGTCGATCACTTATTCACCGTACATTTGTTTTCCCGAAACTCTCGAAATTGTATACAGGTCCAGACATCGTTTCAAAGGAATGTCGCGTTACTGTGTCTATGTTTGACAGCACGTAAGCGCCTCTATTTCAAAACTTGTATTTCTACATCAATATGGTAGATGTCTAAAAGATTTTTGAGGCCTTGAACAGGGTTTACAGCACTCTTGAAGAAGACGCTGCTGAGGATCAATTTTCAAACTTCATTCGAGAATCCATCAAAAAGATTGAGAAAATCAATTAATTCTTAAAGACCAATCCTCACATTCCAAATGGGGTGAAGTTATCATTGGAGACACGTATTCATTGCATCACGGTACAGAGGGTTACAGCTGCTCACAGATTAATTAGCGTATCTCAATGATCTCCAATAGAGACAAAACCGTCGAGTCCCTTCACCCAAGACCATTTTGAAATTAACGTAGAAAAGCCGCTAAGCAAGTCTCAACGCGTTCAAAAGACCTGGCGCCGACCCCCTAATATTGTTATAAAAATGTCCAGCCGTTAGATGGTCATTGCAAACGGCCTCTTTCTAATGCGTGATCTTAAGAAATTAGTTCATAAATATTGAAAAGTACTGGCTGTTACACATTAGTATTGTCATGTGAGGAATGTCGAAAAAAAAAATTGCAAAAGCAATTCATTAAAGGTCAGCTATTGCTACATCATATTCGCTTCTCGATGCCTATGTGGAAATACAGCGTAGGCTAGGAACCGTATTTTGAATGTGAACATAAAATTCTAATAATGACCTTTTCCTCCTGCGTGCTATTACCATCTCCCTTGCTCTCTAGTACCCGTTGTTAGATTATACCGTTATCACGGTCATCGAAATCACCGATTGCCAGCCGATCATTTTCACCATATATTTTCCACGTATACAGGTTCTGACGCGTTTAAAGTCATTGCGCAATTTCATCAAAAGATATACCAAGTAACACATTTTCGCTTTCCAAAATTTTTAGACAACCTCCACCATAATAGAAAGGAGATGATCTCAGTTCTGTATTTTATCTAGGAATAACATGGCGGGCCACCTGTAGGCCAACTCACCCCTTTGTTAACAAAAGTAGCATAAATAAATAAATAAATAAATAATTTATAATAATAATATTTAAATAGTAATAAATTTCACATAATCCGAATAGCGTGTATTAAAATGTATAATATAGAAATGATGGAAGAAGCTAGCAGTAATTAGAAAGAGAGGATGACACGCTTATTCCCTATGCATTTATCTATTCACGATATTTACGTGTTTTCATGACGTTCGAGCCATAGCTATACGAGTTTGGACACGTGGGTAATGTAATTAATCAGGTTCCTGACCGTTTTTTAATATGTGTACAATTTACGACATCTTAAACATCGCCATACAAGTTTCGACCTGTTAATTACCCGTAGACTTTACTATACGGTAACAATGAATCTGACTTCTCACAAGTGACGAACACATACGAGTATCGACTTGCTTCTAATATAATTAATTAATCTTCATTTAATATTTCCCACTTTTAAAATTTCTGAGAATAAGAAGATCGAAATGACGACGTAAAAATCTAAGAGAAGTGTGTAAAATTCAACAGTTTCTTTCTATCTTTACGCACAGTTTTGTGTCTTTTAAGTAAAAAGTTAAAGGAAATGATAATGCTGCCATCTTTTGGTATGTTTAAAGAGATTGCAGAATCTGCGTGTTGCAGAATGAAATATGTGGGTGCATCTAAAATGCATAGATTCATCGTAGGCTGCCATCATACACTTAGTGATATGAGTGGCTATGGAGCGATTACAACTGAATATGAGGTTCTTGAAAATTGAATCTAGTTGACAATTAACCTTATTATCGCCATACAAAAGAATATGAAAGTGAAATTGTTAAATATTACCGCGCATCTACTGCAAAGCGAAAGCAATCTCGCTATTTTTAAAATACCTATACTGCCATTACTAGACATCCCTCTGAAATTAACACTTTGCATAGTCTTTAATCATAGGCGGTTGTCTATCTGCGGTATCACCACTCGTTTCAAAATGTTTATTGACGACATTCACGTAAATCTGGATGCATTTGCATTGTGAGTGGTAAGCATGACCATACTTCTTCAATTTCACGTTCTGCAAACGTTGACATGAAATCTATAGGTAGACTCGATGTTTTTTGTTTCCATTAATGCAAGACGTTTCACTTCATAGTAAATTCTCATTGACCTTCGAAGAGATGCAGGCTAGTCTTGAAGATTTTACAGTATACAATTTTAAAGCATTTTAACATTTTCTTTAGCACACTTTCCGTTAAATGTATGAATTTCGCAATTTATTGAAAATCGACGATGTTGTTGTCCTATGAGTTTCGGTAGAGATGGACAGGCTAATATGTCTATATCGACAATATTGTCAGCATCTAAATTTCCTGCAACCTATGTCTTTTATTTGTCTGCGCCTTTTATGTATATCTTGTGAGCACATGTAACGATGTCTTCCAACGTTTCGTTGATTCCATCAAAGGGTATATCGCCCGATTCCAATCGTAGACCATGTTAATTGTGCATTAACCAATTGTTTTATGTTTAAAACGTACTTTACTACATTACTGTCGGAAATATCCATAATGTACATTTCCTTCGATATAAACTGATTACCAGATCCGGGGAATCCTTGCACGTCGACAATATTCTACATTTCTAGTATCTAATACTGATTTGCTTGTTACCTTCATTAATTGACGCATCATTCTCTCTCACACACACTCTTTGCCCCTTCCACATATGGCGTGGTACCTCTAACTTATGGGTATACGTCGTACCTTTCTCTCTCTAGATCGTAGTATCTCTTCGTAAAATCCTATGAATCGGAAATCAAATCAGAGTGTAACAAAAACGTCGATTCTACAGCGGGCCAACACTTGAAATTTTCGATAGTTTGTGAGTTACGATACTCAGATGATGAAGAAGTTAAACGTAATATTAAATCGTTTCAAGTACTAGCACCAGTTTGATGGTCACCGCACTTTCACAATTGAATAAATCTTTTCTACGATATTCGATCTAATTGAAATGTGCATAGACGTATGAATACAAGTTTCGATTGGTTTATAATACAATTGAGCGTGCCAAAGATCTCTAAATTTTAAATAAAAAATGATCAGTCATTAACTTGACATCCTTTAAACAATTAATTTTTGTATGTATATTAAATAGCGATACACTGCAGTCTTAAATCAAATAATTAAAATCATTACATCTTAAAGTCAGTCCACGCATAAATCTTACATGGTCTAAGTCATCTTATCTACACTTCATCTTTCTTTCTGTAAATGCAAAACAAAACGACAGACAACAAAGTATTTATCATTATGATAATAACAAATTCTTTCACATTAGAACCGCGTCTAATAGCTCACATAAGGTCGCCTTATTCGTAGTGAATTTAACTTTCGAACTGTCATCTTTAATTGTCCATCATTCTCTCTCTCTCTCTCTCTCTCTCTCTCTCTCTCTCTCTCTCTCTCATTAGCTACCGATTTGTTGCATCTATACGAATACTCTTACATCAAATCGAGTCGTATGCACATTCTTGTGTTGTAACATTCACACGACTATGGAATGAAATTCATTCTGAAAACCCAACAAGTACAAGCGTAAATGTATTTTAATACTAACGAATGGTATACCTCTTGATTCGAAATTGTATGTAGCGTAACCGACATGACTATTTAATTCCGTTTACAATAATGATTTGGAGATTCACACCGCACGAAACGTTGTTATATTTGACAGATTTTTGCTACTTCCACATTGTAATCTTAATTTGTTAACTAAGTTATTCACGTATCAATACTATTGTTATATGTAGGTATTTTGTTAAATATATTGTCATAAGGAGAATGTCCTCCTATCCATCACACCTAGTGTAATACCAAAAGATACAAGTCATTATATCAATAAATAATGTTCATAGTAATAAATTAACCTTTAAAAACTTCTCAAGTTTTCACATCATGCACTAAAATTTCAGATTATTATTATTATTATTATTAATATTGAATCGTTTATAGAACTGATGTTTTCATACATAATCACTTAAAAATACTGCTACCGTATATGAAATATAAGACTAAACAACAATTCAACATGAAGACATGCATAGATTAATTCTATTTAAAACATTAGTCATTTTGAAAGGAAAAGTGAAAAATTCTCAATGACCTATCTGTAAAGCTTCTATCTTACTTCTATCTTACTTCATGTTTCTTTTCGACAGTCCAAACACATCGGTACATAAACACACTTTCAATAATTATTGAATAATTTCTTATATAAGGGAGTAAATATTCAACGATTTTTTCGTAAATAATTAAACAATTTAATATAAACGATCATTATACAATTTTACTAAAATAAGCTTATTTGCGGTGTTTTGGAAATGTTGGTGACAAAAGTATGAATATGCAATTAAATGAATCATTTAACACACGTATCTCTATCATTACGTTCAATTATATAATTTTTTAATACTATAACACGTACATATTTACAATATTTGCAGACTGTACGTCAGTCTTTTCATTTTCACGTTTAGACTAAAACGTGCGTCAAAACTGACTCTTGCTCGTCATATACCCTTCAAAGCGTCGTGTTTTATTTTTGATTATTGTATTTTGTAATATATCTGCTCGCACTCTCTATATTGAATTCATATTTTAAAGATAAATTGTAGCCACTCCAGATATTAACGAACACCTTACTAAGAACTAATACCTACACTAATATTCCACCTATACCAAAAACATCTAGCAAATAATCGAGATAATATTTTCACTTCAAATTTATTATTATACTTGAAATATTTCTCCGAGTCTAAACTTCTCTTACAAGTTTACTGTGTTCTGCATCTTACTTATCTTATATTGGAAACGTTAGTTAACTAATATTTTATGCGTGAAATTTGTATATTTTCCAATCCATATGTTTGAACACATTTATTCTCTAAAGATTACTCTAAGTGTTTTCTTTCGACTCTGAGAGTACAGCAATCTACCGTCTTATTTCATACTGTGCACACTTAAACGTGTAAAATATACGAATAATATTTATTTTTTAAAGATACTTTCTGCTCAAGGCATTAATTAAACCATTACTCATAATTAATAATAATTTGATTCATAATTATACTATTAATATTCCTTAACTTCATCTATATAGTTTCAAAATTTCCATAGCACATACCTTTTGACTATGGCGTAATCGTGTATTTCATATTTTAAAGATAAAAATTACAGCTACTCCAGATATTTTGAAATTATACTTAAATATTACGATTTTTGTCGGTTGCTCAATTGATGATCCCTCTCCCCCCCTTTCCTCCCTCTCCCCCTCCCTTACCTCCCTCTCTCCCCCCTCCCTTTCCTCCCTCAATCATCAATTGAGCAACCGACTATTAAATAGAATTAATCTATGCATGTCTTCATGTTGAATTGTTGTTTAGTCTTATATTTCATATACGGTAGCAGTATTTTTAAGTGATTATGTATGAAAACATCAGTTCTATAAACGATTCAATATTAATAATAATAATAATAATAATCTGAAATTTTAGTGCATGATGTGAAAACATCAGAAGTTTTTAAAGGTTAATTTATTACTATGAACATTATTTATTGATATAATGACTTGTATCTTTTGGTATTACACTAGGTGTGATGGATAGGAGGACATTCTCCTTATGGCAATATATTTAACAAAATACCTACATATAACAATAGTATTGATACGTGAATAACTTAGTTAACTAATTAAGATTACAATGTGGAAGTAGCAAAAATCTGTCAAATATAACAACGTTTCGTGCGGTGTGAATCTCCAAATCATTATTGTAAACGGAATTAAATAGTCATGTCGGTTACGCTACATACAATTTCGAATCAAGAGGTATACCATTCGTTAGTATTAAAATACATTTACGCTTGTACTTGTTGGGTTTTCAGAATGAATTTCATTCCATAGTCGTGTGAATGTTACAACACAAGAATGTGCATACGACTCGATTTGATGTAAGAGTATTCGTATAGATGCAACAAATCGGTAGCTAATGAGAGAGAGAGAGAGAGAGAGAGAGAGAGAGAGAGAGAGAATGATGGACAATTAAAGATGACAGTTCGAAAGTTAAATTCACTACGAATAAGGCGACCTTATGTGAGCTATTAGACGCGGTTCTAATGTGAAAGAATTTGTTATTATCATAATGATAAATACTTTGTTGTCTGTCGTTTTGTTTTGCATTTACAGAAAGAAAGATGAAGTGTAGATAAGATGACTTAGACCATGTAAGATTTATGCGTGGACTGACTTTAAGATGTAATGATTTTAATTATTTGATTTAAGACTGCAGTGTATCGCTATTTAATATACATACAAAAATTAATTGTTTAAAGGATGTCAAGTTAATGACTGATCATTTTTTATTTAAAATTTAGAGATCTTTGGCACGCTCAATTGTATTATAAACCAATCGAAACTTGTATTCATACGTCTATGCACATTTCAATTAGATCGAATATCGTAGAAAAGATTTATTCAATTGTGAAAGTGCGGTGACCATCAAACTGGTGCTAGTACTTGAAACGATTTAATATTACGTTTAACTTCTTCATCATCTGAGTATCGTAACTCACAAACTATCGAAAATTTCAAGTGTTGGCCCGCTGTAGAATCGACGTTTTTGTTACACTCTGATTTGATTTCCGATTCATAGGATTTTACGAAGAGATACTACGATCTAGAGAGAGAAAGGTACGACGTATACCCATAAGTTAGAGGTACCACGCCATATGTGGAAGGGGCAAAGAGTGTGTGTGAGAGAGAATGATGCGTCAATTAATGAAGGTAACAAGCAAATCAGTATTAGATACTAGAAATGTAGAATATTGTCGACGTGCAAGGATTCCCCGGATCTGGTAATCAGTTTATATCGAAGGAAATGTACATTATGGATATTTCCGACAGTAATGTAGTAAAGTACGTTTTAAACATAAAACAATTGGTTAATGCACAATTAACATGGTCTACGATTGGAATCGGGCGATATACCCTTTGATGGAATCAACGAAACGTTGGAAGACATCGTTACATGTGCTCACAAGATATACATAAAAGGCGCAGACAAATAAAAGACATAGGTTGCAGGAAATTTAGATGCTGACAATATTGTCGATATAGACATATTAGCCTGTCCATCTCTACCGAAACTCATAGGACAACAACATCGTCGATTTTCAATAAATTGCGAAATTCATACATTTAACGGAAAGTGTGCTAAAGAAAATGTTAAAATGCTTTAAAATTGTATACTGTAAAATCTTCAAGACTAGCCTGCATCTCTTCGAAGGTCAATGAGAATTTACTATGAAGTGAAACGTCTTGCATTAATGGAAACAAAAAACATCGAGTCTACCTATAGATTTCATGTCAACGTTTGCAGAACGTGAAATTGAAGAAGTATGGTCATGCTTACCACTCACAATGCAAATGCATCCAGATTTACGTGAATGTCGTCAATAAACATTTTGAAACGAGTGGTGATACCGCAGATAGACAACCGCCTATGATTAAAGACTATGCAAAGTGTTAATTTCAGAGGGATGTCTAGTAATGGCAGTATAGGTATTTTAAAAATAGCGAGATTGCTTTCGCTTTGCAGTAGATGCGCGGTAATATTTAACAATTTCACTTTCATATTCTTTTGTATGGCGATAATAAGGTTAATTGTCAACTAGATTCAATTTTCAAGAACCTCATATTCAGTTGTAATCGCTCCATAGCCACTCATATCACTAAGTGTATGATGGCAGCCTACGATGAATCTATGCATTTTAGATGCACCCACATATTTCATTCTGCAACACGCAGATTCTGCAATCTCTTTAAACATACCAAAAGATGGCAGCATTATCATTTCCTTTAACTTTTTACTTAAAAGACACAAAACTGTGCGTAAAGATAGAAAGAAACTGTTGAATTTTACACGCTTCTCTTAGATTTTTACGTCGTCATTTCGATCTTCTTATTCTCAGAAATTTTAAAAGTGGGAAATATTAAATGAAGATTAATTAATTATATTAGAAGCAAGTCGATACTCGTATGTGTTCATCACTTGTGAGAAGTCAGATTCATTGTTACCGTATAGTAAAGTCTACGGGTAATTAACAAGTCGAAACTTGTATGGCGATGTTTAAGATGTCGTAAATTGTACACATATTAAAAAACGGTCAGGAACCTGATTAATTACATTACCCACGTGTCCAAACTCGTATAGCTATGGCTCGAACGTCATGAAAACACGTAAATATCGTGAATAGATAAATGCATAGGGAATAAGCGTGTCATCCTCTCTTTCTAATTACTGCTAGCTTCTTCCATCATTTCTATATTATACATTTTAATACACGCTATTCGGATTATGTGAAATTTATTACTATTTAAATATTATTATTATAAATTATTTATTTATTTATTTATTTATTTATGCTACTTTTGTTAACAAAGGGGTGAGTTGGCCTACAGGTGGCCCGCCATGTTATTCCTAGATAAAATACAGAACTGAGATCATCTCCTTTCTATTATGGTGGAGGTTGTCTAAAAATTTTGGAAAGCGAAAATGTGTTACTTGGTATATCTTTTGATGAAATTGCGCAATGACTTTAAACGCGTCAGAACCTGTATACGTGGAAAATATATGGTGAAAATGATCGGCTGGCAATCGGTGATTTCGATGACCGTGATAACGGTATAATCTAACAACGGGTACTAGAGAGCAAGGGAGATGGTAATAGCACGCAGGAGGAAAAGGTCATTATTAGAATTTTATGTTCACATTCAAAATACGGTTCCTAGCCTACGCTGTATTTCCACATAGGCATCGAGAAGCGAATATGATGTAGCAATAGCTGACCTTTAATGAATTGCTTTTGCAATTTTTTTTTTCGACATTCCTCACATGACAATACTAATGTGTAACAGCCAGTACTTTTCAATATTTATGAACTAATTTCTTAAGATCACGCATTAGAAAGAGGCCGTTTGCAATGACCATCTAACGGCTGGACATTTTTATAACAATATTAGGGGGTCGGCGCCAGGTCTTTTGAACGCGTTGAGACTTGCTTAGCGGCTTTTCTACGTTAATTTCAAAATGGTCTTGGGTGAAGGGACTCGACGGTTTTGTCTCTATTGGAGATCATTGAGATACGCTAATTAATCTGTGAGCAGCTGTAACCCTCTGTACCGTGATGCAATGAATACGTGTCTCCAATGATAACTTCACCCCATTTGGAATGTGAGGATTGGTCTTTAAGAATTAATTGATTTTCTCAATCTTTTTGATGGATTCTCGAATGAAGTTTGAAAATTGATCCTCAGCAGCGTCTTCTTCAAGAGTGCTGTAAACCCTGTTCAAGGCCTCAAAAATCTTTTAGACATCTACCATATTGATGTAGAAATACAAGTTTTGAAATAGAGGCGCTTACGTGCTGTCAAACATAGACACAGTAACGCGACATTCCTTTGAAACGATGTCTGGACCTGTATACAATTTCGAGAGTTTCGGGAAAACAAATGTACGGTGAATAAGTGATCGACGGATAATCGACGACCGTGAAAACGGTATACTGATAATGTTAATGAATCTAAGAAAGAGTATGCGAGAGCTAGAGAGATCATAGAAATTATGATATTGGAATATTTGAATTAGACTGCCTCCTTTCTCTTACGTCACGGATTGCCGAAATTTGGTAAAGAGATAATGTTTTGAAGAAATTGTGCAATGACCTTTTAAACGTGTCTGGACCTGAATACATTTTCGAAAGTTTCAGGAAAACAAATGTACGATGAATAAGTGATCCACGGATAATCGACGACCGTGAAAACGGTATACTGCTAATGTTAATGGATCTAAATAAGAGTATGCGAGAGCGAGAGAGATGATAGTAGAACGCACGAGGAAAAGGTTTCCGCGCATCAGGGGGTCGACACCAGGTCTTTTGAACGCGTTGAGACTTGCTTAGAGGCTTTTCTAAATTAATTTTAAAATGGTCTTAGCGGTTTTGTGTGAAGGATCTCAGCGGTTTCGTCACTATTGGAGATCATTGAGTTACGCTAACGGCTTGTCAAGGGAAAGGTCCGCAAACCGGTTGTGCGACTGTCATATTGATGGAGCGATTTCCCCGCTGAAAGGTGAATTCGAACTTACAACATGACAAGGGAGAGGTCAAAGCTCTGATTGTAGGTTTTTAAAATTTGTGTGAGATTTAAAAAGTAGGTCGTCGATATACGAGATTGAGCTAGACACCTTCAAACTGGTATTCAGACTAATGGAAATCTACGCTGTCAATTCATCAAAAAAGATATGTAACATCCGAATTAGGTCGGTAACGGTGTACGCACGAGGAAAAGGTCATGTTACTTTCACTCTCAATACGGTTCCTACCGAATACGATGTATTTCCATAAGCGACTATAATGTAGCAATATCTGACCTTTAATGAAGGCGACTTTTGTAATTTGATTTTCGACACATGGCAAAGGTCGTCGATATACGAGATTACGCTTCAAGCTGGTATATGGATAGATTTCCCCGATGAGAGAAAACTCTGAAAGGTGAATTCGAACTTACATCATGACAAGGACGAGGTCAACGCCCTGATTGTAGGTTTTTAAAATTTGTGTGAGATTTAAAAAGTAGGTCGTCGATATACGAGATTGCGCTTCAAGCTGGTATTTAGACTAATGGAAATCTACGCTTTCAATTCATCAAAAAAGATATGTAACATCCGAATTAGATCGGTAACGGCATATTGAAAGAGTGATTTCCCAACAGGGCACATTTAAATGATCGAAAGATATATGCATAACGCTACAGCATTAATCTTCGAAAACTTAATGGGACCGTCCACGAAGTCTTGCGTCATCTTAATGACCTCATTAGTGATGGTCAGATTTCCCAATGAGAGAGTCTTGAAACCGCGTACTAAACAGCAAATCAAAAATGCGAATCAATCCGCGAATCGGCCCGCGAGTCATTCCGAGACTCAAACCACGAATTAGTTCACGAATCAGTCTGCGAATTAGTTCACGAATCTACCACCTCGCATGCTGCGACAGCGCCGCGAGTCTTGAATTATAAGCCCGCGTACTAAACAGTAAATCAAAAATGCGAATCAATTCGCGAATCGGCCCGCGAGTCATTCCGAGACTCAAACCACGAATTAGTTCACGAATCAGTCTGCGAATTAGTTCACGAATCTACCACCTCGCATGCTGCGACAGCGCCGCGACTGTGGCGACGCCTGGTGGCGGCGGCGGGAACTGATTTCGGCCGGTCACTCTACATCTACTGTGCATTAGTTATTGCTTATTATGTTAAAAAAGAATTTCAATCGCTGTATTGTTTATAATAAATAATGCAAACTTATTTGTAGACAGTATCATGATTTTAATTGTTCGAATAATGCACGTAAGAAAAAAAATTCTTCACAAGATGAATGTTAAGGTTGTTACAAACAAAATGTAATATTGAACATTCACATTTAAATACATTTGCTTGTTAAAAAAATATGTGAATCTGTATCAGTGCGTGTAAATCTCGTATGACTGATAACTAATCTGACCGACTCTTGAAGTTTTTGACTATATTGGCGATATGCAACTAAAAATCGTGAATATTTCTTATTTTTTGTTACCTTTTCCGCGTTTCTTTCATTCAAGTTTGTTTACGAATAACTCAATCTCAATCTTTCCAGGTTAGCGCAGTAATATCAAACCAAAAAAAATTGTCTCTTCACCTCTTGTTGCTATTACAGCTTTTTACGTTTTTCGTTTTTCTTCAATATTTATCATGTTATTTAATTGCATACCACTTACTTATCTCTTACTTTTCATTGGAATATCATTTTTTATTTAAATTACTTTAAAAACGTTGAATTAATAGCCGTTAATAATTGGAGTTTCAATGGTTAGGCACCGGGCAACCCATTTTATTTATGGTTATGTATGGGTACATCGAGTGTACTGAAATTTGTATTCATATTTAACTTTTTGCTGAGATATACTTACTTTTTGGACAATAGGAATGCCTTAACACGACTAAAGCATTTCCTTCCTCACAGTAATGCTTAAGGGGAGGGTCCAGGCATGAAGTCAGCTAGATGAAACAGACGTTCAAAAAATAAAAAAAAAAATGTTTCTTTAGTCATTTTTGACGAGGAATTCCGTGGTACTACAATGAAAAGTGTAAAAAAAATTGTTGACCCATCAATTTTTGGTCGAAAAAAAATTTGTTATATTGAAAAAATGCTAAAAAATGGATTTTTAAAAATTCCATAAAAAAAAAAAATTTGTTATGCGACAAAACAATTTTTTTATGGGTCCAAAAATTATTTTAAATATTGTATTCTAGTACCACTGAATTCCACGTCAAAAGTTACTAAAGAAATAATTTTTTGGAATTTTTTGATCGACTGTTTCATATAGTTGATTTTGTGCTTGGACCCTCCCCTTAAATGCATTATATTGCACTTATAATAGTTCTTATGATTCTAAAGTAGTCAGGTATTGGGACATTTACCTTACAGAGAGTTGATTGGATAATAAAGAAACTTCATGTACTATTTTATACCGAATAGGTCAGTAAAAAAGACGGTACGCAGATCGCAATGGACAATCGAAAAAAATCAATTCAAACAAAATTTTTAAATGAAATGGGATTGCGGGTTGATTTCCCCGAACCAGGATTCGGATCCTCGAATGACGGCAACACGGCCCGCAGGTTTTTTCGAAATGTTACTCAAACTTCTTCGATTACAGGTGAGCCCATGTACCTAAGTGTTTTTCATATATTTGAATTGGTCCTTAAAGCTGCAAAGCCAAAATTACCACAGTTATTGTTCAATTTAAAAAAGAGATAACAGGGTTTGCTAGCTTAACCTATTAAGGACCAAATGTACATAAATTTAACCTGAAGTTTCGCGGTACATTTAAAACGCATTTAAAATTAATTTTGGAATGGACGTTTTTTTATTGCCAAAACCCCGGTCTTTCGAATGGTGTATCGAAATATGTCGCAAATTTAAAAATAAATAAACTAGGAGCATTTATTTAACAAAAATCACGATTTTTTAGGCTTTCTTTTCACTTATCATAATTTTTTATAATTTCCTATATTAGAATACCTCAGATATTTATAAATATCGCATCAAAAATGTTTGGGCTAGAAAATAGAACTAGTGCAATAGTATATTTCGTGACATGTGCGGAAAAGTTTTTTCTGCGAATGTGAGTGTGAATACGAATACGAATGTGAGCCGAAGGCGAGGGTGGCATTCACATTCGTATAAAAAACATTACCGCACACGTTCCGAACGATATTTTTCGTTACATGGGTGCGGAAAATGCGTCAGAAAAAAGTCAGAAATGTGGAAAATAGCATTTTCCGCACCCGGGTAACGAAAAAAATTAAATAGATGCTCGTAATTTCTTTATTTTTAAATTCGCGCCATTTTTCGTTACACCATTCGAAAGAGCGGGGTTTTGGCAATAATAAACGTCCATTCCAAAGTCTTTTTCATTGCGATTTACTACTAAATAGTAGTGCCAAACTTCTGGTTAAATTTATGTATATTTGGTCCTTAAGATGAATTCTGATGCATCTACATATGTTCTTTGACGAAGTTTTATAACTTTCTCTTACTAGCAAATCGTGTATTTTTTTTTGTATAGTAATTGAGCAACAAATTAGTAACAGGAGCCTAAAAAATCTCCACCTAGCTTGGTTGTGTGTTAATGCCTTTGGCTTTGCAGCTTTAAGGACCACGTTTGAATATCAAGTCTTAGTTCAGCGGTTTATTAAAAAATAGTATTGAAAGTTTGACAGCTTTTACGACTTTATGATGTTAAGAAACAAATATTTTTACGTCACACATGCACGAATTCAGCAGATTATTGCCCTGTAGAGAGGGGCAGAAAGTGAGCTATTATACACCGCTACACGGCAGCGAGCAATAATGTAGTCAGGTCTAATGTTACTCTTCTCCAAAGGGCAAGAAGATGCCGAAATCGTGCATCCGTGATGTAAAATATGATGACACCGGTCAGTACTTCCCGCGGTTACTGCAGCACTCGACTTCATCTCGTGCGCGCAATAATGACATACCTATCTCTCTTGATGTGCAATATACTATTATGCATTCCTCAGTTGTAATTCTTATTTGCTTTTATACAACATGTGAAAGACATAAATTTCCTGTAGTGTACAAAAACTTCAGAACCTACTTATTTGATTCTAATTTACATTCATTTAAACAATCATTTCTGACGTAACCATTGCTGAATTCTACACATAAGAAATGAAAAACTGATGGGTTTTTTGTCACATGTGTTAAGTAAAATGTGATGATTAATTGGATGAAGTAAATTCGTTACATACCTATATTCTTATTAAACCAAAAAAATACTAAACAAGACTTAGAGTAATTATAAATTTTCAGGTCTCAATGAAGAATTGATCCACCGATTGTCAATTGTTTTGATAACGATAGCCAGTGGGCATGACATAAACATTGAGCCATACAAAGTATATTGTACAGAGACAGCACAATTATTTGTATCGCTATACGGATGGTATTACATGTCACCGAGTGTCTACAAAATACTCATCCACAGTGCATCAGTTGCAAGGAATGGTAGTTTACCATTGGGGCAGCTATCGGAGGAAGTTCTGGAAGCCAGTCACAAAATTTTTAAGATGTTTAGGGACAGGCATTCCAGAAAACATTCGAGAATCGCAACAAACGAAGACGTTTTTAAAAGGTGGGCCCTCTACGCGGACCCAAAAATTACATTGTCTGGCCAAATCAAAACCAAAGTAGAAGTTGATTTGCCCAGGGAAGCCCTTTTACTCATTAAAGACCGAGAGATCATTTCCTCTCAAAATCCTGAAGAAGGAAATTCTTCAGATGAAGATGAAGATATGTTATAGTATTTTAAATTGTTATTTTAGATATTAAAAGAAAAAAAAACAAACGTTGGGTTTAATTTCTTAAAATTAATATTATTTAGAGAGTACCTTGCAAAAATTCAACACGTGTGCAGCTGTAGGAATTAAGAACGCAGATACAGAATGGGTTACAATTATGTGTGTAGCAGATCAATTTCTTCACATTTAAAGATTTATTCGGATGTTGAAAACAATATAGAAAAGTTAAAAATTTTTACGTTTTATTGTTCTTTCTTTACTTAATATTTATATAATTATTTTAATAAAAATTAAACAAAAAACAAAAGCAATATTCGCGTACAAAATATATATATATATATATATATATATATACAGGGTGGCCGATTTATCTGAAGACATCGAAATATCTCGAGAACTATGCACAGAATCAAAAAAGTTGTCGGATGAAAGTTGTTCGACACGAAGGGGGGCATCCAGTGATAATTAAATTTACCCCCGCCCCCATCCCCTGGGGGTGGAGTGGGGGCAAAAACAATAAAACTTAAATAGGAACCCCCAGTTTTTATTGCAGATTTGGATTCTCCGGAAAAAAGTACACCAATTTGACCTAGGAGCTATTGCATTTTGGTTCACAGGTGGCGCTGTAATCCATAAAAATCCAAATTTATCTGAAGACATTGAAATACCTCGAGAACTATGCACAGAATCAAAAAAGTTGTCGGATGGAAGTTGTTCGACACGAAGGGGGGCAGCCAGGGGGCAAATAGGGACAATTTGATCCCTTTATGAAAATTTAATATTAAAAATTCTAATATTAGAATTTTTAATATTAGAATTTAGTAATATCAATTGCGAAAATTGTTATTCTGAATATGAAATTTTAATAATGTCCATTCGAAAAATTAAGATTATGAATAATTGATATTCTTCATATTAAAAATCAAAACTGATTACATAAAAATTGTGCATACAATATGGAAGCAATTTTATAAATAAGTTTTCTACCTTCAATAAAATTACATTTTAGGTTTTAAATTTATTATTTAATAAACAAAAAGAGGACATCACGCAATCCATTAAAAAACGCGTCATGTCCCTTCACTCAGCTCATTCATTCTCTCTCTGTATGTTTTTTCCGAAATGAGAATAAATAAGCTGAGCATTGACGGTCAAACCAGCTTCTATTAAACAAAACGAAACTCTTACTTCATTTGGGGATTTCGTCGCCATCTACCGGACCCCGAGAGAACTCACGTGGTTTCATACATGTACATCGCTTGCATTTCGGCCATCACCGGCGCCGGTTCTGTTACATAACGCTAGAGGGCGACATAACTCGAAAATAAAGTAGCATATCATTTTATACATAAGTTGAGTCACACGTAACCAGTTCACCTACATTTTTCTCTACTTTCCTAAAGGGAAGTAAATGGATATCGCGACTTTCTAATCCCCATATTAAAATTTAGTATTCACGGTCTCTCAGTGTAAGACTGTTTTTGAAGTCCATTGTATTGGTAGTTATTCGATCGGAGGTCACTTTGCTTTTAGAATAACAACTTTCCGTTTACGTGACTATTTTTTGTCTACCCTTCATTGCTTAAATCGAATTGCAAGTTAAAAATGAATCCTGCTACAGTTCCCGAAAAAATCGAAATGATTCTTATTTATGGTGAATGTAAGAGGAATATTGACGATGCTGTTGCGTTGTATGCTGAGCGTTTTCCAGATAATGCTCGCTCGCGTTCTTTTTTTTACAAAGTTGTGAATGCCTTTCACTCTGATGGCAGCGTACAAATGAAAAAAAGGAAGCGAAGATTAACAGTTAGAGGAGAAGCTAACGAAGTAGCTGTAGTAGCAGCTATTCACCAAAATCCACATGTAAGCACACGACAATTACATCGCGATTCCGGCATTTCAAGAGACAGTATTCAAAGAATATTGCATCGTCATAAGTTTCACCCATATCACATTTCACTGCACCAGGTACTAGATGGCGATGATTTTCATAACCGCGTGGTGTTTTGTGAATGGGCATTTCAAAAAATGCAAACGAACCACAATTTCTTTGCTAATGTATTATTTTCAGATGAATCTACATTCACGAATCATGGTGGCGTCAATAGGCATAATATGCATTATTGGAGCGTAGAAAATCCCCATTGGTTACGACAAGTTAATCATCAACGTCCTTGGTCGGTAAACGTTTGGTGAGGAATTATAGGAAATAAACTCATTGGTCCTTATTTCATTGAAGGTAATTGGAATGGAACAAAATATCGAGATTTCCTAGAACAAGAAGTACCATTACTACTTGAGGATGTTGCTATGGACGTCCGACGGACAATGTGGTTTCAGCATGATGGTTACCCAGCACATTTTTCAAGAGTAGCAAGGGAAATACTAGACCGTGATTACAATGGTAGGTGGATTGGTAGAGGTGGCCCCATTAATTGGCCTGCGAGGTCACCTGATCTAACATCTCTGGATTTCTTCCTATGGGGTTACCTAAAAGGTAAGGTTTATGAACAAGTACCAACGACTCGTGAAAACATGGTGGAACGCATAAGAACTGCTTGCGCAGAAATTTCTGCAGATATGATTCTATCATGTATAAAGTCATTTGAAGAAAGAATAAATAAATGCATTGAAGTGGAAGGTCAACATTTCGAACACTTACTCAAGTAAGTGAACAGTTAGACAGTGAGAGGCAAGGGGACTCACGTAAAACAAGCACCCCAAAGGGAACAGAAAAATACTACGTCCACGTCGTTGTTCCTGGGTAACGCTAAATGTATTTTTTCCCGGCTTTGTTAGAATGGCCGTATTCCATATCCGCTACGCGGGCGAAAATTGTCAATATTGGAGAATCCAAATCTGCAATAAAAACTGGGGGGTTCCTATTTAAGTTTTATTGTTTTTGCCCCCACTCCACCCCCAGGGGATGGGGGAGGGGGTAAATTTCATTATTACTGGATGCCCCCCTTCGTGTCGAACAACTTTCATCCGACAACTTTTTTGATTCTGCGCATAGTTCTCGAGGTATTTCAATGTCTTCGGATAAATTTGGATTTTTATCGATTACAGCGCCACCTGTGAACCAAAATGCAATAGCTCCTAGGTCAAATTCGTGTACTTTTTTCCGGAGAAACCAAATCTGCAATAAAAAATGGGGGTTCCTATTTAAGTTTTATTGTTTTTGCCCCCACTCCACCTCCAGGGGATGGGGGAGGGGGTAAGTTTAATTATCACTGGATGCCCCCCTTCGTGTCGAACAACTTTCATTCGACAACTTTTTTGATTCTGTGCATAGTTCTTGAGATATTTCGATGTCCTCAGATAAATCGGCCACCCTGTATATATATATATATATATATATATATATATATATATATATATATATATATATATATATATATATATATATATATGTGTGTGTGTGTGTGTGTGTGTGTGTGTGTGTGTGTGTGTGTGTGTGTGTGTGTGTGTGTGTGTGTGTGTATATTAGGATGGTCGTTAAAACAAAAATATCGCCAAAATTATTGTGCCATGTATAGTTTTCAAATTATTTAGCATTAAAGTCAGCCAATAGGAACAGGAGTTGCTTGATTGTCGCGACGATTGTACTGTCAGCGAACATCGAAATCGTCGCGACAATCAAGCAACTCCTGTTCCTATTGGCTGACTTTAATGCTAAATAATTTGAAAACTATACATCGCACAAATATCCGTCCAGATGACTTTGCATACACTTATAAAAAGGGTCCAGGTTACATGGCAATCGTCACAGGAAAGTCGTCCGACTTATTAAATGCATAGCCGTTGACGTCAAACGCGCAGCAACAAAGAAGTGTTACAACGAGCTGCCAGTACTCAAGGGAGAAACATTGATGTATCGCACACCCCGCACCCACATATTGAAGTCGATCAGATATTGTAAATAGTTATAGTATATATGTGTCAAATTATTTAAATATTGTCGATACTTTTTGGTCATATTACATAAAAGTATAGGTCATTGCATGGAAAGGAGGATTTTTATATATTAGACACAGTTATTTTCACAATCAACACTGGAGTCGGGCAATCGCATACATATCATCGCATTAACTTGTCATAATTCATTAAACCATTAAATAATTAATTATGACATTAAATCCATATCACAACAAAACATTATTATTCAAATACCAATTGTCATTTAAAATTAACATGTCATATTTTCATCAATTTTAAGTTTAGATTAAGAATAAGAACAAAATTAAGTCACAACGGTTAAATTACGCGGAATAAAATCATGTCAAATTCTAATAAATTACACGGAATAAAATCATGTCAGATTCGAATAAATTACGCGGATAAAATAACATTTACATAACACATTGGACATACCGATTTTTTCCGCATCGGTCTTTTTCCGCGCCGGTTTTTTTAATTTTCCAAGTTACTTTTCTTCACATCTTCGCTCCTTCTCTCCTTTACACGAATGTCGCGTTACAATTATCCCCCTTTTCTTTTCAGGGGTCGTCCGACGATCGGAAAAGAAACTCGGTTCGCGTGCATTCGTTTCGTCATGTGGTATCGTTTTCTGTGCGGTTATATCTACTAAGGCCCGTGAGTCTTTAAAAACGCATATGATTGAAGTTGTTGTTCTAAATGTGTCTAATTTATTTTGTCCTCGCCGTTTTAGCTACACCGAGGATTACAGCCACAACAGAGGATTATTTTTGCATCTCCGGTGTAATATATCGTCGAAGATTGGATCGATTGTGATTCTCCTTTATTTTATTGTTCGTTGGGTCACTCAAAAGGAAGCATTATTCCCCATTTGCTTTTTAATTTGATAGAGACCCTCGAACAGATGAAAGAATTACTTCGTTACTTTTTCTAGGGCACTGGATACGTGGGGCACTCTTAATGATACTAAGTCCCCTATACTCCAGATAATTTTTGAGTGGACCTTTTGCACTTTCTTTCTCCTTTGGTAACTTCGTTCCATATTTTTATTTGCAGAGAGTAATATATAATTTTGTTCTATATTTCTGCCGTCATAAATCTATATTTCTATATTTCTGCCGAAAAAAATGAATTTGACAGGGAGCATATACAGTCGAGTGGTGCGTCGTCATATTTAATAATTTTTCGATTTCTGGAACGAAGTTTACCCATTTTGTATGTTTTTCGGAGCACAATGTACGAAATAGCCTCCCCAGCTCTCGCATAACCCTTTTTGTAGGGTTTGACTGGGGAAGCCTTATTGAACTGAAATATACCCCAATATCCAGTGCCTCTAAACTATTTTTCACGCATCTGCCGTGAATTGTGAGCCATGATCGCTTAATACTTTCGTTGGTTTACCCATTATCGGTATATAGTCATTTATTATTTTGTTAAGGCTGGTGCGAGTGGTTGCTCTTCTCATGGGATAAAGTTTTACATATTTGGAGAATGCATCAAGAACCACAAAAATATGCTGCATTCTACCCCGTCCTTTGGGAAGCGGACCATAAAAGTCAACGGTGACCAAGTCGGATGGACCCGTTCATGGAACCATATCAAATGCTCCCTCAAATGAAACGTTTAAATACTTTGTCTTCTGACAGAGGTCACAGGACAAGACATATTGTTTGGTATCTTGATGCATTCCTCTCCAATAAAAAAATTTCTTTAAGTGTTGTACAGTTTTATAAACCCCAAGATGACCAAATCTGTCGTGAACATATTTCACAAAATGAGTACGCATCTGCCTTGGGACAACAACCTGCCATTGCTCTTGTCCACTCGATTTGTGAAATAATATTTCGTCATACACCTGGTAAAATGTATTACTCGGATCGTCCTTAAATATATATATTCATTTAACAATATCGTCATTCTCGCGTTATCATTTTAATAAAGTTTTCATGTCACCTTATAAGTCTGCTTTATTCAAGCGACAGACTGTCATGCCTAAAGCAGATGCATATAAGTTTGTACTTCCATCCTGAGTCGATGCTATCATGATCCTTTTATCGGACTCTACTCCAAATTTTCCCTCTGGATTCCGACTTCAAAAGTCCGCCAATACATTTTTGGATCCTTTTATATGAGATACCGAGAAGAAGTATTGTTGGAACAAAAGTCCCCAACGTAACAGCCGGTGACTCTGAAACATGCTGGATCCCAAAAATGTCAAACTTTTGTGATCCGTCATGATTTCAAAGTGCACCCCAATTCAGTACGTTCGGAATTTTGTCACAGAATACACGATGGACAGTAATTCCTTCTCGGTCGTTGTATATTTTATCTCTGCTTGATTAAGGCATCGACTCACGATGGAAACAATTCGACGATTATTATGTTTGTTGGAAATTGAGGATTATGGACCGACGAATAAATGATTTAATTAGAGTTTCGTAATTATATTTAATTGTACTTAAATAAAGATGTATAAAGATTGCGCGTAGAGAGACAGCATCCTCACGCTTCGAGCACCAACGTGTGAACTACCGGATTACATAGTTGTTACGTTGTCTATCGTTCATCTTGTCGCGGTATCAATTTTGGCTAATAGGTGACGCCGCGAGTATTATAATTTGAATTATTTTGAATGATGACGAAATATTTACATATTACAACATGCCTCCTTAAATTTGCGTCATTCATTCAAATTCAATCATTCCTCCATACCTTGTACGATATTTTCTTCTAAGTTTACATTAGTTTTAACGCTTTTCTATTTTTTATAAATTTTTCTTTGCATGAACTCTTGGTTAATATATCCGCTACATTATCATTAGTATTTATCTTTACAATATTAATTATACCCTTTTCATAGTTCTCATTTATGTAGTGATACTGCACTTCAATATGCTTCGAATTTTTTGTCTTATTACCGAATTTACCTATAGATACTGCGCCAGAATTGTCATCGTATAACTTTATCGGCTTATCTATATTTAAGTTGAATACATCATTTAGCAAATCTTTCATAAACAAAATTTCTGTCACAGCATCCGACATTGCAATATATTCAGCGAAAGTTGAATTTTGTGGTACAGCCTTTTGTTTTTGAGCTTTCCAGTACACTACGTTTCCGAACAATTTAATTACAAATCCAGTAGTGGACTTTTTATCGACATATATCGTTGCTTATATTGTTTCAAAAGGTTAGCTTTAAAGTTTTCGTTTTATAAAGTTACTTTAATACTCTTAACGCATACTTAAAATGAGTAGAATTAAACAGCTTTGGTATCTACTTAAATAGTTTACGCTAAACGCGATATCAGGTCTTGTGCCTGTGCTTATATATAATTGAGGAGCCGGGTGCAATAAGGGCACGAGCGCACGAAAATCCGTATAAGTATTGTCCAAGTTGAAATGGAATGATGAAATCTGAAAGTTGCTCAAATCGTTTTGAAAAAAATTGACGTTATAGAGGATGACTTGGCGAACCTTTTTTCTATGTATGGGATAAGAATTTAATTACGTTTTTAAACATAAATCGCCATATTTCGGCAACGACTTAACGAAATTCTTTGAAATTTGAAACGCGTACTCTTTATACCATACCGAAGACGATCAAATAACAAAATTTCTGAAAACACTAATCTTTTAATTACCAAAAATCGTATTTACCACTTTCCGCGCGAACATGGATTGTTACATTCAACGACGAAAAGTGACGAGGGAAGTTCAAGATCCAAACAACTTCCAGCGAGAAAGTTGTTCCCTATACTTCAATAAAGTTTTTTACAAAGTTCTAGAACAATCGGTTCATAATTTTCTGAAATACGGAATTTTCAATTCCTACAAGCGCGCGTGCAGATTTAATGTCATTCTCTGTACATATTCACGAATAGATAAATGTACTTCGGCTTTTAATTTTGTGTATTTCGATAATTTTATTAGTTTTAACTATTGTTAATTGTATTAAACATCGGAAATACTAAGAGAAAATGTCGCTTTTTCATGTGTGTTTCCGGAAGCGGCAACAATGTTGACAATCGCTCAGCACACTTGACATTAAAACGGTAAAACTCTTCGGCATAAAGATTGTCAACAATGGTATATTTTTTTTAATTTCATCACTTAAAGTATTATTATTATGAATAGCAATGGTCGGAAAAGATGACGAAACGAAGAAAAGTGGAAAAGAACCATAAAGAAAAACAGGAAGAACAAGGTAATATTATTTAAAGAGAGGTTAAGTTTTACTCGCAATATCTAGTCTAACCATTACATTTTAATGTTCATTTTGAGCTATGAGAAATTATTTACACGCAGGGTTTACGATATATTTCTGAAGGCGGAAAGACTGTAGAAAGTAAAGAATTTCGTCCATTACAATCTTGTTGTCCAAAGAAATGTTTTTCTACAATTGGTACTGTAGACCAATGTGGAGCAGCAAAATTTACATGATCATTTTTGGAATCTTGGTGATTATCTCGCCCAAAATGTTTTAATCAGTTCATTGACTAAAAATGTTCAGCGTAGATTCAACAGCAATGTTGCAAAATGGAAATATTATTTTGGAAACCGTGAGAAGTTTTGTGTTTGTAAAACATTTTTTGCAATGTTTTCGGTATTGGCCAAAAAAGGCTACGAACAATACATTCAAACATGACTTCTAAGAATAAAACTTTAAATGATAACAGGGGAAAATATGATCATCATGAAATTAAATTAACAAACGATTAGAAAATATTAATTCAGTTACATTGCGAAAGTTTACCTCATTCAAAATCACACTATAGCCGCAAGGATTCCGATTTAAACTATTTTGAATCCACAGACTTGACTTTGAGTGATCTTTACGGAATGTTTGTCGACTACATCTGTCACAGGCAATGTGGAGGCTCTGATTGCGAAGTCCACATATTGTAAATATTTTAATTATTATGTAAATTTTTCTTTCAAACTTCCACAAACAGATGTTTGCAATATATGTTCGGAGAAGGAAGCAAATAAACTTGATGATGATGAATACAAACAGCACAAGTCACTAGTGAAGCAATACCGAGACTGTAAAAAAGAAATGTTGAAATTAGAAAATGTATTACATCTCGAATTTGATTTTGCTCAAAACCTCCCTTTGCCGAAAATACCCGTTAATGTCCAGTTTTTTTGTCTTTTATTATGGCTTTACATTTTTAATGTACATTTGCATAAGAGCGATCGAAGTTACATGTTTTACTTTTTAGAAGGAACTTTAAAAAAAAGTGCAAATACAGTAGCTAATTTAGTTCATTATGCTATTAAAAAAGAAATGGAATTAGATCACTATGAAAAAATCTATTTATACTCCGACGCCGCAGGTGGACAAAACAGGAATTTAATGGTTTTGTTTCTTTCATCAATTTCCATGAAGTATGAAACCGAAATCCAACATCTTTATCCAGTCCGTGGACATTCATACTGTCAATGTGATAGTAACTTTGGACTATATGGGAAGAAAAAGGAAATGAAGGAAAAAATTGATACAGTGAACGAGTATGTCGAATTAATAAAAAATTTACGAAATCCACCTTTTACAATGATTGACGTATTGAATGAAAATATAATAAATTTTGAAAAATTCGTAGAAGTAAACAAAGACTTACAAAATATTAAAATCAGTCAGGTGGTAAAAATTAATTACTATCCAAATGTTCAAATAGACTTTTTTTACATTGGAAGAAAGTCTTCTTTAGATTCTGTAGAAAAGGTAGAATCGGCTATTGGCATATCTAAAGAGAAACTACAAGATATTGAAAAATTATTAAAGTATTTATCGGCACCAGCTCGTCTATTTTATGAAAACCTGATGAAACAAACGCCAAGAAAGTGTTCAAAAAAGGCTAAATCTAAATAACTACACTATTGAACATCAGAGAATGTAATATTTAAAGGTGTTACAAGATATTTATAATTTTTAAAACACACATGTTGTCAATTTTAAAATCAAAAGAAATATGTTACGGTTTGGTTGTAAATTATGTGTAATGTATATATTAAGATAGACTAGATAAATACAGAATATGAAAATGTAAACATTAATGTGCACAATTTATTTAAAAATCCATGTACTCTTTTCCTGGAATACACAAGTGTCATGAAAATAAAACAATAACATTGATTTTTTTTTCGCTGTCTCTTTCGACCACATAATAATTTTAATTTTCAATAAAATAACGTTAACAGTTCTTAAATCCCAAACCACCCCTCTTTATACCAAACGTTTTTATTGTTTAAATGTTAAGTGTGCTGAGCGGTTTCCGATGTTTCATTAACAACAGTTAAAACTAATAAAAGTATCGAAATACACAAAATTAAAAGCCGAAGTACATTTATCTATTCGTGAATATGTACAGAGAATGACATTAAATCCGCCCGTTTCCTTCTCTGCAGCGCGCGGCACGCTTTTTCCGTATTTCAGAAAATTATGAACCGATTGTTCTAGAACTTTGTAAAAAACTTTATTGAAGTATATGGAACAACTTTCTTGCTGGAAGTTGTTTGAATCTTGAACTTCGCTCGTCACTTTTCGTCGTTGAATGTAACAATCCATGTTCGACTGAAAAGTGGTAAATACGATTTTTTGTAATTAAAGGATTAGTGTTTTCAGAAATTTTGTTATTTGATCGTCTTCGGTATGGTATAAAGAGTCCGCGTTTCAAATTTCAAAGAATTTCGTTGAGTCGTTGCCGAAATATGGCGATTTATGTTTAAAAACGTAATTAAATTCTTTGAACAAAAAACTTCAATTTTTATTTTTTATCTCGGTTAATAGACATCTGATAAAAAACTCATACATAGAAAAAAGGTTCGCCAAGTCATCCTCTATAACGTCAATTTTTTTCAAAACGATTTGAGCAACTTTCAGATTTCATCATTCCATTTCGACTTGGACAATACTTATACGGCTTTTCGTGCGCTCGTGCCCTTATTGCACCCGGCCCCTCAATTCACCTATTAAATTTCTGTGTTTTACACTTTCATCAGTCTCTGTTGCTTGATCTAACCTTAAGTTAGCCTCCATTGGAGTATCGTGTAGTTTTGCATTTTCCAAATTGTACTTTACAGCCAATGATTCGATATAATTTTCTTGACTTAGGGTCAAAATTCCCTTTTCATAAACATAATTAATATCGATTCCTATGTAGCTCTTAATTTTTCCAATGTCTTTCATTACAAATTTTTGTGTTAACTTATCCTTCATTTCTTTTATCTTATGTTCATTTCTACAGCAAATTAAAATATCGTCGACGAATACTAGAATGTATATGGAATCATTGTCTGAATTGTTGACATATAAACAATAGTCATGTTTACTTCTAACATTGTTTAAATTTTCTAGGAAGTCATTTAATTTTTCGTACCAGGCTCTGGGACGTTCTCTAAGGCCGTAAAGAGCTTTCAATAATTTGCATGCTTTATTATTACCGGTTTCATAACCTTTTGGTTCATCTATGTAAACTTCAGACTTAATTTTGCCATTCAAGAATGCTGTTTCCACGTCCATTAGCTTAATGTACAGTTTGTTTACACAACAATAACTTAATAGAATTTTCAAGGTCTGAGTTTTACCTACTGGCGAATAGACATTCTCTATGTTTTCGTTTTGCCGAAAGCCCTTGACTACTAATCTAGCCTTATACGAAACATCGTTTTTTCTTTTATAAACCCATTTTACATTAATGATTTTCTTGTCTTTCGGCTTTTCCACAACTACCCGTGTTTTATTTTTCTTTAAACTCTCTATTTCAGAATTCATTGTCTTTTGCCATTCTTTTGAATTTTTGGAGTCAAGTGCCTCCTCAAATGTATTAGGTACGCTTGCATCTACGTAATTAACATGGGACATTCCACGCGAAACGGGCCACTTTTTTAAACTTATTTTTTTATTTCAATTTTACCTATGTACACTTGAAGGGACTTGCAAATGTAACATATTTGATCAATGAAAACTTAAAAATTCAGAATTTTTAAAATCTTATAGCACATTTAATTTTTGTAATTTTAAATATAGCCATTCTTTATCATTATTATTACACAAAAGGAAATGCATAAAAAAATTAATACGCCACATGATTTTTATAGCTTTTTGCACAAGCTTTCTATTAAAAATATTTATTTTCATTTATATGAACAAATTAAGGGGGTAAAATGCAATTAAAGTTTTAAAATCACTTTTTATATTTGTATGTGTCCTTAAATAAATCCCAAAAAATTCTAGAAAATTACCCCTTTCAAATACGAAACTACCCGTAAGTGCAAAATTATGGTATGAGCACTTATTATATGCAAAAAATCTATTTCAAACGAACGGCAAAACGAGAAGGCCCCTGGATTACACGTAAAGGCATACAACGCAGGGGCCATGTACCTCGGATAATTAACTGCGTGTATCTCCCTTCCATATGATCGTACCATAAATTTTTTTTTTCATTTTAAACAGAATTTCTGTATCTTTTATGCAAAATTGAGTAAATTGTGATCAACGGCGTCGAACTGTGCCAAAAAATATAAAAACCTTTTATTTATACACCAATTTTCCGCCAGTTTTCGGCATAATGCATACTTCTTGCGTTGTTATTAAGCATTTTGTTTAATTTAATAGCATACATTATTTATTATACTGAATATTATGTATAAAATTGGTTTATAAAAAATGCCAATTAACTGTCCTAATATGGCGCACCTGAAAAACATGATCGTAATAATCATAAACAATGATAATGAGGCACTTAACATGAAGTGCATCTACATTAAACGGAAATTTGTATAAATATATATTATACATATATATAAAATAAATTAATAACAATTGTCAATTTAGTTATTGACAGCTGTCATATCTGTAATTTAATATCAAATTCGTAATCAGCGACTTTAAAAGCTTATAGAAACTCATTATTATGCAATTACAGAAGCTCTTTCTCACTTTCGTTAGGTTTTTCTCGATTTCCAACCACTGCGTACCGTTTCTCGCAAGAGAAGTTGAGCCACGAGAACTACGTATAAGACGCTCCTGACTCCGTTTTACTCGATCGTATGTGATCAATGTTAACACTATTTTACGTTCTATTCTGCTTTTCATTTTGTTGGACTATTTCGTCTGTAAATTGCCTGAGTTAATAATTTTTCCTTAACCCGCTTACTCCTAACCAACGTTTCTCTGAACTGTACGATTGCCCATTGCGGCTAGCCGCATTTGGTGTGTTGAATAGTTTTTTTTAAAGAAACTATATAACTCTGGCTATATTTTCTGTATTTGTGTAGCTCATAAAGTACGGAAAAATATTTTCCTTAATTAAATTTGTTCGTTATGCCGCGTTATAATGAATGCATTAATCTCTTTAAGGATTTAGGCGTTAAGGGGCACAAAGGAGGAGATCTTCGGTATCCTTCCGAAAAGTTACGTTTAATTATTCCTTCATTGCCTGACAATTGTAAGATTTGTTCTAAATGTCGGTTAATGGCATTTAATCAGCATACTTCCTTTCAACCTACAATACCTAACTCGTCTTCTCGGTTATTGCAAGTAGATGATGATGATGTTGAAATGAAAGATGTTTTATGTGACAATTATGAAGATAACGACATTTCCGACGATGTCGATTTCGTACCTCCAAATGACCAATCCTTGTCAACTAAGCCGCTTTCGAGAGAAACACAATTAGAAGATATGTTAGAGAATTTGAAACTTATATTCGCAGACCGTAATACCACCCATGCTGAGCGAATTTGTATCTTGACAACCGCTCCAAAGTCATGGAGTGAACGTCAACTCGCTAAGGAATTCAATACATCTAGGCGATTGGCGAAAGCAGCTAAAATACTTGTATCTACAAGAAGCGTATTTTCATTTCCAACACCTCGCCCGGGTCGTCAAATATCAGATGAAACGGCACAGGCTGCGCGAAGTTTCTACGAAGAAGACGAAAATAGTCGTATGATGCCTGGTATGAAAAATACTGTTGTCATTAGAGACGTTACTGGCGAGAAAGTAAAGCTACAAAAACGGTTGGTTCTGTGTAACTTACGAGAACTACATCGTTTATATGTTGAAAAATACCCAGATAATCGCATTGGTTTTAGTAAGTTTTCTACACTTCTACCTCCGAACTATGTTCTCGCCAGCGCAAGCGGTACGCACAGCGTATGCGTTTGTACATATCACCAGAATTTTAAGTTAATGGTAGATGCTGCGGACTTATCGGAGCTGACATCGGCTAGTATTGCTAGCATTGTTTGCCCCAATCCCACGGAGAAATGTTACTTCGATGAATGTAAGTCGTGTCCTGGTGCGGAGCTGCTTACCGGCTCACAGATTTATTTGAGAAGGCCGAAATCGAGACTGTTCAGTTTCAGAAGTGGCAGACAGTTGATAGATCCACATTGCTGACGCAAACAATGGATGTATATGAATTCATAGACGAATTCTCTAAGTGCCTGTCAATTCTGAAATTGCACCATTTTATTGCCAAGCAACAAGGTGCTTACGTGTCAAGCAAAAAGGAAACGTTGCAAAGAGGTGAAGTTCTTGTTCGTATGGACTTCTCTGAAAATTACGCGTTTGTCGCCCAAGACGCTGCTCAGTCATTTCACTTCAATAATAATCAGTGCAGTGTTCATCCGGTCGTATATTACTACCGTGATGAACAAATGCAGTTGAAGCACAAAAGCCTGGTAGTATTGTCTGATTGTCTTCATCACTATACAACAGCAGTGTATCTTGCGCAAAAAATCATAATTAATGATATAAAGTATACTTGTTTTGTAGAAAAACTGATTTATGTAACTGATGGAGCGGCACAGCAGTGCAAAAATCGATTTCAGTTTATGAATTTGATGCATCATGAAGAAGACTTCGGACTTAAAGCGGAATGGCATTTTTTTGCCACGGCGCATGGAAAGGGTGCTTGTGATGGCATTGGTGCCGTATTAAAAAGAGGAGCTTGTCGCGCGAGTTTGCAAATAACATCTGGTCAACCAATTCTCACACCTCATGCTCTCTTTCAATGGGCCAAAAGAAATCTTAAACGAACGGACCTGTTTTTTGTGACCCAAAGCGAATACGATGTAGCTAAACAAAGTTTGCAGATGATATTTGCTACAGCTACAACAGTATCGGCGACGCAGAAATGCCACAGTTTCATTCCAATAATTACAGCAAATGGAGAGAAAGCTTTAATGATAAAAAGAATTTCAAACGCGGAAACTTAGTTCACTTTTCCTCGCGAAAAGCTGAAAAAGGGTCGAAAATCAAAATCGACGTAAGCATTGCAGGCATATGCAAAAGAACGTGAGAGGCAAGGGGACTCACGATAATCAAGCACCCCGAAAAAATGTAAATCCGATCGTGCAACCTCCACGCGGTACATCTTGGGTAATGCTAACGCCGACGGTAACTTAATTTAACAGTTTTGACAATACATTGAATGTATTAAATATTGGAAATAAAAAATATAAACTATTATAATACAAAACTAGATGCCTTCGACCAGGGTGCCTACAATTTTGGCTAAATTCGTATTGCAGTTCCCTGACGAAAGGCTGATGCTTCCGGGAATATTCCCATTTTAACGCTGCCAGGAAAGAAGATGGCAGAGGGTAGTTCTAGCATCGTTAGGTTCAAGTAGTTTCTATACATATATTGTAACAATATCTTGTTCCTTAAATAGGGTGAATATGCCAATGAATGGACGGTTAAGCATTTTTCACACTTTGATCGATTGTAACTTTTGAATTCTTTTATGAAAATTTTATTATGATACCACCATTAGAATCGTTAGACTCTGCTCTTTATGACCGTGTAGTTCAACCTTTGATTTTATTTAATTATTAACCTCGTCTTCATATGTTTGTAAAAAAATCCGCTAAACCCCAATGAATAGACGGGTTAAATCAAATGGGACGTTTTCAGTACCAGTTTTGGATGGCTTTAAAACTTTGCTTTGATTTTACAAAATAATAAACACTGGAAGATCAATAGTACTGTAAATATGGTCCCTATGGTCTAGGTCGAAGTAAAAATGTGTAACAACAACGCAAGAAGTGCATAATGCCATACATTACGCCGAAAACTGGCGGAAAATTGGTGTATAAGTGTTACGGACGGAATCGATGTTTTATCAACTGCGGTACCCGGCGTAGGTTTTTTTCCCACAGAGGTGATTTTGCCTACGCCATTGCACACCCGAATGGGGGTACCTCTCAAAATGAATGAGGCCTGTTAGGTAAATTATGTAAAAGGCCCTTTAAAATGGTGACGATCTCGATAAAATTATTTGTAATTCGAATAGTATATTACGATGTAAAGTATGACGTTGTAGTCTATTTAAATGTTCGAGAGTTTGAAAAGTCGAACTAAGATGAGAAAAAGTGACGATCGGGTTTTTAGAGAACGTTTCGGAACGCCGTCAGGGTTGGGATGTCCGGGTCGCGATCGGGTCGTCACCGGTTGATCGCGAATAAATTTTAAATAGATTCTTGAGGCCGATCAAACCGCGTGTTTTATTTTGAGCCCTTCCACCAGTCGTTTATAAAATTGGTGCCGAAACCCGGGAGTAATTACCGGTAATGGTGGAAGTGGCCTTGCGACTATTCGCGGCCGAAATTTGTGTCGCGTATATATGGTGAACTGTCGCGCCGGGTTCGAGAATCGGCGTCGTGGTATTTAGTGACTGTTCGAGGATGTGAGTGCGAGGCACAGGATTTCTTGGATGTCGTTGCGTTGTTGAGAGGTTGAGAGGAGGTTTGAGGGGTGCGTCGTCTGTGGGAGCTGTTTTGACAGGAGGCCTCCAGAAAGCAACGCCAACATCAATCTCCGTGGGCCGCATGTGGATTGCAGCGATCAGCTACTGGTACCAGTGAAAATGCAACATCGGTAAAATGGAGTTTGGCATGGTGAGCTGTACGTTTTTTCCGGTTCTGTAACGGAGTAATTTGCATTTTGTCAATTTTTGATTGCGCGTTCGTTTTGTGACTCCATTTCATGCTTGTGACGCGCGATCGTGTTTTGTCGTCCTACACGACGTTTCAATGACAGTTCGAAAATTCATGATCGTACTTGGTCGGTAGTTTGTCAACGCGAATATCTATTACTAAAATTTTACCTTTAAGAATGTATGATTATTAGTAGCGTACTAACTGTGATGTAACCAAATAGGGTAATTAAAATGTAGTTAGTTCTGCGAGCTCTGTTTGAATTCGCCAATATTGACGATGATTAATTTATTCAAATTACAGGTTGAATTAAATAATTTATATTAATAACAAATAAGAATTCGAACAAATTTTAGAATAGGGATAAATTTTAAATTCTAAATTCGACTTGTTGAGAATCGAACATAAATACGCGCATATATACGGAAAAATAGAACGACAAATTATTAAATCGATAATTGTAAATTTTAAGAATTAAAAGTGAGAATAGGACGAAGTTGGATGACGATATAATAGGCATCCAATTTCGTCAAAATCACTGAATGATACTTTTGGCAGAGTTTATTATTCAACGTTGTAATTCAGCAATTTAAGTCGAAATTCCGATCTTTTCGAGTTTATTGAATATCGAAGAAATACAAAACAGCGCCTTTGACAGGTGTTCTGACGAACATCATCTTTCTCTAGATGTCCGTAAGAACATCGCGCCTTTATAAATGTTGAAGCGAAACTGTTGCGAACAGTTCGAATCGTTCTAAAGATATTACCCGGTTGCGTAGTTAAATTAAGAGACGAAGTAATAATCGAGGCAAAAAGGAGGTTGATTAATTACCGTCAATTCAATACCAAAATTTAAGACGTGAAAAGCGTCGAAATGAAAGTGGAAAGTGTTAACAGGGTTCGTTTCGTCGTCAGCATGATTCGCTTCTGGATGGAGAGTAACCATCTGGTTTCGAGCACGGAAAATCGGATACATCAATCTCGTGATCGCATGGCGACTCCGATTTTGTACCAGTGCTGGCCTTTTGGTGAATAAGAAGTCCGGAGGTTTGGAACGCAGAAAAAGCACGCCTCATGATTCGCTTTTCGAAATGGTTTGAAACCGTTTGGTTTCGAGCACGTAGAATCGGATACGTCAACCTCGTGGTTGCACGGTGACTCCGATTTCATACCAGTGCTGGCCTCTCGGCGTATATTTCGGAGGTTTGGAACGAGGGCTTTTTTGAATTTGGACTTCGGTACTTAGTGGGGGAAAATCCTTTCACTGATTTTCAAAGAGTGAAAACGTCGCCTAGCAACCAAAAATAACGACGCGGACGCCTCCTCCTTGCCGCGAGATCGAAGAGAACAAATCTAGCTATCGAACGGAACGGTAGTTTTTGAAAGCTTGACCGCACGTTTTATTTTACCCGTTTTAAACATAAATTTGGTGCATTGAAATGTAATCGAGATAACACCGCCTTAAATAGGTATTAGTAAAACGTCATGTTTTGTCCGATGTTCGTGGAAACAGCACCCCCATTTTCTCAAACAGAAGTTTGATGGAAGATAATATTATTCGGTACATATTCGATGGCGATATAATATAAACGGAGCTTGCAGATCTGCGACGTGAACTATTTTAAGTAAATGTAAACATTGCTGGATGTTCAAAACGAATGGCGACCATTGAATGTATAATTTGAGGCAGGAAGTAAAACAATCGTTCGCGAAAGCAAAAATAAAATTTCGTGCAGACGCACAGAAGTGTGCCTATAGGATTTATGTACAGGCCTTTCAACTGCGGCGACGATATCAGGCGACATGCGGTGGAGTCTCGATTATTACACCGGTGCGAGTCA
The DNA here is from genome assembly GCA_030407085.1 of Trichopria drosophilae. NCBI lineage: Eukaryota > Metazoa > Arthropoda > Insecta > Hymenoptera > Diapriidae > Trichopria > Trichopria drosophilae. The sequence goes on from CM059584.1 coordinate 72,508,716, forward strand.
ATTATTCAAAAACCCCTTTGAATCTGATCCATCTAAAAGCGTGTGGATAGTCGAATATCTATCATTTCGGCCGCATGATTCGCTTCCGGATGGATAGTATCCATTTGGTTCCGAGCACGGGGAATTGGATCCCTTTGACCTTGTGGTCTACCGTGGACTCCAATTTCGTACCAGTGCTGGCCTTTTAGTGAACAAGAAGTTCGAAGGTTCGGAACGAGGGCCGTTTGAACGATTTTCGAATACCGCCAGGAAAGATGGCGTTCCCCACGATATTCGACTACTCGATGGTAAATTCTAGATCAAAACGAGTGAGATAAAATCTCTCCCCTAGGTTTGTGTTGCTTAGCAACAAAAAACGACGTGATAACCTCCTCCGTTGCTTGACTCCATCTAACGAACTCGATCCGATCGGACCGCGAATTCCGCACGAGAAATATCGTTGCCGCCGAGGGTTTACCGAATAAATTATTCGTTTTTATTTGGAGCTGACTAAAATCGCGTGTTTCATTTCTCCACCGCCCATCGATCCTTAATAAATGTGAAATCATTTTAAAAGATGCCAACAAAAAAAAATATCGATAACAATTGTTTTAACAATCGACGGAGACGAAATGTTTGCATTCCTAGCTGCCTTAACTTTCGTTTTGTGATATTTATAAACACCATGTGTGACATGGAATGATTTCGTCGAAAATCCATCTAGTCATCAGAGTTATTATGAAACTTGTAAATAAATAATTCTTATAGTTGAATGCTTAAGATGTGGCGAATTTCACATGTTCATGGCGCAATGTTTTATAAACTGCGGTACCCGGCGTAGGTTTTTTCCCACAGAGGTGGTTTTCCCTACGCCATTGCACACCCGAATGGGGGTACCTCTCAAAATGAATGAGGCCTGTTAAGTAAATTATGTAAAAGGCCCTTCAAAATGGTGACGATCGCGATAAAATTATTTGTAATTCGAATAGTATATTATCGAGGTAAAGTATGACGTTGTAGTCTATTTAAATGTTCGAGAGTTTGAAAAGTCGAACTAAGATGAGAAAAAGTAACGATCGGGTTTTTAGAGAACGTTTCGGAACGCCGTCGGGGTTGGGATGTCCGGGTCGCGATCGGATCGTCACCGGTTGATCGCGAATAAATTTTAAATAGTTTCTTGAGGCCGATCAAACCGCGTGATTTATTTTGAGCCCTTCCACCAGTCGTTTATAATAAGGTTTTTATATATTTTGGCACAGTTCGACACCGTTGATCACAATTTACTTAATTTTGCATATATTCGTATTTGAAAGGGGTAATTTTCTAGATTTTTTGGATATTTTTTTAAGGACACATACAAATATAAACAGTGATTTTAAAACTTTAATTGCATTATACCCCCTTAATTTGTTCATATAAATGAAAATAAATATTTTTAATAGATAGCTTGTGCAAAAAGCTATAAAAATCATGTGGCTTATTAATTTTTTTATGCATTTCCTTTTGTGTAAAAATAATGATAAACAATGGCTATATTTAAAATTAAAAAAATTAAATGTACTATAACATTTTAAAAATTCTGAATTTTTACGTTTTCATTGATCAAATATGTTACATTTGCAAGTCCCTTCAAGTGTAAATAGGTAAAATTGGAATAAAAAAATAAGTTTAAAAAAGTGGCCCGTTTCGCGTGGAATGTCCCAGATAGGTAATTCTCCTGAAAGGGACCCCGAAATGCGTCACCTTCGCTATTTCCAAGATTCGCAATGAAATTCCAATATAACATATATTTTTTTGCAATTTTGAATAAATTAATTCTTAAACTAGAATATATTAACTAATATTTGACGTATATAGAGAAAATTTAATACGTCATTTTCATAGCTAAACACGCGTTTGCAAAGTCGTTGCATATTTTTCATAAAAATTGCATTTCATTGTAATTATTCATTATAACGTACAAAAACAATACAAACCACCCTGTATAATGAGTTATCGGATTACCATATCTTTCAATAGGACTCTTTTTTCTAGTTGACATTCTTTTAACGGTATTTCGTTCATTATCAGTTATTTCACTTTCATCAACAATTTCTTGTTCACTAGCACTTATATCGTTTTCACACAATTCGCTTTCAGAATCGTTACTTACTTCATCATTCTCGCTTTCTAAATTAAATTCAACACGATTGTCAGTTTCAATTTTTTCTAAACAAATTAATTCGACTCTTACATGTCTAGCGTTAATAACTCTATTACCGATTAATACTCTGTATCCATTACTCACATAGCCTACTAATATTCCCATTTTTGCTTAACCATCCCATTTGCCTCTTCTTAAAATTTCAGGCGTTCTTACAAAAACTTTACTACCATAGATTTTTAAATTTGATACATCAGGTTTCTTTCCTCACAACATCTCATATGGAGTTTTGTTTTCTTTTGTGTTGGCTATTGTACGATTTTTCAATTTCTGGCCAATATCTTACGTGAATTTTAGCCCCTTTTAATAAACATCTGCCTATATCCATGGGTGATCTGTTAAACCTCTCCGCTACTCGGTTTAATTGATGGACGTAGAATGGACAAGGTGATGGTTCAATGCCTTTATTTTTTACAAAATTATAAATTTTTTTATTTAAATATTCTTTGCCGTTGTCACGACGGATTTTTTTTACTCGCTTATTAAATTGATTTTCGAGTAAGTTTACATAATCTATAAAACATTCTGTAGTTTCATCTTTGCCTTTGATGCAATATACTTTGCTGCATTTGCTGTAATCGTCAATGAAACTTAAGAAGTATTTTTCTCCACCATAGCCTGGATTTATATGTGGACCATTTAAATCCGTGTGGATTAATTCCAAAATTTCATTAGATTTTGTTGTCTTATTTTCAAAAGGTACATTTGCCATTTTGCTTTGGATGTAATTTGCGCATTTCATACTATTCTTTTCTAGTTTTACTGGCAAACCATCAAATAATTTTTCATTTACCAATTTGTTTAAATAGTGAAAATTTACATGTCCTAACGCTCTTTGCCATGTTTCTTTGTCAGTTAAAATTGTTACATTTGCATAAATGTTCTCATTACTATTTTTATAAATAAAACATTTCATCGTATATAAATTATTTATTTTTTCAGCTACTGCCACTAGCTCTCTATTTTTATTGTATATTTTTGCATTTTGATCTTTAGAAATAATGGTATTGTTTTCAGCAATTTTTGACAAACTTAATAAATTTTTACTTATACCTTTAACATAATAGACATTTTTTTAAATTATTTCCTTTTCATTATAATGAGTTTTGAAATATGCTTTTATATTACCCAATTTAGTAGTTTTTAAATTTTTTCCATCAGGTAGTTTTACGTCAATTGGATTATTTAGTACAATACAGTTTTCATAATATATTATATCGCTATTTATTATATGATCAGTGCAGCCACTGCCTAAAAGCCAGTTTATTTCATTTTCACTATCACAATCAAAAGTATTTTCTTGATTTATTTCGCTATGATTTACCCTAGTTAACCAAGATTCAGTAAAGTTGTCCTCGCTGTGTTGACTTGAAGCTTCTCCTGTTTGCTCAGTTGATCCTATGCCTTGTGTGTAACTTCTGTGTAGGTTACCTCTTAAGTTGCCTCTTTGAGAGCCTCGATAAAATCCTCGCTGGCCTCGACCCCTAGTGAATGAAGTTTCTTTTCTTTGGCTGGATTGAGCCCCTCTGGATTGGTTGAATTGTGGAGGTCTCGGTTCTTTGATTTTCGTATTACATGCACTTGTATTTTTCTTACTGCTGTTTTCACTTTTCGTTATATTTTTCTCAAGAATTTTTGCTTTAACATAAACAAAAGTTCTTCGATCTTGAGGGATTATGTCAATAAAATCTCCAATATAACTATAAGTTGAAGGTAGTGCTTTGATTATGTAACTTATTTTTTCTTCTTCGGTTAGTGATCCTCCGGCTGATTTGTATTTTTTGTAATGTTTTTCAAAATCTGTAAAGAAGTCTTCAACCTTGTCGTAATTAATTAGCTTCACATTTTCTAGGTGTCCCCTTGACAATATCTGTAGAGCTGTAATTTTGTTGAGTACATGCTTTCAAATTTTTGTAACATATCAAAAGTTGATTTACATTCGTTTATATATTCCAATTGTTTATCTGTTACTGAGCTTATCAGAATATTTTTTGCTTTTAATTCAGCCTTTTTCCAGACACTTTCTTCATCTTGTTCATTTTGTGCTCTCGTTGCTTGTTCCTTACATTCTTTGTATTCTAGAATATCTAGTAATCTGTATTCCCAACTGGAATAATTACTGCCATAAAAAATTGGAATATATATGTCATCAACTCTTGCTTGTTTAGCCATTTCAATTTGTTCTAGTTTTAAACACTTTTCAATTTCACCTTTTAATATTAGTACTGTTTTAATTCCTTTAATATAGCTTTTCAACAAATAATTTTTTTGTTTTTCATTGAGTACAACGTTTTTACTCAATATATTGTTGTCGTTGTTTTTAGTTGATTCGTCGCTCATTGAATAATTTCCACTTTTCATCTACCATGTGCTTAACATCGTTGCAGCCACGTGTCTCGAATCGAATCTTAATCTGTTTGCATCAATGTCTTTTCTGGAATAAATTTCAAATATCTTTTTCGGTGATTGGCAATCCTATGTTACTGATTCTGAATGCACATGTATTTTTCACTTTTTTATTTCGGAGCACATGTTTTTCGCACACCCTCACTTTTTCACTTTATTACCAGTCTCTTTTATTAATTTTTTTTCACTTTAAACCAACCACGCTCTGCTACCATGTTGGAAATTGAGGATTGTGGACCGACGAATAAATGATTTAATTAGAGTTTCGTAATTAGATTTAATTGTACTTAAATAAAGATGTATAAAGATTGCGCGTAGAGAGACAGCATGCTCACGCTTCGAGCACCAACGTGTGAACTACCGGATTACATATTTGTCACGTTGTCTATCGTTCATCTTGTCGCGGTATCAATTTTGGCTAATAGGCGACGCCGCGAGTATTATAATTTGAATTATAAATTTGAATGATGACGAAATATTTACATATTACAACAATGTTCATCAAACTGTAGAAGCCCCCCCCCCCCTTAATACCATGATCGCTCGCATCAGCCTGAACATAAAATTTACCATTTGGAATGATGTGGTGGAGACTCGGACCTGTCACAAAATTCCTTTTAAGGTCGTCAAATGCTTCTGTATCTGCTTGTCCATTTCCATGTCGCGTCTTTCTTTAATAATTTTCGCAAGGGGTCCACAGCGGTACAATGATTGGGGCTGAATTCTCTATAATAATTACAAACCCCTAAGAACCGCTGTAGTTCTTTTACATTTTTCGGTTCGTTAAAATCCCGAATATCTTTTAACTTTTCCGGATCCGGATTAACCCCCTCGCGAGAAATTATAAAGCCCAGGAAGGGGAACTTCACTTTAAAAAATTCACATTTTGCGATATTTAACGTGAAACTGCGCTCAGATAGTCTGCAAAACAGTTTTTCTAAGCTATTAATATGGGCGTCAAATGACTTAGCGCCCACTAGCAAATCGTCAATATATATTGCTGTCTCTTTTTCTAATTCACCATCCAGAGCCATACTCAGTGCTCTCATAAAACTGCTGCCAGCAGTCTTGAGGCCAAAGGGAACCCGACAAAATTGGTATGTCTTTCCCTCGAAAATGAATCCCGTATACCGGCGGGAATCCACATGTTACGGTATTTGCCAATACCCATATGTGAGATCCATTTTCGAGAATGAAGACACACCGTAAAATGTTTGCAGCAATTCTTTAATTAGTGGGGGGGGGGGTGGAGTTCGTTGTCATCTTCTATTACGTCGTTTAATTGTCGGGCATCTAAACATATCCGAATCCCCCCATTAGCCTTTTTTACTTTTCTTACGGGATTCACGTAGGGAGTTACAGCACGTTCGATGATCCCCTGCCTCAACATCTCTTGTATTTCACTGCTGACAGCGTCCCTGATGGCAAATGGCACTGGATAGCTTCGTCGTACATATGTCTTATTACTTTGCAGACTAATCCGGTGCCCATACCCCTTCGCCGGGCCTAATTTTTCGGCAAATGAATTTTTATATTTTGTCAAGACATTTTTAAATGTCCTTTTCTCCACCACATCAAGCTCTGTTATATTATTAACCACTTCATCAATTTCTGTCATTATTTTTTCATTTTTATCAGACTCACAACTCACGGCATTACACGCCGGAATATCGCAAGACAACGACTTGACATGTCTACTATATCCATAATTAACCTCATACTCCTCGTCATTTACACAATTATCATTATTTACATTTACACAAATATCATTATCAACATTATCATTAACTTTTTCACAAATATTTTCATTATAATCATTACCATTTTTACACATATCATTATTCACATTATCATTATCATAATTAGCACAAATATCATTAACCTTATCATTGACATTTTCACATATATTATTATCATTTTCGCAATTCACATAAACATCATTATTAATATTATCATTATCAATTTTGTAACATTCATGGTTCAGATTATCATCAATTATCTCGTTATTTTTCATCAAATTATTTCCTTCATTATTATCATTATTAACTTCCCGGTCTACAGGGAAGTTATTGAAATGACCTCGAAAATGGAAAATGCTAATTTCATGATATCTCCACGTTTTGTGACCACTAGAAGCAAACTGACACATTTTTAGAGAGATGTCTGTCTGTCTGTCTGTGTGTGCGTGTGTGTGTGCGTGCGTGCGTGCGTGCGTGCGTGAGTGCGTGCGTGCGTGCGTGCGTTGCGTGCGTGAGTGCGTGCGTGCGTACGTGCAATTTTTAATCGATGCGTCCTGACCTAACTTCGTGCTGATTAGATTTTGAACATGATCGGCTGAGCGGTTTTCGAGTTATTCCAAAAAAAAAGTAGTAAAAATAGTACAAATAACGTGAAAAAATGATATTATTTAACAAATTCCGTCATTTTTTGTGAGGAAACTGTTGATGCGCGTCAAAAAACTGAGAAATAAAAAAGCCGACATATCAAAAAGCCGACAAGTAAAAAACCAACATATTAAAAAGCCGACACGGTAAAAGTATTATTCTCTTTACAATATGCCGATTTTTTACTAGTCGGTTTTTTTATTTTTCGGCTTTTTGACTGTCGGTTTTCTGACTTGTCGGCTTATGTATAGTATTATTACTAGACCAAAGGTCTGGATGAAGTATTGAATTTGCTCACCCGCCAAAAAATTACCCTACAGTTTTTCATCAAATGTCGACGTTTCAGACCCCAAAGAACCCAAAAAACAATAAAATAATTTGTGTCCGTGATCTTGTACGTACGCCCGTACGTCCGTACGTACGTACGTCCCGTTTTTTTTTAAAGATTAATCTTTTTTTCAGTTTGACCTGGCCAAACTAAGAACTGATTAGTTTTTGGAGTCAATCCATCCATCCGCTCATAAAAGAATTTGTAAAAATAAAAAAAATAAAAAACGTAAAAACAGTTTCATATTAAAAAAAATTGATGATAGGAAGTGCAAAATCGAGAGAAATTGAAAGCGATCGAAAAATATCGAAATAGATCAAAAAAGATCGAAAGAGATTGAGAAAGATCGATAGAAATCGATAGTCATCGAAAAAGATCGAAAAATATCGAGAGAGATCAAAAAATATCGAGAAAGATCAAAAAATATCGAGGGAGAACGATGAGGACCGAAAAAGATCAAGGAAGATCGAAAAAGATCCAGAGAGATCGAGAAACAACGATATATATCGAAAAAGATTAAGGGCGATCGATAGGGATCGTGAGAGATCGAGAAAGATTGAGAAACATCGAGGGAGATCGAAATGATCATGGGAGATTGAAAAAGATCGATAAAGATCGAGGGGGATCATGAGAGACAGCGCCGGATTATTTTTTAAGAAATAATGGGTAGATTTCGGAAATAGAACCTCTCTATATAACGCAAAATATGGAAAACGTACGTGAATATAGCCAGTCCGTTAAATAAACCGGAATAAAATACGAGAGATCGGGAAGTTATTGTTTCGACTCGCTAAGGGGCACAACCGCTTTATTTAATATTTCATTTGTTTCATTATCATACATTACATTGTCATCCTCCTCTTTTCCTACAACATCGTTCTTTCTGTTAAGATTTTTGATATCCCTGCGATTCATGACGAAGACGTATGTGGCCTCGTCGTCATTCAAGCATAATATGCTAATCGCAGGGTCAAGTGAAAATTGTACGTTGTTGTTTTTTATCGGTTTACCTGCCCACCTAATTTCTCCTTCAGAGTAATTTAAAATCGTGCCGTATCGTACATGAAAATCGTTCCCTAAAATAATTTGTGTCGACAGATGGGGAATTACAAGGAAAGCATGGTCAGTCAATATATCGTCAATTTTAAATTACAAAAAGACTTGTGTTTTTATTGTCGTGGCCTTTCTCCCAATGTATGTATGTATATCATTTATTAATATCTTAGACATATTGTCTCTAGATATATATGTACATAAATAATAAAAAAAAACAATTTAATAACAAAACAATATATAACGCAAATAATAATAAATATAACAAATATAAATTGTAGCGCACGGTGGAAATACAAAATAATAAAAACTAAAAACTAAACGCAAGTATAAAAAAACAAAGCCGGTATATACGTTACATTTGACACGATAACTACATTTATAATAATTGTTACTCTAACATTAATAATTCCATCAGTCCAGCACGAAACATGTTAACGAGTTGATTTCAGCGCGTCAGGTAGAGTGTCCCAGTATTGAACAGCTCTTATCCAAAATGAATTTTGGTATCGAGTCGTGCGGCAAAAAGGTATAATAAAAGAAGGACCAGATGTTCGTGCTGACCTTCGCAAACCTGTAGCAATCACAAATCTGGAGTGTAGATATGATGGATGTAAAGTAGACAAAACTTGGTACATAAGAGTACCCAGGAAATATTTACGACGTACAGAACAGGAGAGCCATCGTGCTGATGCATAGTATGTCGAGAGATTTTGATCTCGTCGTAAGTTGTAAACAAGCACAAGGCACTGTTTAATATACGCTGAAGCTTAACATTTAAGTAACCAGAAAGATCGGAATATACCAAACACGCATAATCAAAATGAGGTATGATTAAAGCATTAACCAACATTAATTTGACTTTAGTACATAGCAAGTTCCCACGATACCGAAGTCTATACAAGATGTAATGTACTCTGGAAGATATTGCAGAGATGTGTCGGTTCCAGGATAAGTCCGATAAGATGTAGACGCCAAGATTCTTTACACTATCTGAAAACGTTATGACATTTCCATCCAATAATAGATCTGGCAATTTCTTCGATTTAGCTAATGTCAGGTGATGAGTCGAACCAATCATGATCGCCTGCGTTTTACTGATATTTAACGTCAAGCCGAATTCTCGGGACCAATCGCACAGAGTAGCTATTTCAGAGTTTAGGTTTGCAATGGTTAGTTCTATATCATCTATGGACGTGTGCAAATAAAATTGCACATCATCTGCAAAAATTACAGTTGTATCCTTACAAAAATTTAGTCGAGTGAATAGCGTATTTATGACAACTATGAAGAGTATAGGTCCTAAACTCGAACCTTGCGGAACTCCCAATGATGTGCTGAGCGATTCACATGCTTGACCCGTACTATCAATAATGGATTGATAGCGCCCATAGATTGCGAGCGCCCCGCAAGGAATGAATGAATCCAACGAATTTCCAGATCTTGCTTTATCAAATGCTTTAGTGAAATCGAAACGAATCAGGATCGTGATTAATCCTTTTTCGATTGCATACCGTGCATCATCCGTGACTTTGAGTAAAGCGGTTTGAGTACTATGAAACCGTCGGTATCCACATTGGCGCGGGTGAAGTAATGAATGGGATTCTAAAAAATTAACTATTTGCTGTGTTACTAGTGTATCTAGAACTTTTGAAAGATGTGCTGGATTTGCAACTGGACGAGTATCTGATGGATTTATCGGATTTGCCTTTTTATTTAGTGGAACAATGAAGACTTTTTTCCAAATCTGTGGATAAGAGCCAGTAAATAGTGACATATTGAAAATGTCTGTAAGGGGGCCACTTATTATTTCAAAACTATCTCTCAGCTGGGACAATTGAATTCCATCCGGACTACGCCCACGAGACTTTGGCAGAGCTGATTTTAAAGCTGCAAGTGTATCACTTTGTTGAATTGCAGAAAAACTGAAAGTGGGTTGTGCAGGATGTAATGATTTTCGAACGATACTATCCAATTGCCCAGTAGTATGGTGGGGGAACAGATGAAACTGCACTATAATAAGTGTTCAATTCAGAAGCTGAGAAATGCTGAATTGCTACGGAGGAGGTATCACGTACTAACCCCATTTTTCTCAGAGCCGACCATATTCCTGCTGGATTTTTCTGTTTTTCTATTTCCGCTGCCACATAACTGTCTTTCGCTCTTTTAAGTATCATTTTAATTTCTTTATGCAAGCATTTATAGCGCGACATTAAATCTAACGAGTTAGTACGCTTAGCCTGTCTATAAATTGAATCCCGAGCTCGCATCCTTCGTCGCATTTCCGGTGTAATCCACGGCGCAAGAGGTTTACGTGGACGACGCGTTATGAGAGGTGCGTTTTCATCAAGAACCGAGTTAACAATATCATAAAATAAACATAACAAAATAAGACAACTGTCGAGATGTACGATATTCACGAGCACTAGAGCACAACGATTGTAACTTAGGAACTAAGGAACTATTTAAAGTGTTTCTAAGTTGGTTTATAAATTTTATAATATCACATTGACGGAAATCACGATAACTAATACACGCTGATTTATACAAAGAGCGCGACATATCATATTCCACAGTGATAAGATCATGACCCGCTGCAAAAGGTGCCAAGGATTTGTGGAATGTGCAAAGTTTATCACTAGAATCTAAAATAATCACATCCAAATGAGTATCTGAGTGTGACGTATGGTGTGTAGCTCCAAACGGAACTATAAAAAGCGACAAATCAGAAACAAAGTTTCGAACATATTTTACCTCAAAACTATCACTAATGTAATGGCTTGAGATAATAACAAGTCGTCAAAGTTTATTAGGAAAATCTTCTATTTATTGACATTTTTCTTCCTTGACAGTTAATTGACTAAAAATGAATCTGTCTTTCTCCTCTTTAGGTTACATTTTTTCTTTAAACAACTGAACAAACGCTATTGTGGTATTCGCTTTTTAACAATTTCTAAATTCAATATATCAAATTAAAAATGAACTAAGTATTAAAATATATTACAATTCGGCTATCCTGACTATAAGATCGTCCTCGGTCTTCAAATACATTACAATTCGGTCATCCTGGCTATAAGACCGTCCTCGGTCTTCATATCTTGACATTAATGTTCAAAAATTTGTTATTTATTATTAGCAGGTATTGTTGGTTTTATCCACGGTCGCATATTCTTAGCTTCCCAAGTACCTTTGTACGGTCTTTGAGAATTTTGAAATCCTGCAATATCTTCTACTACGTACCTATCGTTTCTTAGTTTTCGCGAAATCAAATACGGTCCTTTAAACGCGGGTGATAATTTTTTGCTACTTCCTACAGTACAATCAAAATTTCTAATCATTATTAAATCTCCTACATTACAATCGACTGGAATTTTACGTTTCTGATTTACATAATCTTTCATGTATTTTTGAGCTTCTTTAATTTTATCCGCAGCTGTTCCGCGTATTTTTAACAAATCTGCTTGAAAATGTTCGTCATTATTAATTATCTCTCGTAAATTATCAGTTACAACGCCATTTTGGCATACACCAAACATTAATCGGCTAGGAATATCTTCCGTAGTCTGATGCGCTGTATTATTTAACGCGAATTCACAATTAGGTAAAACCTTGTACCAAAATTTGCCTGTACTATCATCGGTTAGTTTTGCTAACATTGGCGTCAATGTTCTGTTAACTCGTTCAACTTGTCCGTTAGCTTGTGGTGACCCAGTAGCAATCAAGGCGTGTTTTACATTATTTTCGTTTAAAAATTCTAAAAACTCTCCCGATGTAAAACAACTACCACGACCAGAAACAATTAGTTGCGGTTTACTATAATCCTGGAAATATCGTGTGAGGCAATCTATAGCTTCTTTTGAAGATGTCGTTCGCGTAGGATATAATTTAACAAATTTACTAAATGCGTCAGTAATCACAAATACGTGCTGTTTTCCACCTTTTGAACGATTGATAGGACCTAAATGATCTATGTGAATTGTTATAAATGGTTTGTCACCTTTCGGAATGGGACTGATTAATCTCTCAGATTTACCCGTATTAGGAGAAAATGCAATACATTTCAAACAATTTTTTATGTGATTTTCAATTTTTTCGGTTAAATTCGGGAACCAATAACTTTGTAAAATAGTAGCTCGTGTTTTTTCCTTCCCTAAATGTCCCATTTCATCGTGATATTTAAATAAAACATTACGCTCCATTTGTTCGGGAACATAAAACAACAATTTATTATCTTTATATTTTCTATAAACAAGTCCATTTCGCATTTCATAAAATTTTTCTTCGCCCTTTTCTAAACGATTTCTAATTTCTACTATCTTATGATCTTGCTCTTGACAAACCGAAACATTCCATTCAAATGTATTGTCATCAACTACCATGATTGGTGTTCTACTTAAAGCATCAACATGGCGCATTCTCGTCCCAGATCTGTGCTCGAGTGTGTAGTCATAATTCAACAGCTCCAAAGCCCATCGAGATATTCGCGGATTGATGTATTTTTTGTTCAGCGTCAATACTAATGAATTGCAATCTGTAACAATTTTAAATTTCATTCCTTGTAAATAAACTCTAAAAGGATGGAGTGCATAAATTATGGCTAAGGTCTCGAGTTCAAAACTATGATATTTCGACTCTGTATCTGTGGTACGTTTAGAAAAGTAGAAAATAGGATGAAACTGACCATCTGATTTCTTTTGAATTAATACAGCTCCGAATCCATACGCACTAGCATCACAATGTAATTCCGTTTCATATTTGGGATTAAAAAGAGCTAAAATTGGTGCTTCCACCAATTTTTCCTTCAATTCTTTTATGGTTTGTCTTTCGATATCTCCTATTTTAAATTGTGTATTTGATTTTAATAAATCATATAAAGGTTTTGCTTTAATTGAAAAAAATTCTACAAATTTTCTAAAATAGGAGCACAATCCTAAGAAACTTTGTAATTTCCGTTTATTTCGAGGTATCGGAAAATTAGTGACAGCATCAATTCCCTTTTTTGTAGGTTGAATACCTTCTTTCGTGACAATATAACCTAAATATTCGATTTGTGTTTGTAAAAAATTACATTTATCTAATCGTAGTATTAGTTTATTTTTTACTAGAACTTTAAAAACTTTTTTTAATGAATTCAGATGTTCAGTTAAAGTATTACTCGCAACAAGGATGTCATCCATATAAACCACAACATCTCCAGAACGCAATAATTCTTGAAATATTGTATTTATAAAGCGCATAAAAACCGAAGGTGCAGTTTTAAGGCCAAAAAGCATTTTTAGATATTCATACTGACCTAAAGGTGTCACAAATGCCGTATATTTAATCGAATCATCATTTATTTTAATATGGTGAAAACCATCTTTCAAATCTAATGTAGAGAAATATTTTTTTCCCGACAATGCTTCCAACTGATCCTCGATTATCGGTAAAGGATAATTGTCCCGTAGTATTACTTTATTCAAAATTCTATAATCAATACAAAGTCTTGCTGAACCATCCTTTTTGCGAGCTAATACAATTGGAGATGCATATTCAGAGCTGCTAGGTCTTATTACATTCTGTTCTAGCAATCGTTCAATAATTTCACTTAATTTATTTTTATCTTCGTATGATAAGCGTCTCGGCATGCAATAAAAAGGTTTTTCGTTTGTTAATTTAATACGCAATTCCATATTCGTTTCCGGTTCATTAGGTTTTTCAGCATTTAAATATAAATTATTAAATATATTCACAAATTCGGTTTTAACCTCATACGAAATTTCTGGATTTACATTAAATTGATCAACCGATAAATTGTCACTATTAATATCGATATTCATTATCTCATTTACATCATTATCAAACTTTTCTTTAAAAGTTTGTTTTAAACTAAACCCCATTCTGCATAATAAATCGCGACCAATAATAATCGAATTTTTCATACTATTTTCCGGTACAACATAAATATAAGCTTCTTCTGTGAAATTGTGAAAGGTTAAACGTGAAAATATTTTACCGATAAGACATAGTTTAGAATTATTAATTCCCACATATTTTTCTTCATTAAAATTACAACGTTCGATTAATTTTTTGTTGATAAATTTGTCTTTTACAAAACAAATTGGACTTCCCGTATCTAATAAAGCATCTAAACAAATCACTCGTTTCAAATTATCACTATGAATTTCCAAAGATACGACCTTATGAAATTCATCTTCCTCGATGGGATCATCATAAACGTTGCTAATTTGTTGTTTCTTCTTCGGACAGTTTCGAATCATGTGCCCAATCTCACCGTAATGGAAACATGATCCACTTTCTTTCCTTAGCAGTTGACAATCCTTACTGGTGTGACCATTTCGGTTGCAGTTGAAACAGCGAACCATGTTTTGATATTGATAGCGAGTCTCTTCATTTTTTTCTGATATTGAAATATTCTTCTTTTCTTCTACATCTTTCAGCGGCTTTGGATCATTAACATGATACACATTTGTTCGTACCGTTGGGAAACTGCGATTCTTTTCTTCATTCCGTAAAGATATCAATTTGAATTTTTTCAGGAGTTGAGCAGGTCTAACAAAATTTTGAAGTCGAGCTTGATTCCGAAGTGTTACGTCGGGGATTCCATCAATAATATATTCGATTATTTCATCTTCTTCTACAGGAACTCGATTACCTAAAATTATTTTATCGTGGTAGTATTTTGAAAAATTTTCGTTCGATTTCCATATGTGCGATTCGAATTTTCTACGACGCTCTAACTTTGTTTGACGATTTTCAAAAGATGATTTCATTTCATTTAATAGTTCGTCAACACTCATTTGCAAATATTCTGCTTTCGAATGAAACCATTCTAGTGCTTTTTCTTTCAACCTTGACGAAATTAAAATTTTGGTTAAATTATCATCGATTGCATATGTTTGACGTAAAAACCTAACCTGACGTTCCCATTCTTCAAAACAACTTTCAGAACCATCAAATGGACTGAGCAACTCAGAAATAGATTTGATGCTTACGTGAGATTTCCTCATATCACCTGGTTCAATTCGACTTGAAGAATTTCGTGACTCTCGTTCAAAATCAGCTTCTCTTCTTGCTAAATCTCTTTCGCGACGTAATAATTCTTGTTCACGATGCATCCACTGTAGTTCTTCTCGTAGTCTTCTATTTTCATTCAACATGTCAAAAGATCGCCTTCTTCCGTCTCTTCCGTCATCCTCTGGTAGCCCATCTTCTGGTCGCTGTGATGCTATATTTAATTCTTCATTTTCATCATCGTTACGATTTTGATGCTCTTCATCGGTAACTGCCTCCTCAGCAACCGCTTCTTCTTCCATTCCTTCTGTGACATTATTCAAAGTTGTTCCTTCAGGATCTGCTTCCATCAGTCTAAGAACTAATTCGGCTTTAGTTCCATGCGTCGGATATCCTAGTCGCTTCAAAATTGATCTCAGTTCCGTACACCTCAATTGATTAAATTCGTAACTGTCAACCATTTTTCGTTTCACCAGTAAAAATTCAATATAATTCGATATAAATTTTAATAGATAATTTCACTGTAATTATATGTAGTCGATCCCACTTCTGAAATTGTAATGGCTTGAGATAATAACAAGTCGTCAAAGTTTATTAGGAAAATCTTCTATTTATTGACATTTTTCTTCCTTGACAGTTAATTGACTAAAAATGAATCTGTCTTTCTCCTCTTTAGGTTACATTTTTTCTTTAAACAACTGAACAAACGCTATTGTGGTATTCGCTTTTTAACAATTTCTAAATTCAATATATCAAATTAAAAATGAACTAAGTATTAAAATATATTACACTAAGTATATTGCACTTTAAATCTCCAGCTATTATGATGTTCTTATAACACGCATGATACTGGGAAAATTTATTAAGAAATTCTGCAAAAAGGAGTCCCTGTGGACGGCGGTAAATTACAACAAGAAGAAGTTTAATAGATGTTTGAGTTTTTATATCTATAAATAAAAATTCTGGGGAGTTTAAATAATCATTTGCAGAACTTTCAAGTACTGAATACAAAAGAGTTTCATGTAACCACTAACATTGACACATGCAGACGATACTTCCGGTGTGAGCCAAGTTTCAGTTATCGCCAATATATGAGTCGAGAAATCGGCAAGATGATTTCCAACTTCACAGAGATGAGCACGGAGTGAATTGACATTAACATGAGAAACCTTTAAACACGCTCTAGACGGCATGGAATGATTAATTACATCTAATTCTGAGTTCGACATGTCATCTCGAAGTCACGCGATACGCGTTAAATCTTCTTCCGTAACAATTGGAATTTCGGACTCAGAATTATTCTTACGAACAAATATACAGCCATTGCGGTGCCATACACGCTCAAAACCAGCAGCTCTAGCTGCAGTTTTAGCTTTCTTCAACAGGACGTAAGCAGGATTTGGGAGAAATTCGTTCACAAAAACCGTTCTATTTCCCAATTCAACAGTAGGACAGTCTGGGAAGACCTCCGCAATGGTAATCCTACCAACTTTCCGCTTCTTCTCAATAATAACATTTCGGATGTCACACGATGCAACTCGAACCACTAATGAGAAATAAGACGAGTTATTGCCGGTTTTAGATGTGCTTGGGAGTTGCGTGGCTTGTTTATCACTGATACGACGGATATCAATGATATATGTCAAAAGCGATTCTATAGAGAGACGGTTAAAAATGCGTGCAACAATATCCTCCATTGATTGAGTAATATGAACCGGTATGCCATTTATAATAAACTCCGGTACAGGAGACGCATACGACCATTTACTCTTAAGATCGGAACCATCAGAATTCAAAACCGTACATGTTGACGAATTACTTTTCACTGCACTAGCTAAAGATCGGAGCTCTGCCGCATTGTTTTCAACCGATGCTGAAAGTGTGCGGATATCATTCCTAATATTGAGCGCTTCATTAGAATGGTTAACTACCACGCGCATTATTCGCTCAAGTTGTTGTGACGTCGTCAATGTTCCCCAGTCTGCCGGGAATGAAGCAGGCTGAGGGGAGACCGAAGAATCACTAATAGTACCGGTAGTAGGAGCGAGCGGCATATTCAAAATACTTTGATTACGTATACTAGGAGTGAAAGATGGATAGTGGGAGATATTTGACTGTACGACCGGAGCGCTTGCAATAGATAAAGAGGGGGACGTTATAGGTAATGATGGTGTAAGAGAAAGTTCGGGAGTAGGAAGGGATTTGTTCGACAAGGAAACTAGATGCGAGAAGGATCGATAACAACAATTGTTCCTCGCTTTCCGCGCGATATGTATGCGAGCACAGGATGGATGATACGAACACTCGCAGATTGCACAGATTAGGCTGTTATATACTGGCTTACCACATCTAGCACAACTAACTAATCTTGAACGGCGCCGTAAAAATTGGTTATCAGCAGATTGGTTACTAGTAACTCCGGAATGTTACCAGTGTGAGAAAAATTTGTCGGTAAAATTCTTCGGAAATGGCAGTGATTTGGCTGCCAGAGTCAAATAGAGACCACACTTCCCTGCCGCATATAGTCCACTTTATATGCGGACATTTAAATTCCCCGCGACTCTCATGTACGACATTGTTGTCAAGTTTCTTTTCTAATTCTGAAGCAAAGTTATAATCGGGACGCGCTGTTGGGGCGTGATACAACGCTTTGGTCGTTAGTTTAAATCTTGTTTTCGTCGGTATTGTACCTCGTCATTTCGCGAATTAAAATTTCGGTTTTCGAAATTTGGTAGTGGGTACCGAACGTCCGGAAGCGAAAGCCGCTCCTCGCGATACTCCCCGCGTAGCGAATTACGTGGATTTTTCAGATTTCTTTTATTCTCGCGCACATATGGATTTTCGCGACGAGTTGTTTCATCTGATCGAATGTTCCTTATTCCAACCGTCCTTTGAGGGTGACTTGCATGGCTCGTCTTATTTTTATTTTCTTTATTAATTCTGATTGCGTCGAATTTCGCTAGAGTCTCGCCTATTGCCTCAGTATCGTCATACTGTAAGGGAGCAAGCGATTTTCTAACGGAAAACGGTAATTGTTGCGTTATTGTATCATTTATTTCAAACTCCGTCATTTTTGGGATGAAATACAACGCCTGTTTAATTTTTTTATAAAAATAACTATGCAAGTCACCGTCAGCAGCGCAATATCTGTCATTTGTCCATTTTTGTTTTGTTTCTAATTGAACCGCCATAGAGTGGAATTTTTCAATAAATAATTTTTTTAATTCTGCACAACTTTCAAAATTTTTTACCTCGAGCCATATTTTCGCCTTACTTTCTAGTGTATGCTCCACGAAAATAATTTCCGGATTCCTTGGATATTTTTTAAATTGAAATACCGATCCAAATCGTCAAGGAATTTGACCGGATTTGTTGTCAATTCATTTTCGAATTTAGGTGCGATTATGTCAATGTTTTGATTGTTGCAATTTTGCGTTAAAATCGCACCTAATTCGTTTTCAAATGTTTTATGTTATTTTCATCCTTATTATCACGAGTTTCAGTGTGCTGCTGTCTGCCATCCTCGTTTCGCTGCCGCATTTGATTCCGCATATCATCAAGCTATTTCTGCATTTCGGCGAGCATTTTCGTCAACTCTTTCGCCATCTCTCGATTTTCGCACCTGCGTCCTAAATCCTGCCTGGTTCGTCCATAATTCCGCACAGAGAGCGCTCGGACCCCGCGTGATTCCTCGGGTCTTTCTGTCTTCCCGCTGTTGATCACCAAGGCAGGTGAGGTTGGGTTTGGTTAGTTTAGATGATGGCCTTTTCGCACGTGCGAATCCGTCGCCTTTTTCCGCGCCGGTTTTCTTAATTTTCCAAGTTACTTTTATTCACATCTTCGCTCCATCTCTCCTTCACTCCTTCTCTCCTTTACATGAATGTCGCGTTACAATATGAAGTCCCCTGCAATAGCGTATTGCACCAAATGTTCGAGCTGGAAGGAATCTGGTACAAAATCTTCCCAACTCTAGTCGACCTCCTCACATCATGTCACCGCAAACCAGCAGTACTTGGACGTACGAGAATCCTGGTAACCTTGCTCGACAAAGTATCTACATCGCTCAAGATCTGGAACGTTTAAGGATCTATATCATGATCCTTCCGAACAACCCGCCATTATAAATCATCCCATTCGAACAGTTAAGGGTGAAATTGATAATTCCCCCGGGTTATCTATTGGAGGATTCTTGGACGCACAAACCCTCTAACGTACAGCAGACTCTACTTGGAATAGAATGTGGCTAGGGTTCAGCAATTTCGATACGTTCAGCGCTGGGATCTTAGGAGTCATTATGGTTGCAAAACTTTTGAAATTCGCAATAGATACTGCAATCTATTTTTTCGCTTTACAACGCGTTTTTAGATGGTCCTTTTTCTTACTAGGAGCTGTCATGGATTCGATGACAAATTCACTTTTACATTTGCGCCGTCGTCCAGAAGCAAAGACGCCAGATTCAGCTGAAAGAGACCCGTCTCAAGAATTGAAGCAACCTCATACAAACCAATTACGCAGAGAAGCAGATATTCCAACACCATCGTCAAGGTTGTCAACCGCAATCCCTGATGAACACCGTCTTACGGTTTGTGATGTGCAGTGCTACCGTGTTTCAATAGTTCTACCTTGAGTATTTAGATTTGCGAATTACATTATTAAGACTAATGATCATTAAGAACTTTAGTTTAATATTTCAGACTCTTTTAATTAAGATTTTTAGGAATTCTAATGATGTGAATTTATATAAATTGCGCATATATATTTGTTAAGATTGAGTTACGCAGATGCGGCTATATATATTTTCTTCTCCTTTTTGTGTGAATGTATTCTATCCGTAAATCCATTCTAAAAGTGGGGAGGTGTAACGTGAATCGATGATTGAGTAAAAATGAATTTATTTGTAGTTTCGAGGAGACTCGAGAGAATTTGTGTTTTCTAAATTACGAGACTCTGGAGTTATCTTAGATAAAGGAAAATTTAATATTTGCACAGCTGCATATAACGTGAGAAACAGCTAGAAAACGATCTTGTGGATTCACGTTTCGGCCTCCTTTCTTGAAGTAATTTTTATCTTTTACAACTGGAGGAGCCTATGCGGATATATACGCAGTAAGGCCCAACTCAAAACGTTTACTTAAGTTTATGACATTGTTTCCGATTGCGACAAAACGCTCGGTTTATCCAAAATTAGAGATAGCGTGAGAAAAAGATGTTTTATTACAGCCGAAAATAAGTTGTTAGTTCTTATGTGAACTAAAAATTTTCTCTTCGTGAGTTTTAGCTTGGTATATCTATATATACCATTACGAATTATATAACATTATTTGATATTTGTACATACTTATATTGATCAATATGTCGACATTTTAACACTAAAAGTACAATTTGCCGACATTTAGATATATATATTGGGCAATTTGGCGACACTTCAAGGCACATATATTTATGTATAATGGTCAAATATGATGACCTTTCATACAATGTACTTATACATCCACTTATATGCATTCACCATTATTTGCAGACTTTTTATAAATTTTATACAAAATGTAGATCATCATTTTTAGATGTAATTTAGCTAGTACAAGAGGTCTTCCCTAGCGGACGAGGTTGACTGATCGTCAACTGAAGATCGACCGACGATTGGTCGATTTGTGCACGTAATTGACTCTGTATCAACCAACATTCAACCCGCAAACTTCAATCTGCAAGTGGACTCTTATGAAATTTAGTAAGTATGTATGGGTCTTTAAGGCCGCTGATCACGAATCTAAAGTAAGATTATTAAATTCACTTGAAACTTCTAAGGTGGGGTTTTTTGGAGCCGCTGATCACGAAATTTGACGTCAGTATTTAAAAATTCAATACGTCCGATTCAATACGTCAGACGATATTTTAAAAAATGAATCCAGTTTATTACTTGGAACTTGATACTTGGATTCTTTTATGGCCGCTGATTACATACTGAAAAATGGCATAGACGATACGGCCGATGAAATTATACACTGTTAATGTAACTGATATAAATTTGGTTCCATGGCATTATTTTTCATTGCCCATCACGAATATGATGTCAGTTTATAATATTTTAAAGCTGACTTATAGTTACAATAATTAAAATGATTTTGGCATTAATCACCTTTCCATGCTGTCAGTAGTAGCAAACTAATTCAGACCCCAATAAACAAAAAGATATAGACATCCAAAAGATATCTAAAAGATATCTTTGAAATGTCTAAATCTTTTTGTTTAGTGGGACGTTACGTTTAATTTTCAGTATTTTGTATTTTTGAAATTTTATTTTTAAGTTTTTTTCATGGAACATAACGAACTAAGTATATCACTACAATATAGTTACTTTTTAAAAATTTCGACCACCATGTTCGATCCGACATTTTGAATTTTTAATAACTAACTTCAAATTCGTGATCAGCGATCTCAGAAACACTTTAATGTCTAGTTTTTTAAAACTGTATTCATTTTCTTCGATTTTGTACGCATGGCTGTGCAATTCAAAATTTAAGTTTTTTGTAAGTATTGCAAATATTGCAATTCAAAATTTAAGTTTATCGCCATTTTATGTCCGCCATTTTAAAATCTTTTTTTGGGACATACGTATCCGATAAAGAACTGATTTTTTAATTATTTGTGACTTGATATTCTGATGCTAT
The DNA here is from genome assembly GCA_030407085.1 of Trichopria drosophilae. NCBI lineage: Eukaryota > Metazoa > Arthropoda > Insecta > Hymenoptera > Diapriidae > Trichopria > Trichopria drosophilae. The sequence continues at coordinate 72,530,751 of CM059584.1, forward strand.
TAGCCGTAATAAAAGTTAATAAATTGAAAATAAAACCAATTAAATCGTGATTTTTTTTAAATAAACGTGTACGAATTTAACATAGGATAATTTCGAAAATTTTTTCATGTGTCTTTGGACAATAAAAATGGCTCTTGCAGAATTTTTCTCGGGGGGGGGGGGAGGGGGTGTAAACTCTAAAATATACTGTTAAACTTCATTAAATAATTAGTACATTTGCGCGTTAAAGGGTTAAAATTGAATATAAAATAATACTCAATTTCAAATGTTCACATGATCTTCCTCCAATATTATGACTGGTCCATATTATGAAACGTGTAGTATATTTTCAATATAGTAATATTGACACAAAAATGTCAGTACTACATTTGCATTTCAAACGTAAACAAAACAATAATTTTATAAATAAACTGAAAGTTATGTAAACATTCATCATTGTTAATGTGCTTTCCTTGAGAAAAAGTACCGTATTCAGTTTTTACAAATTATGTAATTTTGGTATTAAGTAATTATAAGTGGTAAGTGCTATAGGGCCCCCGATAGCCAGACGTAAACATCCCCCACTCCTCCACCTTGAGGTAGGTCTGGCGCCAGATGGCACGCGCGCCTTCGGATAGGTCAGGGGTTAATGACCTCATAAATAGATGATAATGGTTATTAATGGGCAATTAATGTCAAAACAAGCAATAAAAATGTCAATAAATAATGTTAATAGGGTAATTAATGTCAAATAAATATTAATTTATGACCGTAAATAACACCATGCCCGCCATGTGAGGTAGGCCAGTCGTCTGACGTAAACAAAAACGTACGGACAACCTTTGGCACGATGGTGAGGTAGGTCATGGTTCAGCGACCTGATACACGAGTGCTTCGTGGTTAATTGTTATATAAACAATTAATAAAGACGATAATAAATATCGATAATTGGGTAATTAAAGTCAGATGAGTGTTGACAATGATGATTAATTGATAGTTTGCGTATAAACAAATAATAAAGACGGTAATAAATAACGATAATGACCTTGCGATAAATATACAAGTACGTGGGTCTCCTTGGCAAAAAGTTGAGGTAGACCAGGGTTTAACTACCTCTCAGCGTTTTTGTTTTGATGAATAGAGTCCACACTCCACTTCCTCCTTATTGTGTAATAATATTTACCTACACAACGCTCCACTGACCTTTATATGTATACATGTTGCGCATGTGTCACTCCACTTGCAGGTCGAAACGAGAAACTGAAATTTCCTACGTCGTTGGAACGCACATATGTCACCTATATTCGAGTCACTCGGTTTTCTAGGAAAATCTTGAAGACGAGGGGAGATAAGATTCAAGAAGTAACCTAGAATAAGTTATGAATAAAAAAAATAATATAGGCTGTGCTAATCTCCCATGATTGCGTAATTAGTGTCAGACAGGTATTAATAATGATTCTTTAAAGTCAATGTACGTATAAATAAATAATAATAATAAATGATGACGCCGTTGTGAGGTCACTAGTCGGACATAAACGAATCTGTACGGGGCCCCTTTGGCGAGAATTTGAGGTAGGTAATGATTCAACGACCACTCACAGACTGCGTATTAGTTGTAATAGTTTTTTTTGTTATGATGTCTATTAATATTTATACCTACACAACACATCGATGACCTTTATATATATATATACATGTTGCGCGCGTGTCACTCCTATTGCAGGTCGAAACGAGAGTCTGTAATTTCCTACGGTGTTGAAACGCACATGTGGCGCATGTTCGAGTGACGCAGTTTTCTAGAAAAATCTTGAAGACGAGGGGAGATAAAATTCAAGAAGTAAGTTAGAAATTATACTATACAAAATAATATAAAATTACAAACTTGAATAATGAATGTCGAAAATGTATGAGGTCTTTTAAATTAGTAAATATACGAAGGACAAGGATAAAATAAGAAAACATTGTATTTGAATCAAACATAGTATATTTTAAGCGTACACGATTGGTTACATTTGTTATTATATTGACCGCCATAATTAAACGAGTAATTGATACATGCATCATTTTTTTTATTTCCACAATATCTATATTTTCTTAAAAACTGTTCGTACCATTTGCTCACGACGTAATCGTTTTTTCTAGTGTCAGTAGATAAATTCTGTTGAAAATCATATAAGCTATAACCGTTAGACATATTATATAAATACATAAGGCAATATTGACCGCACACAGAAGAAGTAAAGCTCTGAAGACACTTGTCGTTCCAACGGATTGTCTTACAATTGCGTCGGAGGCGAAGAATGTGATGCGTGATGAATGGTGGTGATCCATAGCTGTCAAAGAAGATCCCATTGGAAAATTCGTCAACGTAGAATGCTACCCAGTGCGAAGCTGGTTTTGTTTTATCGTCCGTGTTAGCGATTAGTACCGCAGGTTTCGTCCACACCAGAGGAATCAGATCTGCCGGATACACGCCTTTCGTATGCCCTTGGATGTATTGAAGGGATCGTAACAGTTGTTTCGAATTCATTGGCGATTTTGTTAGGCGCCTCCGAACTGCAATCTTCGGCGATGAAACTGAAACTAGTTTCTGTAGGAACACACAATAACGATGACGACGACGAGGTGGAATGCGGCAAACTCCAATCTTGACTTTTATTGTTGTCTATGTTGTTGTCGTTGTTGTTGTTGCTGTTGTCGTCAGAAGCGAATTTTTGCGAAATCAGCCACTCTCGCAAATTTACAGCATTATTCAGGGCGCACGTGTATTTGTCAGAGACTCTGAGCCCATGATAGATACAGAACGTTTCATTCGATCGAATTTCGGCGAACTTTGGAGTATCCGGGTTTTCTTCTAAATTTGTGAATGGTCTCATGATAATTTTCTCCGGAAATCTTTTTTTTTTGATATCCACGTACGTAAATATGACTCGCATGTCGCATGATTTCTTGAAGTGAGTGAAATACTTTACACGTGTCTGATTCACCTTCGAACCACTCGATCCCATGATGATGCTCGGAGAGATACGAATTGTCAGGTAATTCGGAGAAATTATCGTTCGATCGTAGAATCCAGTGACCAATATAGTTTTTCTCGATGCAAACAACAGCAATCTCTTTTGGAATGAAATTGTGCTTTTTGTTTAAAAAACCTTGAACGTCGACGATAAACTCCATACTTGTACCGTTATACTCAACTGGAATCGTGTAACTAATGTCAGATTTCCTTCGGTTTCAGCCCTTTAAACGATGCAGTGTCCCCTCTCTTTACGAATTTAGGCATTGTAATCAGTAATAATCTGACGTGAAGAGTCGATTTCTAAAACATTATCGTATTCTGCGTAGACTATACAATTTAAGGTATTTTCAAGAGCGGCATCGAAGCGTACCTCTATACGTAAGCAACCGCTCTTTACGAGGTTCCAATAAGTAGCGCAACTTGCAGAAAGATCAGACGTTAGATCGAAAACAAACAGACAATAGCCATTTGCAAATTCATCCCTGGAGATTTCGTTCCCCTCTTTCATAAAATGAATACCTGTACCTGAAAACAGTGTGTGATACGCTTCCACGAACAGTTTTGAATTTGTTTTGAAATTTGGCTGTAGAGGTTTGCTAGGTATTTGTGTACCGTCAACGTAGAGCGATAAAAAGTTTATACCGTAATTTTTAAAATTAAATGGATTAAGTTGACGATCGCCGTTAAAAGCTTTATTGTCGACAAAACCGATAACCACCCTTTTCGGTGACTGTCCTAGAATAACGTTATCAAGTGTATCACCCAGTTTTCCACTATGCAACGCAAACGATTTTACTTCGACTCTCGTGAGAGGATACTTCGCTGTAGTATTTGACAAGGTTTTTGCATGTGCGAGAAGTATACCTGGGTTTATCTTGGCTCGACGTACTAGTAACGTAATATCGTTGATATTGACTGAAAATTTTCCATTTACCGATTCGTCCATGAGAGTAAACGAATCTTTAGAGCGGATGAGTCGCAAGCGTATTTCGACTCCGTTTAACATGAATTTATCCTGATTGAAAATATCGCAGTGCAAATGTCCAATGAGATCCACTGTTTGAGAATTTTCAGTATATTTTTTACGGTTAGTATATTTTTGACGGTAACGAATCCATATGATCCCCAGTGTCTTTATACCAAAGCGTCGAAGTCAAGTGCGAAGATTTTGACTGGTTGTATCGATAACTTGCAGTCCATCGGCACCAATCTCCAAGCTTCCAAATGTGAATTAATTATTATTACGTCTTATAAGTACAACACTGTAAGGTACGTGAATTTCCGATAATCCCACTAACCAGTTCCCTGTTAATTCAATTTCCTTGGGAAGAACTGTCATGAATCTTGTAGTTGTATTATCGGGAAAATATTTCATACTACTGTTGCTGGGTAAAACTAGAAAAAACTCATCCATTTGTGAGTGATGCATTTTTAAAGACTATTTAAACTACTAGCAGAGATCCACGAGTTGAATTTTTCGGGATAACCAACCCAGCTAACAAAGTATTGTTTCTTCGCACCTTGACCTTTAGAGCGAATTACACGGCCAATTTTAAATTCTTGTTCTGTTCGGATTTTCGAGACTGCCCCTAGTTCTTGCGGATAAAAATAGCCCTCAATCTCTTCGCCGTTCAAGTCTTCGAGCTCGTAAACCAAAAGATTTTGACGTTTTAAAACGGCCTTTATACGAAAAATCTCCTCACTCCAGCCTCGTTCGTAGCCTTTCTTGAATGCGTTTTTAGCACTACTGATTCGAACGTTATCACCTATTTCATATTTATACGACTTGTATCTGCTTTTCTTGCGATATCTGGATTCGATATTTTGACGTGCAATGTGGGCGTTGAATAAGGTTACCGAAGCCGGTATCATTTTTATACTTGTGTGGAAAGAGTTATTGTACGCGTCGGTAATTTTTTGCAAAATATCAACGTAACGCCTGGTATTTTTATGTGTGAAATAGCGCCATATTCGCTCCTTCAGGGTACGATTGAACCGTTCAACGGTCGCTGCTTTTACATCGGGGTTGCTACGAGTAACGCGAAATTGAATGTCTATTTCACGCAGATAATTTTGCACCGCTTTACCGATAAATTCTTTTCCGCGGTCTGTCTGAAGAACGACCGGTGTACGACCATCGTTTCTACCGAAAATTCTTTTAAACCTGGCGAGAACTTCAAGGGCGCTTTTATCTCGAAGTGATTCGACCCATACATATTTACTCAATACATCTATAACGACAAGCACGTAGCTTTTATTGTCGTTGTAAATCTTCAGAGATCGTAAATCTACGAGATCGGCTTCCCAAAGGTCGTCAATATTTGTAACGGAATATCTTAAACGTTGAAAACGTCTTTTGATAGGCCTGTGTAGAGTGTAGGCATCTTGCTGATTTAGCCACTCGTGAATGTTTTTCTCGGAAAAGCGATGCTTTTTGAAACGAATAATATTTCGGGCACCCGAGTAGCCGACGGGATGTGAAGGATCGTAGTAGACGCGCTTGAGATCGTTTTCCGTTACATTTCGAGGTCCAGCCATTCCATCTTTCCTGATTTATCGTGTTTGCGTTGTGGCGTTTTCACTCTTTCTCTCTCACTTTCACTGTCCTTCTCCTCTTCTTCGCCGCTGACGACACTTTTCGACAAGTTTTTTCATAATCTCGCAGCGTTTATAATATCTCGGGATTTTTTACCAAATCGCGGGGTCGCCGCAAGGTTCCACAAAGATTTGTTACCGACGAAACGTTGCGGGATGCGTTCTGCACGAAGAGCACGGATAAACTCTTCGCGACCAACTGGTCGTGCAGATTTTCGCGAACGTGTTGCATCGTTGACGAGATCGACAATGTCAGACCCGATAAGTTCATATCCGTCGATACTTACAATACCTTCACTGTCCCAGGAAATACGTTTCGAGCGATGTAGATGATTTATTAATTTCAAAGCTTTTGGTCTATACGAGATAGGATTACTTTTCAGAATTTCAGAGATAGCAATCGGATTTGTCTTTGGAATCATATTATTTACCTTAGAGGTTGCTTCATCATGTTGAGTCTTAGAAATTACCTGTCCACTGTTTAGCGAATTCTGTTTTTGCTGATGTTCCTGACCCCCCTCATTCTCGATATGACCAATATCTTCAATACCGTTGATATCTTTTGCATTCTGTACGTTTGTTCGTTTTTCACCATATAATTGTTTGGTGAAAAAATGGAGATATCTTTGGAGCGTTCGAATGTACCGAGCGAGTTTACCACGTTCATGAACAATTTTTGCTGCCTCAACGTCTTTAATCTTAAACGTGGAAATATCATCGCAATCAAACGTCATTATTTCCACCCTGGAGAATATACGATAATTCCTCGTCCAATCTCGAAAGTGCCGTCCCGGGTATTTGTGCCGTTCTCTTGTCGTCATTCGCACCGCGTACCTCACTTTCGGGAACTAGTATCATTTTCTTTGCATACTCCATAAGGTAATGTTTTTTAATCACTGCTGGTGCCGAGTAATTTCGAGAAAATAGCACTGATAACTGGTGCTAAAAGAATCGGTATCCAATTTCCACCTTTTTGTAAAAGAAGCCGTCTTTTCCGTTTCCACGTACAGCATCCACCAGTACTACCACCACCACCACCACCGATCTGTCTAGACCTTCTTTGACCCCTTTTCTTCGCAGACAAGACAAGCGTGCGTAAAGTTTGTTTATGCTTTCGAAGTAAACTCTTCTCTCGTGATTTTAAAGAAATAACACCTCGCAGTACATTGAGCGCACACTCGCAGATGTATTTAACGAGTTTTTTGTCAGCGGTTTTCAGTAGAGCTTTTCGTTGTTTATCAGCATGACACAGAGCGTGTAATAAAGCGAGATATTTTTTTCCAAAAGGTGAAAAACACGGAAGACTGCAGTATCCTCTTTGTGCAGGATTTCTATCTTTACGATTTATTGTGAGGAGATTATTTTTGTTATTTTTATGTTTTCCAACTGTCGATACTGCCATCGCCGCGGTTAACCGGATACTGAAAATAATAATTGCATGTGCGCGTTTTTTTCAAATCTTGTTCACTTTTGTTCATTTACGTTTCGGTACATATGCAACGTGCGGTTGTTCATCCGGGAATATACATGTACGAAATCTAAAATCATCCGGTGTGGTTTGTTTAAGATCTAAGAGAAGATAACTGTGCGGGCGATAAGTTGCATCTCTGTAAGCTTCTTGAAGAAACTTCGAATTTTCCGGATATACTTGCCGTGCGAGATGCTGAATTTAAGCCCTGTCTCGAGGATTTTTAAACAAAACTAGGTAATTGGTATTAAGTGAAAAGTCGCGCTGTCCACGACCCTGGTGAAAAATATTTTGCGTTATGAAAATTACACTCAAATTTTTATGATGACTGCCTTTGGTAAAAAGATCCATGATTGTATTACTCGACGATTCGCGCATAAGATCGTCGATTATAATCAACTTTTTAATGTCGTTGTCCTTTGAGTAATCGTCAAGGTTTTTGAAATTCTCGAAATTCGATCCCAAGTTGCGCAGCGGTTGACTTACCAGCTACAATCATTTTATCACGATATTCAGCCTGCCATTCGCTGTAATAAAAAATCACCCGATCGAACGAGGTATCCGCCATTAGGGGTAAATTTTTTAAAAATTTGGTCACGAAAATTGTTTTTCCACATCCTGTAGGGCCACATACCAGGCACGTCCAGGGGTGTTTCCACCGTGTATCCATAGAGACTTTTAAACTTGACGACATTTTTCGAAACGTCTGTACGCGATAGTCTGACGTAAGTGACTGATTTGTCGTAATAATAATAATAGGATATACCGATAAATATACATAACGCGAAAACATTCATATAATCGCGGCGGCGGCGGCGGGCGGCGGTGAGGCGCGTCCCGGGCTCTCGCGAGCTTATCTACCGCGAAAAGCTCCCCTTCAGCCGCGGCCTTTGCGAACTCGTTTAGCGCGACTAGCTCCCCCTCCCGGGCTTTCGCGAGCTTGATTTTCGCGAATATCGAAGATGGGGAACCGCGTTTGACAAGACTAACCGGTGTCGCCCCCTTCGACAATGCTTGCAAGCATCTTCAAATCCGAGTTATTGAAAGTATAATTTGTGTCAAGTCAGAAAATTCGAAACATATGCGGCTACATCCTCTTTCCGGAAATTGCCGTATATAAGGATAAATACAGGCGCAAAGCGAGTATATTATTCGTACACACATGCACACACACGCATGCACATACACACCAGGATAAAATAGAAATAAACGACGACGCTCCAACATCAAAGACCAAGGCGACACATATTAGAAGAAGTGTTTCTTCTGAATGAAACATTTGCTTAAAGCTATCGGGTGACAGATGGGCAAGACGTGGAAACTTTAAAAAGTAATTTATTTCAGCTTGAATGATGATACATGTCAATTTTAAAGTACAGCATTAAACGTGGTTTTTGGATTTTCGATGATTACTTCTAAGAATAGTACGATAAGTTCATACACAGTTATGTTTAACAAACTATATGCAAAGAAAGCCTTTGACATTTGTGATTTCATGGAATTACACATTTCTTCCCGATTGTCAAAAACAATTTGTTCGATACGCAAATCGCAAGGTAGGTTTTTGTAATTTTGTGTCTCAGAATTTCATCCTCGATTCGAAATCTACATTTTTGTACATCTTCGAAAATTTCATTGTAAAGTGTAATATTCGTTTTGTGGTAAAAGCGAACTATTCCATCTGCTGCTTGTAATAATTTTTAAGTTTTCTGTGAACATTTCCACATTAGTTTTGTACATTATGTGAGAAAAAGGAAAGAAATACTATAAAGTACGTTATTGGAAACACATGAGATAGAAGGATTTCTCGTGAGTTTTGAGGAAAAGTGACCTGTTTTCACTAGTGTTTTTGTAATAATTTAAAGGTTTATGTGAGAAAAATATGTTTTTTTAGTACAGCGACGAAATCATCATAGATGTATAAAACTGGTGAACATAGTTACCAATTCTCACTTGTCTTTAGTTCGTGGGTTCGTATAAAACAAAAAATGGAAGCGCGTACAACGGCTTTAAGAAAAACAATTTGCCTAATGATATCGTTCATTGGGGCAACCCATCCGACCATAATTGACCTGTTCGGGTTTCGATATGGTGCGAGTGCCCACCGGAAATCGTTTGAACGATTGTGCTATGATTTCCGCCAGATAATACGGTATGCTCTGGAGTGCGAGGTTTTGAAAAACCTCTACGATAAGGTGATTGTGCGATGACACAGCGATGCGGCTCACGGGAGATGTTCTGATTTCCCGAGGGTACCGAAACAGTCGACGCTTTCGAAGCATCCTGGATGAATGCGAAGCAGTTATAGGTAAGTGAAATAATTTATATACGTATTAAGCAAATAGTATAGCAAGGACGAATCGAGAGCGATTGCAACGGGGTGCCAACTTGTTCGCTTCGTACCGTGTGGCAAGACTCGTTGCGATGGTTCTCGTTTCGGTTCGTGCATTTTTATGTTAAAATTTCGTGCATTTGTATATTTCTATTCTTTTACACAGATTTGGAGCGTTTGTGGGATGACTCGCCATCTGTCAATACGAACGATCTTGGTTCGGATAATTCATCGCTTACAGCAGACGACGAACGCAGCATCAGAGCGGATGACCTGACGCAAGGTACCTGAGGGGGGAAAATGCAACGTTTCGACAGCCCACCCTTCAAGACTTCACCCACCATGAGCCGGAGCAAAGGTGTATGAACTACGTCAGCGAAATTAATAATGGTAAATTTAATATTGTCTTTTAAAGATTAATTTGACGATTAAAAATGTATATAATATTTATTACGTTTTTTTATATTTTTTTTAGATTATTATAAGCGACTGAGTCTGCATCTCGTGAAAAATGATACCGATTACGGTAACAAGTTGCAGAGAGTCGCAAGGTGGCTTGCCTCCACTTTTGAAAATTCGCAGGGGGAGGTATACCCACCCGTCAGTATACCTCTGGTAATGAGGTATATCGAGGCTACATGCTTCGATACATCAGAAGAGTAAAAAGTATAAGTTTTACTCTAAACTCTTAACATCTTATTAATTTTCTGATCATACAAATAATGAATTTTGATTTTAGATGCAGAACAGACTTCAAATCTTAGCGGTCGTGGTTCCAGCAGCATCAGCACTACTAGTTACGATACAGGTAGTATCGGGACTTACAAAGCCGATAATGAGGAGGAGAACAACGATGACGATAGGGAGGACATCCAAAATAGTTACAACAACAACTACAATGCACCATATACTGCTGATGCTGAAGACGAGAGGGAAGAAGAAGAAGAAGAGAATAATCCGATTCCAGATAGAGGGTTATTGTCATCATCACCATCATCATCACCATCATCAGCATCATCATCGTATTGAACGGCGTCAGCGCACAATACAAGTAAACTGAATATACTATATAATTCCGAACGTTTTTATAAGCGGTTTCAGCTATCGAGTCGCGAAATTCAGTTTCGAATAATACCCCCTACAGACAATGTGAATCCCGTCGTTTATTTGGAAGACGCGATAAATGAACTTTATAAAATTGTAACGGATCATATTGTTAATAATAAATTGGATAGTCATTCGGACTTGATAGGGTTAACTTTTAATTCCGATACATTTTCAAAACCTGCCGGTATGTCCTTTCGTGCAATATCAAATTTTAACGCCGCAGACGTATTTAATGTAATAAATTCCGTAGCGCAAAGTGCTTCCAATTTTAACCTAAACGACACTCTTCAAATCGAGGTACATCATGTACGTATTCCTCGTGGTAGCGGTAACAATAGTATTATTAGTGAAGCGGTTTTTCGAAGCAAATCAATCGTTACTATTAGCAACAGTGACAACATCTGTTTTGCAAGAGTGCTTGCAGTGGGTGAATGGTTTTTGCAAAAGAAGATAATTCCCGCCGATGAGTGGCGGGGAATATGGAAAAGGATTTGCAGTCACAACACCCTCCAATTAGAACAAGCACAGAGAATTATTCGCGAAGCTAACGTGCAAATTCCTGAAAATGGATGTTCAACTCTCCAATTTCAGGAATTTCAACGTTATTATAAAAATAAAAATATAGCACTCGTAATATACGACAGTAACGGTATTGGCGAGTCTGAAGATCTAATATTTGACGGTCGACGAGAATTCAATGTGTTCACCGGTGATACAATAAACATATTGTATCATGCAGAAGCGAATCACTTCTCAATGATTACAAATTTGATGGGGATGGTGGGGAAATATAAAAGATATTGTCATCATTGCAATAAGCGATATGCGCGACCAACTTTCCATCAGTGCCCGCACACGTGCAACATGTGTTTCGCACAGTCCGCGTGTGAACAATCCGATAATTCATTTCACCGTAATAGTTGCAATCGAGATTTTTATAATGCAGACTGTTTCCGTAGACATCGCGCTCCTGGATCTTATTCGAAATTAGGGAAAGGGTTCCGCACCATATGCGATTATATAAAAATTTGTATGTATTGTCCCAAATGTATAAATTCTAAATATGGGCGTCACGTGTGCGGGCTTGGAAAATGCAGGCGCTCCAAAATTCAACACGATCTGAACCAGCATTGCTTCATGCAGCAAATTGTTACAAAAAAACAACCGTCAGCATCATTAGCCAATTCTTCTTCTTTTTCATCCTCCGCAAACTACGCAGGTAGCAGCAAAACAATCAGTCACGTGTAACGATTTATTTTCGGGTCGCCAACATGATTTGAACTCCGGGTCTGCGGTACAGACTCCGGGACAGATTCCCGATCTGTCCGGCTCGATTCAAATGTGACGTCCTGGATCGGACGCGACCCACGGCGAAAAATCGTCCACCGACTAGCTCTCCAGCGGAGAGCACGGGACGGTCGTTAATAGTTGGGGATAAAGTGTTACGGATCAAATATAATTGAAACGGCGTAGTTACACAAATAACAAAATACGCGTTTATTCCACAAACATAAAAAAAATATATTATATAGAAAAAAAAGCGAATTGTAAGTTCGGGGCAACAAGCCCCAGACAGACGACGTGGCGCTTAAGGCGCTACCCGTAAAACGGCGCTTGCCGGATCCCTCGCTAGGATCTCCGGCTTCGGCGGATCCCTCGCCTCGGATCTCCGCGCTGGACCGAGAGAGAGGCAGGAGAACTGGGGCAACTGAAGCTGGTACTTACTTTTTTTTTTTTCTCTGCCCACACCTAATCCCAATCGGACACCAAAATTCCCACCGGAACACGCTCGCTCGATTTCGGTATCGCCACGATAGCACTTTCTTTAGCGCGCGTCGTACCGTCGCGGTAGCAAGGAGCAATCTGTCCAGTTTTCGCGGTTCCCCCGACGCGTTTCGCGTTTAGCGTTCTCTCTCTTTCTCTCTCTCTTACCTCTTCCTTTGTCATTTTCTAATTGGCCAGCCCCGTGTCGATACACGGCGCCTGGCTTCTGAAACATACAAAGTATTAATATATATATACAAAAATATACAGTAATTCGGGCCCGAGGATGGTCGTGTTAAGGGAGATTTCGTCGCCCCTGGTGCGGGCTCGAGATCTCCGTTACACCCCACCCCCAGACACTGAGTACCCGAACGGTGTACCAGCTCGAATCACCCACGGACCTCAACGGACCCGTTTCATCCCGCCACTGAAAAATGTGGAATTAGGATGGATGGTAGGAGATAGGACCGGGAGACGGTTGTTGGAACTCCCCCCTTCTATCTCTCTCCCGATTTCTACTAGGATATGGGCGCGACTGAATTACACCGCTGATTTAGAAAGGAAAAACATATTTATTCTTGTCCGGGGACAACCCGCCCCGGTCGGGTTACATTACGGGGCCATCTGGCCTTCTCTTCCCTCCTAGTGAGCCCCCCCCCCCTCAGCTCGGGGCCTCCTGGGCATCGCCCCCTTTTTCGGGTGAACGGGTGCGTTCGGGCATTCCGACACCCTAACCACCCCAGCTAGGCCGCACTCCCGACAGAATTGTCGGACCAGCACATTGGCTCCGCCTGGTTGGGCCAGAGCCACCTTTTTATTGGCCCGTTTTTCGGCCAATATGGCTGCGTGCCGCTCCTCTTCAGCGGCCTTTACGGCTTGGCGGGCGTCTTGAAGCGCCTTTACGGCGGCGGCCGCTCGTTCCTGGGCCTCTTTGGCCCCTAGTTCGGAGGTCTTTTGTTGGGCCTGCCGTTCCTTACGGTAGGCCTCTTCCTCGGCCTGTTTTAGCCGAAACCGGTCCACCATAGTGGATCATTTTGCTATTTCGGGGTCCTCTTCCCCGACTTCCCGACGAAAGGCGTCCAGAGCCCGGAATGCTTCCTGCTCCTCTTCCTGGGCCCTTCTTCTATTTTCTCGGGCCTGGGTAAGTAGCCGCAGCACCTCCGCTTTCCGGCTTCCGTTGTCCGGACATAGGACAGCCTCGTCGGCCCGAAGCTCTGGCACCGTAGGGGTGCTCTCCGGCACTTGTACGAGCGGTGGCGGTGTCCACCAGACCCACCGCCATTCCGCCTTTCCTGGTGCTGCGTTCTGGTCAATCATCTGTAAAAAGAGAAAGGATGCATGGTTATCATCCATCGTCTCAGGTCAAACATCTTACTCTAAATTAACACTATGATTTGGTCGGGACGATGGACTCGCGAAAGATTGCTGCTACGCGACTACGTGACGCGGGTGCGATTTCGCTCGGATCGTAGGCGTGTTCGATATCCAGTCGAGCTCACGGACTCGTTCACGGATATATTAGAATTCGGCCCGGAACCGGGAGCTCGCGCGCTCAACGCCGTTTTTCGCGGACGCCCCCTACTCCGTTTTGGGATCTACGCAAACGCAACGCGTGATGCGGCCTGAGGGCCGTCCCACGGTGCCCCGTCTTCATCCGGGGAATCTTCAGTGACGAGCTCTTCTGTTTCTTCCGGACGATCCTGAATATACGGTTTCAGGTCCACAACATGTACGGGTGCCTTACGCTGGCCAGTCGAATCGACAAGTTCGTATGTATTCGACCCTAATTTGGCAGCGATCTGGAGGGGGCCCATGTACCTTGGAGCCAATTTAGCCGTAATACCTTGTGCGGCCGACGAAAGCACACTGTTCTCTTGGGCCTCTCTGTGCAGAGCCTGCAACTTGCTCATTCGTTGGCTCCAGTGGCTTAACGCTTCCTTCGCTTCATTTTCTTGCGCACGAGCGTCTTCCTGTCGCCGTAGCGAATTAGGCGGGCTGGGTTGTCGACCTTGTATCAGCATAGCCGGACTGAAACCTGTGGAGCGGTGCAGCGATGTATTATACGCAAATGCGAACTCGCCGATGTGTTCTTCCCAGGTGCGATGATCTTTCGTGATGAAAGAACGGATCATACCCTTTACGGTACGGTTGACCCGCTCGACGGGGTTCGCCTGAGGATGGTAGAGTGGCGTAAGTTCGCGCGCCACGCCTCTTTCGGCCGAGAACTCATCCAAGATTTTATTCTTAAACTCCAGTCCTTGGTCTGTCAGGATAACTTCCGGCGCTCCATATCTCCACAAGATGCGTTCTTCCAAGGCGTCGGTGACTAGGCGAGCGTTAGCGTGTCGTAAGGGGACACATTCGATCCATCGAGTGAAGAGATCTTCCCAGATCAACAGATATTCAAACCTCTTCTTACTCTTCGGGAATGGTCCCATCATGTCGCCCGCAACCACTTGTCAGGGCCGCGTAATTTTACGACATCCCATCAGTCCTGCTGGTGCCATTTGTTGTACTTTGCATACTTGGCACACTCTACAACACTTTACGTACCGTGCCACGTCCCGGTGTATGCCTGGCCACCAGTATCGCGTGGCTAGACGCTCGTATGTCTTTTGCTGTCCGAGGTGTCCTGCTGTAGCAGCATCATGACATTCTTGTAGGGCCGCTTGTCTCTGACCCAAAGGCAGGACCAATTTCCAAGCGTCATCGTCACCCAGAATGTCTTCTATCGTCGGATCCGGACGATAGGAGTATATTCCATTCCCCACTACTTGCCAGTAGGGATTCTCCTTGGGCTCATCGAGAATTTCGCGCCTCCTCTTTTGGTACCACGGATCCGTTTCCGCCTCATCCGTAGTATTTAGATCTTGACCAGCGAGTAGTTCTGGTATCTCAGATTCGTACATTCTTGAAAGCGCGTCCGGCACATAATTCAAGGCGCCTTTTCGATGTTTGATGTCACAGTCGTAACTTTGGAGCTGCAGGGCCCATCTAGCTAGTCTTCCCGTCGGATTACGGAGATTGCGTAACCACTGCAGACTGCTATGATCGGTTAGGACCAGGAACTGATAACCCTCCACGTATGGGCAAAACTTCTGAATGGCCCATAGTACGGCGAGGCATTCCCGTTCCGTAGTGGAATAGTTCCTTTCCGCTGCTGACATCGTACGACTAGCGAAAGATAGAACGCGTTCTGGACCGTCAATCTCCTGGGTCAGAACTGCTCCGAGACCGGTGTCGCTTGCGTCCGTCTGGACAACGAATTGTTGCTCGAAATTCGGGCGTTGCAGGACCGGTGCGGTTGCGATCATGGCCTGCACTTGTTCAAATGCCTGCTGGCACTCCGTGGTCCAGTCGTACCTCACATCTTTCTTCGTAAGGTGTGTCAGCGGTTCCACGACTGTGGCGAAGCCTTCCAGGAACTTCGTGTACCACGATGCCATTCCCAGGAAACGTCGAAGCTGTTTCAAGTTGCGAGGTGGCGGGTACTTGAGTATCGGTTCAATTTTGTACGGGTCCGGCCGGAACCCTTGTTCATTTACCATGACACCCAAGTATTTCACTTCATTCTTGCAGAAGTGACTCTTCTCACGGTTGATAGTCAACCCCGCACCTTGTATTCTTCTCAAGACGTATTCCAACCATCGCAGATGCTTCTCAAACGTCTCTGTGACGATGATTATATCGTCCAGATAAGCATAAGTGAATGGCTCCAATTCTGGCCCGATCATCGAATCTAGCAGAGTCTGAAACGTAGCTGGGGCACCCATTAGTCCATAGGGCATCCTCTTGAATTGAAAGAGGCCCTTGCCGGGGACCGTAAACGCTGTTAATGGCCGTGCAGCCTCCTTCATCTTGATCTGATGATATGCGCCGCTAAGATCGAGCGTGGAGATGTATTTGGCCCGTTGGAGCTTCCGATGAATGGCATCCATGTACGGGATCGGATACGCATTAGCTTCTGTTACCGTATTAAGCTTGCGGTAATCAACGCAGAAGCGATAGGTCCTATTGGATTTTCTAACCATCACCACCGGGCTCGACCATCCACTTGTTGACGGCTCGATGATATCGTCGGCGAGCATCTTGTTGACCTGGGAGTGCATCTCCTCTTCGATCCGTTTTGAGACGGGATAGTACCGCTGTTTGATGGGCACCGCTGAAGTCGACACAATATCGTGCTCCACCAAATTGGTACATCCGATCGCTGGGCCAACGGCGGGCACGCATCTCCTGAGAAGATCAGTTAAGCGCCGGGCCTCTTCTTCCGACATTCTTGCCGTGCCTTCCGATGAGGAGTTTGGGTGGTCACTCACCTCCAAACTTGCAACTTCCACGTCATTCCTTGCCTTGAGCCTTCAAGGTACAGCTGGTTCTGTCGTGGATGTAGAACCGCATCAAAAGCTCTTGCAAAATCTGCACCGAGCAGACACTCCATATCCAGGCTGGGCATAACCATTGCCTGGATCCTCTTCTCCGTTCCATTCACTCGGAACGGAAGAGTCACGAGACCCAGGATCGGAGAGTATGATCCATCCGCTACTCTCGCTCCAGGACCACCGTATGGAATGATCCGCTCCCCACATGCTGCTGCAATGTGGATTCCGATTGGCCCAATTGCGGTGCGGCCTGCTCCAGGGTCAAACAATGCCAGAACGTTAAAGTTTCCTATGGTGACGTTCAACCACCACCGAGAATGTTCGGCTTGAAGGGCACTTGAAGTCCTTTGTTCCTCCGGAACCGCTTCCGGCCCCGCTCTCTCTGAGGTCATCTGTTGGGACCTTGGAGACGCAGTGACCTCTACTGCTGCCTCCTGGCCCATTTTCCGCACAGCGCGGACAAGTTGTCCTCGTATAGCCAGGCAGCTTGCAGGTCCAACACGTCAATTTAGGATTACCTGGTTCCGGTGACCTCGCTTTTTCTCGAGAGGTCCTAGGCTGCATCGGCGGAGGCGGAGTCTTGCCTGAGGCAGGTCTCCCGTTACTGGACCCCTCTAACGACCTTTCTTTTCGCCAAAACGGTGTTTTTGGGCTCTTAGGCCGATCTGGCGACTTTTGTTTCGCCGACAGCTCCTGCTTCTGCTTCACCTGACGAAGCTCTTCACGCAGCTTAGCCAGTTCTCGGAACACTAGATCCATTTTATCTGGCGTCTGTTCTTGAACAGCTGCAATCTTCGGTTGGCTCTTCTGTGCCAACTTTCTGGGCCTGTTGTAGGCGACTTCAGGCACGAGTGTACCCTCAGGGGGCGGTGGCTCTTTATAATTGCGCATGGCCTCTTCTGCGCTCTCTGCCTCAACCGCCGCGACCATGAAGTCTTCCAACGAGTGAACTCTGGCCATTGGTACTCTCCACTGAAGGCCTGGCTTCATATTTTTGTGCAGGAACACCAGTCGTTGTTCCAACGATAGTGGATCTGGATATAAATCCAGGATCGTCATGAGACATCCAATATAGTCCCTGACTGGCTCGTCTAAGCCTTGAGTTCTGGCAGTCGCTTCCAGCCATAGCTTTTGCTTCTCGACCTCGCTAAACCCATAGCATCGACGTGCTGAGCCACAAAAGT
The DNA here is from genome assembly GCA_030407085.1 of Trichopria drosophilae. Lineage (NCBI taxonomy): Eukaryota > Metazoa > Arthropoda > Insecta > Hymenoptera > Diapriidae > Trichopria > Trichopria drosophilae. Next base: position 72,548,581 of record CM059584.1, read on the forward strand.
CTTCCCAGGATTTCCAAGTACATACAGGAGATCCTGTACCATCGTTTTGCTGAGCCGGTAAGTAGCTCAGGTAAGGCACTTAACATTTCCTCATCTGAGAGGTTCGCTGGGCCTCGACATTCCTCTACTCTGGCCAAAAATGCCTCGATTCTGTCACCTTTGAGCCCAGAGAAAGATGTCCTCCATTGGCGTACAATCTTGCCAACGTCACGTGGACCCTGATCCCATCTTGAGGATGCGCCGAAACGTGTTCCAGAGAATCCTGGATTCGGGAACATTCCCCCTCCCCCAGAGACGTCCACACCCGGAGGGTTGTGCTGGCTCGCAATAACTGAGGCATTACCGAAATCTTGGCCCTGCCTTCCAGTCTGAGCCTGACTTCTTCGTGGAGTTTGCGGTACTTGTGGTCCACTTCCAGGGTCATAATAATTTAACCGGAACGTATCCTGGAAGTTCACCCTTGATGTCCTCAATACTCGTTCGGGTTGTTCAGTATTTTGTACCCCAGTACTTGACCTATCAGGAATCCTGGTACTGGAAAATGGGGTCTGGAGATGAGTGCTCTGTTGAGATTGTAGAATCTCAGCCATCATTTGGTCCAATCGATCCGCTTTTTCTGTCAGCTCCTTAACATTTCGGCTCTGCTGAGTTTGCATCGCTGTTGCCATTTCAAAAGCTGCCGCTGCCCTTCTGGTCATCGTAGTTTGCGTTCCATTTGGCAGCATATATTGGATAAGGGCCTCCGGCGCCATTCTTTCAATCGGTGACATTCTAGGCCTATTTCCTGCCACCGTTGTCCACATCGGGCCTGCTACATTTCCTGGGCCTTGTGACATACTTCCATTGATGGCCGCCGTAGTCGTCGTTATCGATGTCGTTACAGTCGTTGACGTGGTTATCTGTGAGACTTCCTGCACCAGTTCCACGTCTTGACTCTGTGCCGATTACAATTCCTGTTCCTCTCCGAGGTTTTTTATTTCGGGAATCGCTTGTTCTAGGAATGTGGCCAACAGTGAATCTCGGTATGTTTGGTCACTGGAAGTTGGTATGAAGTCGGACTGCGTATAATCGCCTAGCATCCGGCGATACAGTCGATCCACTTTTGTTAGTCTTCGGCCTGTCGGCTGAAGCTCTAAATTTTCCAGGGCCAGATCAAGTTCATCTTCCCGTAATTGGAAGACCCATTCTTCTACTGCAGATTTTGCAGTTCTTCTTCAATTGTCTGGTCCATATCATTGGCTTGAGCCATCTTAAATTAAACAAAAACTCGCACCTATTGGACCTGATGGTGCTTACTGGCACCGTATTATCGAAAAAGAGTTGTGTCCGGTCACTAAATTGATCGGGACAAATTTAATGCGACCAAACAATTGTACACTTTCTTCTATCTTGCGTGAAGATCTTCGTGACTCTTGATTTGTCACCGGATACTTAATATTATTCTACTTATAAATATTTGAAAATATATCTATACATTTATAACAATCAATCTATCCTATCTTTACGCAAGAGGAAGAATAAATTTTAAATAAAATTATCTTGAAAGGAAAAGAAAAAAACAAATTTTCCGTCCTATAGCCAATTATCTGGACCCAAATGCCCTTTACCGGCACAACAAATAACCAAACAGCTGTAAATACCTTAATTATATCACTTAATACTAATTTAACAAAAACCAAAAAAAATCAATTTGATTATATGTTCTTTGGCCCTGGTTGAAGGCTTTCTGTAAAAAGATATCTGTCTCCAGCGAATGTCTTTCAAATTATCAATTTTTAATAAAAATTTCAGAATGACGTTTAATTTCTGGGTGTTTGACCCGACCCAGAAGGTACTGCACTAAATTGTAAAATTTGTGACTCGGTACTGGCACGATTTATGCTGACGCAATATTGATGTATTGCGTACTTACTTTCGTAAGTTTTGATTACGTATTGGTTGTGCATATGTACAACCTTAGGAAAATTTTTCCAATGCTGAACCAACGACAGCTAATTTGACAAATCGAGAACAGAAAGATTACAGAAACTCTGCCTGTCTAATATTACACCGGGCCAGAGACAATAAGCCACACAAAAAAAAATTGATACAACAAAAAAAAAACAATATAAAAATGCATTAATTTCCTTTCTATTGTTTTTGCTTTATTAGGTTTAATTATTGTGCCTGTTTTTGACACCGCCATTTGACTGTTTACTACTGTCAACAAGCTGAGTAAAAGAAATAAGTAAATCAATCAATTTTTGAAAATTATTTACTAAGTTTTCTCGAGAAGAAGAGAAAAAAAAACACCTTTATTTTTCCTCTGCAAAATTAAAGCTCCCTGTCTTTACACTGGCACTTGTTCACGCGTTGAACAAGTGCTACAAAAAGCTTTTTAATTTTACAATTAACCAAAATACAGAAATACTCTATTCGGAGTCGATTATTTTCCGATTCCAAGAAATCGGTCATTAACCGCGCGATTTCCCAGAATTGGATATTATTTTAATTTCAGACACTCGAAATTAAATCAATAATTCCAAATTAATTTTTGTTCAATTAATCTTGGCATTAATTTCGCAGGCACCTGTTTTATCTTAAAATAAGTGCTCTTGGTACTATTGGGTTTTTGTGGCACAAATAATTAAAAATAAAAAAACAATCGCAACGCACAACGAAATTTTATTAATTCCATTTCGGTGCCGATTATTTTTCCGTTCCTGGAAATCGGGTTCTTTTCGCTCGAATTCTCAGAATCGACGATTATTTTAATTCTGATTACAAGTAAAATAGTAATTTTTAAATTATTTCATCCAATTTTTAATTGGCATTGATATTGTGCTTCCTGTCACGATTATGATTTAAAATTCTTTAAATTTAAAATTCAAAATTATTAAATTAATACTTTAATTTATGTTTTCAAAATTTATTTAATAATTTAATATAACGATTCATTTGATCGTAACAGAAATGTACACACAATTGCTACTGGTATACAGGCAATTGTTTACATTCTCGGAAAATGACTTCTTTCACGTCACTTTCCGAGAATTGTATTATTTTAATTTCAATTTTAAAATTGAAAATAATACTATCGCTTTCTTTGCGCAAAGTTATTGGCAACTTCAAATTTTGCACTTTATCTGGTTTTCCGTGGGCGTTATGACACGATTAATTACCCTAACAGACCCACTAAAAAAACCTAGTTTTTGTTGGGCGCCATGTAACGATTTATTTTCGGGTCGCCAACATGATTTGAACTCCGCGTCTGCGGTACAGACTCCGGGACAGATTCCCGATCTGTCCGGCCCGATTCAAATGTGACGTCCTGGATCGGACGCGACCCACGGCGAAAAATCGTCCACCGACTAGCTCTCCAGCGGAGAGTACGGGACGGTCGTTAATAGTTGGGGATAAAGTGTTACGGGTCAAATATAATTGAAACGGCGTAGTTACACAAATAACAAAATACGCGTTTATTCCACAAACATAAACAAAATATATTATATACAAAAAAAAGCGAATTGTAAGTTCGGGGCAACGAGCCCCAGAAAGACGACGTGGCGCTTAAGGCGCTACCCGTAAAACGGCGCTTGCCGGATCCCTCGCTAGGATCTCCGCGCTGGACCGAGAGAGAGGCAGGAGAGGTGGAGGGCGCGAGATAAAACGTTGCCGCTGAAGCGGGCAACTGAAACTGGTACTTGCTTTTTTTTTTTTTTTCTCTGCCCACACCTAATCCCAATCGGACACCAAAATTCCCACCGGAACACGCTCGCTCGATTTCGGTATCGCCACGATAGCACTTTCTTTAGCGCGCGTCGTACCGTGGCGGTAGCAAGGAGCAATCTGTCCATTTTTCGCGGTTCCCCCGACGCGTTTCGCGTTTAGCGTTCTCTCTCTCTCTCTCTCTTACCTCTCCTTTTGTCATTTTCTAATTGGCCAGCCCCGTGTCGATACACGCCGCCTGGCCCCTGAAACATACAAAGTATTAATATATATATATACAAAAATATACAGTAATTCGGGCCCGAGGATGGTCGTGTTAAGGGAGATTTCGTCGCCCCTGGTGCGGGCTCGAGATCTCCGTTACACACGTTAATAGTGTTGGTAGTAGTAATAGTAGTAGTAGTAGTAGTAGTATTAGTAGTATTAGTAGAGGCAATATAATACAGTCAAAAGATAGGAATCATCCTCGAATATTATTTATTTTTTACGATTTTGAAACTCGGCAAGACGAAGCGTATCGGGGTAATTCTGAGGTCAATCTCCACATTGTAAATCTTTGCGTAGCGCATTAAGTATGCGAGGAGTGCATAGATTCTCCAAATATCGAGCAAATATGCAATTTTTGTGGAATGCACGAATACGTATTTAAACATGACCCCGTTAAAGAGTTGTTGGAAATCGCGATTCGTGAGAAATCTGCTTTTTCTAAAATCGTCTATATAGCGCATAACGCAAAAGGTTTTGATTCCCAGTTTCTTCTCCGGCATTTAGTCGAACGAGAAAAAGTCTTTAATAAAACGTGTAAGCCAAACGTCATCTTGAACGGTAAAAGCATTATAAAAATTGAATTTCAAAATACAATATTCATAGATAGTTTAAATTATTTTCAAATGAAATTAAGTGCTTTACCGAAAGCATTTGGTCTTCCGACAGTAGCGAAAAAGGGGTACTTCCGACCTCTTTTTAATACATTAAAAAATAAAGATTACGTAGGCCCGTTTCCCGATGCTAAGTTTTACGCGCCCGAACAAATGTCGCCTGACGAAAGGGACAACTTTTATAAGTGGTACAACACGTGTGCTAGGCGAGGTGACATATTCGACTTGAAACGCGATATAGAAGCGTACTGTAAGATGGATGTAGATATTTTGCGTAGAGCGTGTGTTGCTTTTCGCAAAATATTTATCCAGAAAGGTAACGTTTGTCCCTTTAGTGAAGCCGTAACCATTGCGTCCGCGTGTTCTCGAGTATATCGAAAAAAATTTTTGAAAGTAAACACGATTGGTCTTTTACCTCCGGATAACAGCTATAGGAGGTGTAATCGTCAATCGAAGGTAGCGATAGAGTGGCTTCTTTGGTGCGAGAAGTTATACGGTCGTGAAATTGTGCATGCAGGTCGTGGTCGTGAATATCGTCTACCCGAAGGTCCACTGGTAGATGGCTATTTACAACCAGACGCTAACGACACATCTGAAACCACAAAGGGACACGTATTTCAATTCCAAGGTTGTTTTTAACACGGTTGTCGACGGTGTTTCTCAGAGTTGAGAGACAAACCAAATTTCGCTGCAGGCGAAAGTTTTAACAAAGTGTACGCAAATACACAATCCATATCGCGTTTAATTTGGTCAAGTGGTTATACTCTCATAGAAAAATGGGAGTGTGATTTCAACCATGAAAAACGAACCGATGCGGAACTTGCTGCTTATGTCAATAACCATCCTATGGCAACGTACAAAATCTTAGATCCGCGAGACGCATTTTTTGGCGGACGGACGGGTAATACGGCAACGTACTATACCGTAAAAAATGACGAAAAAATCAAATACGTAGATGTCTGTTCACTGTACCCTTACATTTGTAAAACCGGTCGTTTTCCCGTAGGTCATCCTACCGTTTATGTCGGACAGGAATGCGCGACAATCACGAGTCTGCAAGAGCCTATTAGTTTAGACGGGGTAGAAGGACTTGTTATGTGTAGAATACTACCACCCAGAAATCTTTATCATGCAGTGCTTCCGGTAAAAATGAATTCTCGCTTGTTGTTCCCCCTTTGTAGAAGCTGCTGAGAGAATGAATCGGAAACCGACTGTACACACGATGCTGAAACCGACCGAATGTTGACAGGGACGTGGGTAGCCGACGAGTTAAAAAAATCCATTCAAAAATGATACCGCGTTCGTGAAATATTAGAAATTTGGCAGTACAAAATAACACAGTATAATCCACAAACACAAAAAGGAGGCCTATTTAAAGATTACATCGATACATTTTTAAAAATCAAACAGGAAGCAAGCGGATGGCCGGCAGAGTGTATAGACGAAACGTCAAAAAACTTGTACATAGAATCGTATGAACGGGCTGAAGGAATAAAACTGGACAAAAATAATATTTTAAAAAACCCGGGGTTACGTTCGGTCGCCAAGTTATGCTTAAATTCATTTTGGTGGAAATTTGGTCAGCGCGAAAATTTGCAGCGAACCGAGATCGTTACTACTCGAGAAGAGTTACTCGACATTTTTACAGATGTTAGGAAAGAGGTCACGCGTATTCTCCCCGTTAACGAAAAAGTCTTATTTCTAAATTGGGTTGACAGGGTTAAAACATCGTCATCGTCAAACTGCACAAACGTTGTGTTAGAGGCTTACACAACAGCTCAAGCTCGCCTGAAACTCTACAGCTACCTAGAAAAATTGGACCGTCGCGTACTTTATTTTGATACGGACTCGGTAATTTACTTATCGGGCGGGCACACATCAGCCAAAGAATACGACCCATAGCTCGGAAATTTTCTCGGAGATTTGACTGATGAATTAGCGGTTTACGGTCCAGGTTCTTACATTCAGACTTTTATCTCGGGAGGTCCGAAAATTTTATGCTTATCGCGTACATACTACTAACGGGTAATACTCCGATACGTGCAAGGTCAAGGGGATTTCGTTAAATTACGAAAATGGAAATAAAATCAATTTCGACTCGATTTATCAGCTAATTATGGCAAATGAGACTTGTAATAGTACTACTTCTACCACTGCTACTACACCACCAAAAATAAAAATTCGATTCAGTGCGATACGGCGAACCGAAATTCACGAAGTTGTAATGCGTAAAGAACAAAAAACATGTAAAATAGTTTAAAAAAAAAACGCGTCACATTTCGACTAGATATTCGCTTCCTTTTGGATACAAAGCATAAAGTGTAACAAAGCTGTAAAAATGTAAATTTTTGGAAAAACAATAGTTTTCTCGTTACTTAAGAAAAATTAGCAATGTAGCGAATTTGTTTTTGATATTCCATTTATTAATGATAATAAAAAAAATAATAATAAAAATAAAAATAATTATGTCATTTGTGTAATTATTACTTTAAGACAACAAGGTAAGCATATGATATTACGTAATCTCTTCAGTCGCTTTTCATCCCATTCGAAGTTCATAGGAAAACACATCCTCTTTCGTATTTTGAGTGATTTCCAAGAAAAATGTAATACTGCATGACCTACTTCAACTTTTGGCCAAAGGGTCTCGAACAAATCTGATTGTCGCAAGACCGCTATCGTAATTTATTTTTTTACACATAACTTATTCTAGCTTACTTCTAGAACCTTATCTCCCCCTCGTCTTCAAGATTTTCCTAGAAAACCGGGTCTCTCGAATATAAGCCACATGTGCGTTCCAACGGCGACGGCGTAAGAAATTTCAGTTTCTTGTTTCGACCTGCAAGTGGAGTGACACGTGCGCCACATGTATATATAAAGGTCATCGATGTGTTGTGTAGGTAAATATTAATAGACATCATAACAAAAAAAAATATGACAACTAATACGCAGTCAGTGAGTGGTCGTTGAATCCTACCTCAAATTCTCGCCAAAGGGACCCCGTACAGTTTCGTTTATGTACGGTTAGTGACCTCACAACTGCGTTATAATTTATTATTATTATTTGTTTATACGTACATTGACTTTAAAGAATCATTATTAATACCTGTCTGACACTAATTACGCAATCATGGGGGATTAGCACAGTCTATATCATTTTTTTATTCATAACTTATTCTAGCTTACTTCTTGAATCTTATCTCCTCTCGTCTTTAAGATTTTCCTAGAAAACCGAGTGTCTCGAATATAAGTCACATATGTGCGTTCCAACGACGTAGGAAATTTCAGTTTCTCGTTTCGACCTGCAAGTGGAGTGACACATGCGCAACATGTATACATATAAAGGTCAGTGGAGCGTTGTGTAGGTAAATATTATTACACAATAAGGAGGAAGTGGGGTGTGGCCTCAACTCTTCGCCAAAGGGATCCACGTACCTATATGTTTATCGCAAGGTCATTATCGTTATTTATTACCGTCTTTATTATTTGTTTATACGCAAACTATCAATTAATCATCATTATCAACACTCATCTGACTTTAATTACCCAATTATCGATATTTATTAGCGTCTTTATTAATTGTTTATATAACAATTAACCACGAAGCACTCGTGTATCAGGTCGCTGAACCATGACCTACCTCACCGTCGTGCCAAAGGTTGTCCTTACGTTTTTGTTTAGGTCAGACGACTGGCCTACCTCACATGGCGGCCATGGTGTTATTTACGGTCATAAATTAATATTTATTTGACATTAATTACCTATTAACATTATTTATTGACATTTTTATTGCTTGTTTTGATATTAATTACCCATTAATAACCATGATCACCTAATTATGAGGTCATTAACACTGATCTATCCCAAGGCGCGCGTGCCGTCTGGCGCCAGACCTACCTCAAGGTGGAGGAGTGGGGGGTGTTTACGTCTGGCTATCGGGCGCCCTATACTACTGTTGTATTATGGAAACTAGAAATTCGACATTTAGTCCTTTCGTTGGGCATGAAACAGCGGAGATGGTGGATGCAGTTTGCCAACACTTAGACAAGTATGTTGTCTTTGTTTTTCTATAAGTATCATACATTAAATATGACTATCGAAAAAAGTACGAACGAAGTTGTTAGAATTGTTAATGATTTGAGGATAAATGAACGTATTTCGATAATTCCGATTTCATACAGTGTTCAGATTTTGAAATCTATGTTTTATAAATGGAAATACCTTCAAAAAGGGGTAAATAGACATACCGAAGCAGAGAAGAAAAAACGCGATAAGTTTATATGCAGCTTCCATAAGTTATTTGACGTTGAGAGAAAAAAAAGGTTGCTGGTGCTATAAAACCTAAGACAGGTGTAGAACACAAGATGGGCAATAAAGGTAAGTAACTGCAGATTATTGAATTTGACTATTTTTATTTTACTTTATATTTTTCCTTTTACTTCGACCCAGACCATAGGTCTGGTGAAGTATTGAATTTGGTCAGTTCCCGAAAAAAAATTACCCTATAGTTTTTCATCAAATGTCGACGTTTCAGACCCTAAGGAACCCAAAGCAACAATAAAAAAATTGGTGTCCGTTAGGTTGTACGTCCGTCCGTCCGTCCGTCCGTCCGTGGGCAAAATTTTGTATACGCGATATCTCGCGACTGGCAGGACGAATTTAAAAAGTACAAACGGATTTGGCCAAACTTAGATCTGATTAGTTTTTGGAGACAATGCATACTAGATTATGGCGAGGTTTAACAAAAAAACGCTAAAAAAAAACGTTTTTTCCATTTTTAACAAAAAATACAAATCATACAAAAAATATAGAACATCGAATTCTCTACAAAAAAGGTTTGATTCATTTCTTCGTAAAATCAACGATCATGCCGTAAAAAGCAAATTAACATGAAATTAACATAAATTGTACAATGTACATACACATATAAAATGAATATGTATGTATATTATATACATTACATGAAAAACAGAGAAACAGAGGAAGCAGGGAAGTGAGACGGGTATCAGGGGGGGGGGGGGCATAAAAAAAAATTCACTGTAATGTTGGTGGCGGGTAGCCAGGGGGAGGGGATAGGGGGGGGGGGGGTTCGGGGCTTCGCCGGTAGCAACAACTTCAACTAATCGTGGTTCAGGATATTGTTATTAACGAACATACTGTTGACGTTATTGTAAATAACGGTTTATAGAATAGGGAAACTAGGACGAAACGCAACTTCCTTGTCAATTTCGGAAGTTTTTCAGTTATGAATAACCACTCGAACCAAAACCTTTCGCGTCCAGAGCGTGAAGAAAAACGTATTAATGTACTGGATCGAATGAACGAAAACCGACGTATCCCATATATAAAAAAATTTATTTCCTGCAACCCGACCTGTCAAAAACTCGACAAAAGTTTAATATTAAAATATGATAGAATAAAATGTACTTAGGTAAATTTTAGACAAAATTGTATTGATTTTCAGTCAAGTTATATTATATAATAGTGATCTGAGAATTTCAAATAATTTGTTCTAATAATCGATGATCACTGTCAAATTTCAATTCTAATAACCAATTTTTCCTTTAATTAATAACTAGAAAGGTATCAGTAGATATGTTTCTTGAACAATTTAAATACATTTAGCAATATTCCCGAGCGTGGGAGTTTAAAACAGGCCGAAATATGACCAAAAAACGTTGATCGTCATCAATGTGCAGGGTCCCGTGCTACGTCAAATTGGAAAATATCATAGCAGATATCTTCCTTGAACAATTTAAATACATTTAGCAACATTCCCGATCGTGGGAGTTTAAATTAGGCCGAAATATAACCAAAAAACTTTGGTCGTTATCAACGTGCAGGGTCCCGTGCTATCCCCTGTCTCGTCTCTGGCTAGAGGGTCTCTACTCGTAAGTGTCAATATCAAACCTCAAAATAGTCGTATCTTCTCAGTAAACGGAAATGGATTCGCGATGGATTCAAATGGATTCATTTTAACGTTTTGGAATATGTGATTTCGATTTTTTTAATCCATGCGAATCCAAAAATAATATTATAATATTATCATGATACTTTTTATACAGAGGTATAAGTGATTGATTTTGCTCTCTGAAAATAAGATTTAAGCCTAAACGTTGACTGAATTTAAGAAAATTAGTCCAATTTCGAGCTGAAATTAAGCCTCATACTCGACGAGGAATTTAAGACGTAATAATTTTAAGACTCTTTTTTTTGTGTTCGCAAAGAAAATATTTGACTCTCATTCATCACACATGATAGGGTAAATTCACTAATTTTTAGCTTAAACTTTATAAATGTATGTTTAAAAATGGTGATTTTCAAAATTCATGGTACTCAGTAAATTTATTCTATTTGTTAGTTGAGAATATAATGTAAACCTTTCGCTATACCACTTTTACAGATATATCAACAAGAGATCGAGAATCCGTACTGAATGACGACTTTCCTTCTACTGCAAGCACAGATGGCGAAGAAGTTCCACCAAGAAAAAAAAAGGAATTTGGAAGTTATTACATCGGACGTAGCCCCCGCGATGGATCGATGTAACATCAGCGATAAAAAAGGTGCAAACCTAATGTTAGCCTGTTTAAGAGCATCAGGGTTAAATATAGAGGATGTTTCTATAAGCCGGAGTACTTTTAAACGCAATCGTGAGACTTCCCGTACAGCACTTGCAAACTTAATCAAGGACAATTTTAAACCAGGCGATTGGCTGATAATACAGTGGGACGGAAAAATGCTTTCTGATGAAGCGACTTCGAAGGCAAACCACCTTGACAAACTTGTTGTTAGTGTGTCGGGAATTAACGGAGAACAACTTCTGTGAATAATTAATATTGAAAGAAGTACCGGTCACCCACGAGCTATCGCCGTTCTACAACAACTGCAGCAATGGAAATTGAAATCACGCATAATTGGAATGTCAGTTGATACAACCCAATCAAAACAGAGGTAAAAACATGACACTATTTGTTGATGCATTCACCTAATACTAATAAGAAATCATATATGACAAACTTTAATCTTTGGCGGCATACTTTTCTCAGTTAAACGTTTTCGGGGACGCTGATTACAAATTTGTAGTTAACTTTACAAATTTTTAAGCGTTTAAAAATTTCACCGTTATATTGGATCCGCCATTTTGAATGTTTGACAATTTACTTCAAATGCGTAATAAGAGACCCCAAGTCCCCTGACTATCGATTTTTAAGTGCATACAACGTATTTCTAAAAATTCGTCCGCAATATTGTATCCGCCATTTGTAATTTTTGAAAATTCACATCAAATTCGTAATCAGCGATCTCAAAACTCCCAAGTACGACAATTCGATTTAATTTACCCAAGACTAGGTTCGAAAATGATATATTTCTTAAAAATTGACGATTTTTTAAATTTCTTTATTTATAATTGTTTATAATTTCGCATAACTATCTCGAAAGTTCAAAATTCGCATCTCTTGCAATTTTTGTTACACTCAACGATGCTTCGTCTATCATTGTAAAAAAGATATTTTAATGTTATATCGAAAGAATTGATTCTACCGAGAAAAATTGTGAATAAAAAAATTGGTAATCTGGGCTACGAGAATGCAGCAAAGGGTTAAAATCATGTTGGCAAGAGAAATTCTACTGATGAATTTTATTTTATAGTGCATAACGTATATTTCATAAAATGCACATGTGTTATTAATTTTTTATTGATTTTTATTATATTTTATTACATAATCTAAATATTTACACTGTATTCTATGGAAATTTATTTATTTTTAGGTCGGCATAAAGGAGCTTGCAGTATAATAGAGAAGGAATTAAAAAAGGATCTATTGTATTTGGCATGTCGTCACCATGTATTCGAACTGGTTATTAGAAGCTTCTTCGAAACATGTATTGAAACGCTTGTTAATGGTCCAAACGTTGGATTGTTTAAACGATTTCAACAATCGTGGTCTTCTCTCGAAAGTTCAAAATTCGCCATTCGAATAGACGATTTGTAAGTTCCCTATCAGGACGGGTGACCGCACTTTAACGGTAATTTAACCGAAATAAATAACCGGTCGAAAACGGCCAAAAAAATGACCGTCGTACAACCATCATTACCGCGAAAAGACCGGACTACGAGGGAAAGGCATATGGTCAGTATTCTTAAAATAACTACAGAATAACCGATAAAAACCGATCATCAAGAGCGTCGTTTCCCGCCAAATTACCGCAAAATAACCGACGAAAAACGACTCTTCCAAAACATCGATCGGTCGATTCTCGCTAAATTACTGCAGAATAATCGATGAAAAACCGCTCTTCAAGAGCATGGACAGGTTGGTTCTAGCGAAATTATCGCTAAATAACCGATGAAAAACCACCAATAGAAAGCGGCGACCGGTCGTTTCTTGCACAATTACCTCAGAATAACCGATGAAAAACTATTGTTCTAAAGCGTCGACCGGATGTTTCTAGCGAAATTTATCGTGAATAACCGATTAAAAACCGCTCTTCTAGAGCGTATACCGGTCGTTTCTCCTAAAATGACAGCAGATTAACCGATGAAAAACCGTTCTTTCAGAGCGTTGATCAGGTGTTTTTCGTAAAATTACCGCAGAATAACCGATAAAAAAACACCGATCCAAAGTCGACCGATCATTTCTCGCAAAATTATGACAGAATAACCGCTAATAAACCGCTCTTCAAGATGGTAGACCGGTCGTATCCTGCAAAATTACTGCAAAATATCCGATGGAAAACTGCTGTTCCAAAGCGACAAACGGTCGTTTCTCCCGAAATTACCGCAGAATAAGCGATGAAACACCGCTCTTCAAGAGTGTTGACCGGTTGTTTCCAGCAAAATTATCGCTAAATAACCGATGAACGAACACCATTCCAAAGCGTCGAGCGGTCGTTTCTCGTAAAATTACAGTACAATAACCGATGAAAAACCACTCATTAAGTGCGTTGATCGGTTGTTTTGAACAAAATTACCGCAGAATAACCGATAAAACCTGTCGTTCAAGAGCGTCGACCGGTTAATTCTCTCGTAAAAATACCGCACAATAATGGACAAAAAAAACAGCTGTTCAAGAGGGCGGCCAGTCGTTTCGGACCAAAATTACCGCAGAATAACCGATGAAAAACCGATTTTCTAGAGCGTTGATCAGTTGTTTCTCGTAAAATTACCGCAGAATAACCGATAAAAAAACCGTAGTACCATAGGGTGGATCGGTCGTTTCTCTCAAAATTACGGAAGAATAACCGATGAAATAACGTTTTTCCAGAGGTACGACCGGTCGTTTCGTACAAAATTACCCAAGAATAAACAATGACAAACCGTTCAAGAGCGGCGGCGGGTCGTTTCTCTCAAAATTACCGAAGAATAACCGATGAAAAACTGCGGTTCAAGAGCGGCGGCCGGTCGTTTCGGACCAAAATTACCGCAGAATAACCGCTGTAAAACCGCTCTTCAAGCGAATATAATAGTTAATAATTATTTGCAATAACATGTATATATGAGGTTTTTATTTACTTATTTTCTGTTTTGTTATGCATATCTATAATCATCTTTTATAGATATAACAAAACTAGTCAGTCGCTGTAGTAAATGTGTATCAAGGTACCACGATGAGAGAATTCACAAACGTGCATGGTGAAAACCCGAACGGTCAGGCTTATTATACGAATTACGGCGCTACTTTGCTAGAGGATTTCGACGCCACCTAGAGCTGGCCGAGAAAACTCTATTTGAATGAAGGTGCTGTTCGTCGGGGCGTATCGTGTCGAAATTACCGCTGAATAACCGCTAAAAATCTGTTAATCAAGATCGCCGATCGGTCATTTTGCGGGAAACAGGTTAACGCTCTTGAAGAGCGGTGTTTCATCGCTTATTCTGCGGTAATTTCGGGAGAAACGACCGTTTGACGCTTTGGAACAGCAGTTTTTCATCGGATATTTTGCAGTAATTTTGCAGGAAATGACCGGTCGACCATTTTGAAGAGCGGTTTTTTAGCGGTTATTCTGTGGTAATTTTGCGAGAAATGACGTCCTGATAGGGTTACTATTGTTTTCAATTCAAAGAATGATATCGTTCAGTTTTGCATGAATCAACTCCAGGTATTTAACAATTTATTTATTTCATTCCATTAAACACGCAGGGAAAATTGTAACTAAAGGTTACACGACTCAAGTTGCGTTTGATCTTAAAAGTGCATAGTAATTGAAATTCAGTCCATTTTGGAATTAATTATATACGATTGAAGTTGCCAACAGTTTGTCGATAAAATAGTGAAAATTAAATTTTTTTATTTTGAGTGCTGAAAAATCGAATAAAAAATTATATACAGCGACCAAAACGCGACACTCAAACTTTTATTCCACTAAATATTAATATTTCAATGTATAAATTCTTAAACAAATTATCAACCTCCTATGCACGGTGAAACAACCCTTTTTCGCTGCGAGTAATTTTTTATTATATTTCTCAACGTTTGGAGGATAAGAAGGGTTGGTCCAGCTTGCATTTTTTCCGAACTTTCCATCTCGAAATACTTAATTTTGAAATGACAAAAATTGCGTGTAAAGTTACTAACTTAAAACAAAATTGATTTTACTTTTTTTTTTGTAAAATCTTTCTAACTTTAAGTTGTAAGTTACATTTAATTCCATATTTATAAGCTATGATAGGGTTCCTTGCACTTAAAAGTTCGGTTGTACTTAAAATTTAATTAATATTAGGTAGTCAATATTAGTTTGCAGTTACCCTTAAAATCTCAAATTCATAATTTTACCTGTGAATTTCAAAACCAGAGAAAAATAACGATTATACTGCAGGCTTATACATATTTTACCATTTTTTTCCATCCTGCATTCTCTTCATTTTGGTGAAAATGTGAACTGGTAAAAATTTTAACCTGATTGGTTACAATGAAGAGGTCGCTAAAGGGACTTGAAATTTTGTACTAAATTTTTATGGGAAAATGTTCTTCTAGTTATTTTCACATATATCTAAAGAAAAAAAAATGTTCCAATGTTATTGAAAAAATGCATTACTTTGATTGTTTACAACTGTAACAAACACCGTATGAGGTCGTAAAAAAAAAATTCCGGCCAATTTATTACGTTTGCACTGAAGAAACTCTTTTCATAAAAATCGGAGAAAACAGAAAATTTTCCCTTAATTTCTTCATAACGCTTGTAAGTTGTAAAAGCTAAGGTATTATATGTTATAATTTATTTATTTCAGGAAAATCAACCGCGAAAAGACAATCGGGAATTTCTTGAATTAGTAATAATTTTCCTGGGGGAAATTCTACCCAGAGACGTATCGTTTCGTGTTCTTAGCGCAATGCTCTATGCGAGATGGATGGCGAAGGTGATTTACTCGTTGAAGATTTTAATGTTTAAATGTCAATTCTATATCACGGAAAATGAAATCGCAGGACTAAGACACGTATGCATTTTTATCACGAAGCTATATGTGAAGGCTTGGTTTACTGCACCATCTTCTGTTTCGGCACCTAATAATGATTTAATATTCATAAAATAATATTCATAAACATCACTATCAGACGATTATTGAAGGTCAGTCTGTAAATCAACTTGTTTGAGTTGTGGCTCGCCTTTTGGCAATGTACACGGTTGCTTGATCTGTATATGTTTTATTATTTCGTTGGCCAATAAAGACAATTTATTATTATTATTATTATTATTATTTTTATTAACGAACGAGTGGCACAGGGTTCTTTTAACAAAATTATCAACCATCTATGGTACTTAAATGACCTACTAATCGGGCTTGCATTTTTTTACAAAGATGTTGATGTTACGATTAAAGAAAAAATGGTAAATGGGTTAAAAATTGAGTCTAACCAGAAATCGCAAAATATCGTTAGTAGAAATCTGGATAATTTTATGGAAATAAAATTGGAACATTTAGTTCCATCAAAAACTTTAAAGTTCTTCGACATTTTCGGGATTAACGTAGATTTTCTAGCTAGTCATCCGTCGACTTGGGAAACCCAACAAATTTTAAGTACGGTCAAGAAGTATTAAAAAACCTTAAAGTCACTAATGACATTGCCGAACGCGCAGTAGCATTAGCCCAAAGCTACAACGGCACACTCACAAAAGAAGCAAAGCAAAAACAAAACCTATACTTAGTCGTTGCCGAGCATCGACGTAAAATTCCGGACTGCTCAAAAAAGTTACTGAATGTTAACTTTCAATCTATGATTTTAAAAAATAATGAAACTTGATCTTTGTTTCAAAGCTTTGTTAAATTTATTTGAAATGAATAAGATCCGCTCCCTCCCCGCCCCTGATAACCTATTAAAAAGTCACAATTTTTTTACAACTGCAGAATTGTAGTCAGCGACTACAAAAACACTCGAATAGCGATTTTGAGCCGAATAAGACCTTTTTTGGGAAATTGAATTATTAACCTCTTTCCCGTCCATGATACTTCCTTAAAAAGCCACCTTATTTAATTTTTGACGTCGTGTTACGTCGGGGGAAAAGTGCCGTCAGTAACGTATTTTCAAATTATGTATTTGTTCGCGCCTCTTAACTTGGGGCGACCAAGATCCAGGAAAGGGTCAAAGAATTTAGGAACAATATATATAAATGTTAAAATATCTTATTTATTTTATTTGGTAGATGAAACTTAAATCTAAATCCAATGATTAATTCTAATATACCTTAATTTTAAAGTTAACACGAGTCGAGCATGGATGAGGATCGGAATTAAACGATTACTCGAAGTGTACTAATATTTATTCGACGAGGGTGAAATTCATTTCAACCGCTCAAGTCGAACTAAATTTATTCGTCGAGGGTGAAATTCATTTCAACCGCTCAAGTCGAACTAAATTTATTCGACGAGGGTGGAATTTATTTCGACCTACCAAGTCAAGTTAAAAATTATTCGACGAGGGTGAAAGTCAATGCAACCCCTCAAGTCGAATTGAAAATTATTCGACGAGCGTGAAGGTAAATTCAACCGCTCATCGAATTAAAAATTATTCGACGAGGGTGAAAGTTAATTTCCACCTCTCAAGTCGAATTAAAAATTGTTCGATGAGGGTGAAATTTATTTCCACCTTTCAAATCGAGAAAACAACTTTTCGACGAGGGTGAAAGTTAATCTCCACCTCTCGAGTCGAATTAAAAGAAACATTGTAGTCTATCTAAAAGATCACAATTAATTTTTTCCTCACCTTTTCCTCTTTTCTTTGGTGAATATTGGAACCGCTGAAAAACGAACTGAAGTACGCGAAAGGAAGACATTTTAAATGAAACTGACTTCCCAGAGTCGAGTGCTGCAATACGTAGACTCGGTATAGTCAAAAATATGGGGTGGAGAAAATGTGTTTCTTGCCAATCTTCGTTCTGGCCAGAAGTAATAAAAAAATGGTCCTCGCAAAAATCACGGTGAGAGACAAGGAAAACGTCATGTTCTCGCACTGGCCTACTCAAACGGAGGGGCCTCATTGGGCCACCGGAGGAAAAGGGGGTGTCTCCTTTGACACTCACACAAGTACGTATTTATATTTCAACTCGACGATGTAAAAATAGTATTTCTGTTAATTAATTTAATAACAATGGATATTGGCCTATTTGAACATATCCTAACAAACGAATTCGCTCTTGAACGTGATAGTAATAATAATAATAATAATAATTCAATATAAACTAGACGCCTTCGACCCGGGTGCCTACTATTTTGGCTAAATTCGTATTGCAGTTTCCTGACGAAAGGTTGATGCTTCCGGGAATATTCCCATTTTAACACTGCCAGGAAAGAAGGCGGCAGAGGGTAGTTCTAGCATCGTTAGGTTCGAGTAGTTTCAATACATATATTGTAACAATATCTTGTTCCTTAAATAGGGTGAATATGCCAATGAATGGACGGTTAAGCATTTTTCACACTTTGATCGATTGTAACTTTTGAATTCTTTTATGAAAATTTAATTATGATACCACCATTAAAATCGTTAGACTCTGCTCTTTATGACCGTGTAGTTCAACCTTTGATTTTATTTAATTATTAACCTCGTCTTCATACGTTTGTAAAAAAATCCGCTAAACCCGAATAAATAGACGGGTTAAATCAAATGGGACGTTTTCAGTACCAGTTTTGGATGGCTTTAAAACTTTGCTTTGATTTTACAAAATAATAAACACTGGAAGATCAATAGTACTGTAAATATTGTTTTGAATGTTCAAAGAACATAAAAATATGTATTTTGTTGCATGTTGTGTATCATACATTCATAAGAAATAGAAATATGTAGAAAATCGTCCATTCATTGGCATATTCACCTTATATTAAAATTGAAAATGAGCATTTTCAAAACTTCGACCCCGACCGCAGATCAGCCGAAGCACTGATAAATGAGCACGTCTTGTTCAAACTGATGCTTAAAAAACAAAAATTAATGAAATTTTTATACTAAAATAAAATTTAATCAAATTTTTAAGTAAGCCCCCCCCCCCCCGCACCCCTCATACCCGCTTCACTGTCCTGCTTCCTCTGTGTCTCTGTTTTTCATGTAATGTATATAATATACATAAATATGCATTGTATATGTGTATGTACAATTTATGTTAATTTGCTTTTTACGGCATTATCGTTGATTTTACGAAGAAATGAATATAACCTTTTTTGTAGAGAATTCGATGTTCTATATTTTTTGTTTGAAACATTTTTTTGTACGATTTGTATTTTTTGTTAAAAAATGGAAAAACTTGTTTTTTGAGCGTTTTTTTGTTAAACCTCCCCATACTCTAGTATGCATTGTCTCCAAAAACTAATCAGATCTAAGTTTGGCCAAGAGAAACCCCAATCCGTTTGTACTTTTTAAATTTACCCTGCCAGTCGCGAGATATCGCGTATACAAAATTTTGCCCACGCACGGACGGACGGACGGACGTACAACCTAACGGACACCAATTTTTTTATTGTTGCTTGGGTTCCTTAGGGTCTGAAACGTTGACATTTGATGAAAAACTTTAGGGTAATTTTTTTGCCCGAAGTGACCAAATTCAATACTTCGTCCAGACGTAGTCTGGGTCGAAGTAATGGTAATATTATCCGCCTTAATATATTTAACACCTATATGAACATTTGTGTGTAGTATTAAAATCTAAAATCATAAGGAGTTGTTACGCTCGAACCCGGGTTACTTATATGAGAACTCTGGATACTTACGTGAAAGGGCGGTCGACCTTAAGGGTCGACTCTGGGTTCTGGGTGAACGGAGGTGGCTGCGCTAAATCTTTTTTATATATTTTTATGACTATCGTCGGACTATCGTGGGCCATGTGCACGTTTCAGAGTTTCTTGTAGAATTTAGAAAAAGGACAAGTTTTATTCTAAAAAAATATTATGAAGATTATTCAGTAAAATATTATTTTAATAAAAATGAATTAAGAATAAAAATAATAAAAATATTATTTTAGTATAATTTTTAGATTTTCTTGATAGTTTAAAGTTTGTTAATGGCGGAATCGTGTTTATTCACTGAGAATGGGGAAAACCTGCTATTCCGACTTTTACATTCTTTTAGTGAGATCGGATTATCTTGAGAGAAGCTCGAGTTCAGGCGGTTAGAGTTTCCTTATTTATACCCTTCGAGATCGGTAGGGTAGTGTTCTTTATTACTAAAAACTGTTATCGGTATAACAAAGCAACGTAGCTCCGATTATGTTTGTGGATTTCTTAAAAGGTGGAGTTAAATAAAAGAATGGTATTGCCGTTAAGTGGGACGTAACACCCCCCCCCCCCCTCTTAGTTAAAAGTTGGTCCTCCAGATTTTGAAAAATCAAGAATCGGTAGCGAATATTACGGATATTAATTTTGCTTTCTTATTCTTGGGAACTTACGTTAACTGGTCAAGAGATCCCTACGTTTGATCAATTAGAAACATTTTTAAAACTTCGCGCGCGTGCACGTGAGCCCGCCGTCTACGCTCAACCGCAGGGTACGTCGTCGAAAGGTGCATCGACTTCGTCTACTCGTGCAACCGCAAAGTCAAAGACGTCAGTACAAACGCATCACGCTGGTTCGTACGTACCAAAGTGCTCGGTATGTTCGGAAGTACATGCATTATATAAATATCCGCGGTTTATCGCAAGTCCCATTCAAACTCGATTAAATACTGTGCGCATGCGCCAAGTCTGCATGAATTGTTTGTCGACTATGCATCATGACCAAACATGCCGTAGGAAACGTACTTGCGCTCAATGTCGTGGTTGGCATCACTCGATGCTATCACACTGAATCCGTATCGAATCGAGCCGATCCGATCCAAATGTCTGACACGCACGCATCTTTATCACAGCAATCAAACACTTCGCATATCATAGCGCCAGTACAGTCGCACCTTCGCATTATCAAGCAACCTGCGCGAGTGATGCTCGTCACTGCTTGGGTTGATGTTATTGCGAGTTCCAATCGAACGATGAACGTGCGAGCGTTGTTAGATAACGTCTCCGATGCTCAGTGCCGATCCACTCGTCTTAAATAACTTAACGTCGTACAACCCTCAGTTTACGCGCTCGCTTGATTCATGGTCGCACCTCGATGGGTTAGCATTAGCCGATTCACAACCGTATGATGACTCTCCAATTCACTTAATAATCGGAGCAGATATGTATCCTTATGCTCTTATAGACGGTATACGGCGCGGTAGAGCTGATGAGCCGGTAGCAATAAATACCATTTTCGATGGGTGTTATCTGTTATCACAAACTCCCAGTCGATTCAAGTGTCGGATGACCCTGTCTACGCATATCATGTGCATTCTTTCGATGCTCTGAATAAAGCTCTCGCTCAATTCTGGGAGATAGAAGAAATCTCCGGCAAATACGCTTTATCGCCAGATGATGCTCGCTGCGAAGAGCATTTTCGCGAAACGCATTCGCGCGCAGCCGACGGTCGGTATATCGTAAGACTTCCGCTTAAGGATCCGAACTCCATTGAGATCGGTGATACGCACCCACGTGCACAACAGTGCCTCCTCTCACTAGAACGTCGATTTATAAAGCGACCGCAAGACCGTGATGAATATATGCGATTTTTGGAACAGTACGAATCTCTTGGACACATGCGCCCTGTTCCTTTACGTACTAGGGCTAAACCTGCAGTTTATTTAGCGCATCATCCGGTTATCAAAGATTCAAGTACGAGCACGAAACTTCGGGTCGTATTTAACGCATCCGCCATTTCAACGAACGGACGATCGTTGAACGACCTAGAATTTATCGGGCCAAAATTGCAGGCCGACTTGCCATTGATTCATTTACAGTGGCGTACAAATCGGTATGTATACTGCGCCGGCATAGAGAAGATGTACCGCCAAATTCTTGTCGATCTGCGGGACATAGATCTTCAACGGATTTTATGGCGACCGGCACCGACAAAGCCAGTTCAGGTGTACCAATTGCTTACCGTGACGTATGGTACTGCCAGTGCCCCCTTTCTCCCGTTGAGTGTTGAAACAACTTGCTCAGGACGAAGGCAATGCGTTTCCACGTGATAAAGAGGTGCTCTTAAATTTCTTTTTCGTGGATGATGCATTGTTTGGTGCAGATACCATTACCGAAGCGAAAGAAATTCGCGACGAACTCGTGTCGCTATTGAGTCGAGCACACTTTCGCCTAAGAAAGTGGGGAAGCAATTCGGCCACTTTGCCTGACGATATCGATGCACGCGATCATACTATGGCTTGCGACAAGTCGATCCAGTCCGACGAGCGACTGAAAGTTCTCGGCGTCTCGTGGCAGCCTACTGATTGATATCGGTTTCGGACAGAGTGCGTTGAATCATCCTCATTTTCTAAGCGTCGCGTTCTGTCAATCATCGCTCGTCTGTTCGACCCTCTTGGGTGGCTATCTCCAGTCCTCATCACCGCTAAGATGTTCATGCAAACACTCTGGGCCTGTTCACTAGATTGGGACTCTGAACTTCCTGAATCTCTTGCTGCAACCTGGAATGACATTTATCAGTCATTCCCAGCTCTGACTGACCTCTGCGTTCTGCGGAGTCTTAATTTTGGTTCAACGCAGTCCATTCAACTGCACGGATTTTCAGACGCGTCATCGAAAGCATATGCGGCAGTCATCTACGTGCGCGTATGTACAGACTCCGCAACATTTACGAGCTCCCTACTTATTAGTAAGACACGAGTTGCACCACTGAAAACACTGTCAAAACCCCGACTAGAATTATTCGGAGCACTCATACTTGCTCGCCTCATGGCACAACTGCGCTCTCTTCCAGCTTTCGCAAAGACCGTAACAAGTTACTGGACCGATGCGTCTATCGTGCTTGCATGGCTGCGAGCTTCGTCCAGCAAGTGGAAGACGTTTGTTTCAAATCGCGTTGCGGAGATTCAATCTCTCCTACCAGATGTAATCTGGCGGCACGTTCCGGGTAGTGAACACCCCGCCGATCTTGCGACACGCGGTATCCAGCCTGTCGATATTTTAAATAATTCCTTATGGTGTCACGATCCTCAGTGGCTCTCCCAAGATGAAGAGCATTGGCCTGTCCTCGAACCGCGTCTTGAAGATGATGCGCCGTTAGAAGCCAAGGTCACATTGGCACCTGTTGCGGTGGATGCTGCGACTGAGGTCGAATTCGCTGTTCGGTTCTCGTCGTGGCCCCGAATGATTCGTATCGTAGCACTTATACGACGCTGGATTCCAAAGTATCGTCCAGCTGATCCGCTTACAGTCGTCGTTACAGCACCTCAGATACTCTCGGCAACCACGTATCTCCTTGCATTAGCCCAACGCTCACAATTCTCTCGAGAATTAGAAATGCTTAACGAATGTCCAAAGACGTTGAACGGACAGCGCATCTTAAACGCAGACAATACGTTGCCACGAAAAAGTATTCTACGGACACTTAACCCTATATTAGAACTTGACGGCCTCTTGCGCGTAGGATGTCGCATCGCACGCAGTTCTTGCACCGAATCGGCAAAGCACCCAGTGATACTCTCACAGCGTCACATCGGCCGGCTTCTAGCCGAAGATGTCCATAGACGTTGTCTCCACGGAGGTGTCACTTTAACATTGTATACCCTACGTCAAACAATATGGCTTATACAGGGTCGTAAAACGGTAAAATCCGTAGTTTTTAATTGTGTTACCTGCGCTCGTATCAGGGCTGATATCTATCCCCAGATTACGGGTTCGTTGCCACTGGTTCGACTAACTCGAACTGATCGAGCCTTTCGTAATTGCGGTGTCGATTATGCTGGACCATTCTCGTTGCGTATAGCGAAATGGCGAGGCTACAAATCGCATCCGGGGTACATCGCGATTTTTGTCTGCATGGCTACGAAGGCCATATACCTGGAAGCTGTGACAGCATTTCGACCCCGGCATTTATCCTCACATTTCATCGGTTCTGCGCTCGTCGAGGTGTACCCTCCGTGATGTTCAGTGACTGCGGAAAAAATTTTGTGGGCGCAGACCGCGAATTGCATGCGGCCTATAACGCCGCAGTGGTAAGCGAAGAGTTTCGCGCGCGTATGGTGAATGATCGAGTGGCGATTCATCCCTCCGGCGGCGCCCCATTTCGGAGGACTCTGAGAGGCTGGCGTGAAATCGGTGAAGCTACACCTTAAACGAGTCCTTCGTGATGGAACGCCGACGTACGAGGAATTCTCCCGCACATTTTTTAATTAGTGGACCGCTCACAACTCTTCCAGGGCCGTCGATTCTGGACAATACGGTGGCCTATCGCGCGCGATGGCAAATGCATCAAACGCAACTAGAAAGTTTCTGGCGACAGTGGTCGCAGGATTATATAATGTCTCTGCAACACCGTACAAAATGGCAAGAACCGCACCAAAATGTAAACGTTGGTCGTCTCGTTCTTGTTCGGAAAGAGAATTTACCTCCCACGAAATGGGCACTCGGGCGCATCATTAAATGTCATCCGGGTCAAGACGGTCATGTACGAGTCGCTACGATTCGCACCGCGACTTCGGAATACGTACGACCAATAACAAAATTAGCGCTTCTCCCTGTGATTACTGACGAGAAGAACGGAACGACTCAGCTTAGTTAGGTTAAGAATGCGAATTGCGCATTATTTGCGCAAGGCGGGCGGTAATGTTCAGCGATTTACCGTGAAATAGTACATGTGGCGTACTCCTTTGCGTTTTCGCAGTATTTATTACCTACAATTTTGTTATTGCGTCGATTAGCATTGGAACAATCGCGAATGTTCCAGAAATTTGGCAATCGCATGGTTTTCCGGTTTTCCGTCGGCCACGAGGCCAGTTGGTATCACGTTTTGATACAAGACACTTGTTCGCTCGCGCTACAGACACGCTGTCTTCTTTCGCCCACATTGTCCTATCGCCGCGACGGACTTTCTTTTTTAATTTAGTTTATGTAATTATATTGGCTCTTGCACACTCCCGTCGGCTTGTAAGTTTCATGCCGCGCGTCAATTTGTGCTCAATAAAGGACATTTTTTTGGAGTATAAGTAAAGTTTATTTCATTGCACCGTGCTATCCTGGGCCCGCACCCGCAGCATCACGGCTCCACGTGCTACAGCTGGACAAAAGCCCTTAATGCGCAACACAGCAATTTGTTGTGTTTTCATCATTAAAAAAAATTGTCTAATATATATTTTGTAGATTTTTATATATATTTCTTTAAAAGACACGTTATAAAATTGTAAATAAGAAATGAACTCAGAAATGTAATACTTTTTGAACACTCAAAGTATCGGGTTTTTTTATTTCGTTTTATTCCTATATTATTTATACAATCTCCCTAACAACCAGCGCTGCATATTTATTTGCGTAAATTCTGTAGGTTTCTGCATAACTTTGTATCGCTGTTGCAAGTGTTGGTTGTCTGTGATGCACATAGCTCGTTCAAAATCTTTCATAATGTTTTCGACACAAACAACAACATTTTGAAATGGTTAATTTCACAAAAGCCGAGGATAGTTTATCCTGCTATCTATACCATATTTCTAGTCTGTACATTGTACGTATCATAGTGAGGTTTCTTTTATGTTATTTTATTGTAATGTACTGTATATTAATATCTCTAGTTTTATATGACAAAAAAAAGCGTATTAAGGATTTCTCATCTCAGGATAAATCATATGATATTTTGATAAATCACATGATATCATATGATTCTGCGAACATTTTCAGTAGGGTAGGTATTCAAATCAACTGTACTAATATTTAAACCAATTAAGTGGAACATCAGGATATAAGTAACCGTTGTATAATTTATCGAGCAACATACCTGTCAATGTTTCCTTTTGTAAATCATGTAATCCATGTACGATACAGAGCGGTTACATTCCCAACAAACGAAGAATTATTGAAAATTATTGAGAATTTTTTACTTTACAGTTTCTGAATACTTTTTTTTACCTTGTGAATAATTTTCCATATTTTATTCAGTATTTGTTACATTTTTTTGAATTCTATTGAATTAGGTAAACCTGAAAAGTTGTGCTGAATGCCTTTCTGAACTTTGTTCATTATTCAAAAATCAATTTTAATGCTCTGCATATTGTAGAAACCGTTTTGAATGAATCCTATTAAATCATTCTGTATTTTTGTCGCGAAGTGAATGCTTAATAATAATTTCTGTAATAGATGCTATTGAATTTTGATAATAATAATTCTCTATCACTCATGAATTTGCAAGTAATTCTCAATGAATTCTTTATACAATAATTAATAATGTATCAAAAACAATAATTAGTAATTAATAATATTTTAGTTAATATTACATTTGCATGTAGTTAGTTAACATTTGCAAATAATGAAAGAAATTTTGCAAAATGCTCTTTTTATATAGTTTTAGATCTAAAATTTTCTACCAATGGTGAAACTCTCATCAAAACAAGGTTTTAGATCTGACATCTTTTATTCGTTGTAAAACTTGTATCAAAAGAAGGTTATAGACCTTAAATATTTTGTCGATGGCAATAGTCTTGTCGAATTACGGTTTTAGATATAAAATCATTTATCGATGGTAAAACTGTGACCGAAAGAAGGTTTTAAACCCTAAAATCTACTGTCGATGGTAAAACTCTCACCGAAAAAAGGTTTTTGGATCTGAAATTTTCTATCGATGGTAAAAGTTTTATCGGAAGATTAGTGTTAGGGCTAAAATTATGTTTCTACTGTAAATAGAAACTACTATAAATACTATGTAACCGAATAAGAAGGTTTATATTCTCTTGAAATTAATTTCTTTTATGATATATGTCAATCGTTTCTTTTTCATTTTTGTATAATTTCGGTATTTTTAATTTAGGAATATATATTACGGATACGTAATATTTTATAATAATGGCATCATTTATTTTGAAAATTTGAATTTTCTTGAATAATTTAAGTATTTCAAGGTTACAAATGAATGATTCAGGGGCTTTCTTTTGAAAAATTTCTAAATTTCCAGAAGCATATGAAGGCATTCGAATCCCGTCATATTAAATTGACTTTTCAATAATTCTTTTAGGATCAAGAAAAAGGATTTAGAATTACTGAAAATTTCAATAATTCTGAATAATTTCGTGTTTGCTGGGTTGTGAATAACTTTTATTTTGTTTACCCAAACACAACGCACACAACACTGCATCATTTGGTCGCAATATTTCTTATAAATCCGTACTTACGGGAAAAAACCATAACGAAATCACCTGATTAATCATGTGACTTTTTGTCCCAGGTCATGACGTAATTTTTAAAAATAAGCGGATTTTTTGAAAATTATGGAGTTTCTAAAAATCACCTGATCGAAAAAAAATGAAAAAATGTTTACGTTTTTGACGTTGAAAATTACAAAGTGTGTTTTTGCGTACTGCGTTTATCCAAGTAATTTAGATTATTTATTTGAATAGAAATTGTATATGAGACTGCTTTGGAGTGCAGCACTGCAAGGGATGGATTTGATATGACACGGAAGCTAGCAGCCACATCACAGCAGCCAGATCACGAAATTCGTTTTTGTTACGTAAAGTTAAAAAAATTGTACCATTTTTTCGATAAACTATCGATCATCAATTAAATATCAATCAATTTTCAAATTCTTGAAATTTTTTAGAATTAATCATCTTTCTTAATGTGGCTGCTGCAATGCGCCTGCTAACTTCAGAGTCATGGATTTGACACCTTTTGATACTCTGTTGCTTGCAAGATACAGTTTGCTACTATTTAATAGTACCTACTTTTCTCATTTCGACAGTATTGCGAAATTTGTACACCCAGGGACTTTAATTCTGTCGGGGAAACCCACAGTTATCCTTGTTTTTATCCATATATCTTTATGTGAGAAAAGCAGAGAACTGAGGTGATTCCCCGACAGAATTAAAGTCCCTGGGTGTACATATTTACAAAATCATTGTGAAAGTATAGAAAGTAATAACTGCTTATGCCTCGAATTCTGCAGGATAAAAAACAATGGTCAGAAGTCGAGAAGTTACTTTTGCTGCATTACATTGAGGAGGAGAAAGACGTAATTGAATGCAAAAAAAAAACAGATGACGCTAGTGCACAAACGAAAAACGCCTCGAGGTTGAAGGTCTTCGAAAATTTCAATTCATTTGCTCGTGGATCGGGATATGGTGGCAGGAACATTAAACAAATTAAACTGCAATGGAAAAATATGAAATACAAGTCACTATGACATATGACAATTATCATTATTATTATTATTATTATTATTATTATTTTTTTTTGCCGGAGGGGGGAAATGCATTAGGCACCATAGGGGGTTGAAGATGTTGTGTAACCCCCCGTGTGTCGGACTCCCTCACCTTTGATGTTAACAGCAAGGTTTACCGACTAAAACCCTAACCTCCCTTGGCCCTTCAGAATCCACGTGTGCAGTCTGCAGCAGAAAAGTGGCTCCGATATCCATCTCCTCCGCTGCAGACTGCACCGGGCCATTTTGTTTGCTACTGTAACCATTCCCTCTACCATTGGGTAAGTGGTTACAGGATCTCGTGTGACCTCAGTAGACGGAGAGATCCCAGTAGCACTGCTTTCTGCATTCGGCCTGCGATGGAATTTGCATGTTCTCGACAGGCCAGAATGCTTTTGATGTTTTGGAGGAAAGTTGGTCTCATTCCTCCCAGCACTCCAATTATCA
Organism: Trichopria drosophilae; assembly: GCA_030407085.1. NCBI lineage: Eukaryota > Metazoa > Arthropoda > Insecta > Hymenoptera > Diapriidae > Trichopria > Trichopria drosophilae. The sequence continues at coordinate 72,577,306 of CM059584.1, forward strand.
GCACGACGAGCTTGATTTTGAATCCTCGATACAGCCTGCGAATCTCGAACAGGAGTTCCTGATATTTCATCCGTTTTTCGTCCTCTTTGCTGACTATATTTGTTTCTGCTGGTGCAGAAAACTCGATGACGAAGATGGATTTGTCATCGAAGTCAACAAGGACGATGTCAGGCTTATTGGCTGATATTTGCATGCTCGTCGGGAATGAGTAATTCCAGTATATTCGGCAAGACTCATTCCCGACTACGGATTCAATATCAGTGGGGACGTACGGCAAAACTGGGGTTGCATCAATACCATAAGTGCTGCGAAGATGGTAATACAGCACTCGAAGAGCCGCATTGTGACGTTCGATGTATGCTGAAACTGCATATATTGGACATGCTGCCAAAAGATGCATTAGTGTCTCAGCATGACATCTACACAATCTACAAAGCGTACTCTGTACCGCCTGGTGTAAGATGTTCTTGCGGTACGCTAAGGTATTGATGACCCCATCCTGGCACGCGAAGATAAAACCCTCGGTCTCGGATTTCAAGCCGGCTGATCTTAAGAAGGAGAAGGTCATCTCTGCCGACAAGCCAAGTTGTTGGACATTTCGAAAGAATTGTCCATGCAACGGCTTGTCGATATGCCTTCTCTCCAACATACGGAGTTGTTCCTTCCGTATGTTAGCCCTGAGACGCACTGGGCACAGATTGATGACTGATTCAGCCTCCTGTGCACCACTACGTCCCACGTTGAAAACCAGACCGAGGTTTCGCGCCGCTCGTTCCGCCGCGTTGTACAAAAACGCCCCCTTCCCCTGAATTTCATGCTGATGTACTAGCATCATCAGGGGATCCTCCGTTCGATTAATCACGTCGCAAGCTGTTTCGAGAACCAATCGGTCATGCATACACTCCAGGCTTAAAAGGCCACGACCTCCCATATTTCGGGGCAAATACAGTCGTTCCACGAAAGATCTTGGATGCAAACTGCGTTGCATACAAATCATCTTCCGTGTGCTTCGGTCAAGATCCCTTAGCTCGTCAACGTTCCACTTCAGTGCTCCAAAAGAATAGAGCACTGGTGATACGGCCAACATATTCGTGGCTGCCACCTTATTTCTCCCGGTCAATTCTGATGACCAGATCTGACGGAGAATGCGCCGGTATTTCTTAATGATGGTGGTTTTAGCAGCCTGCACATCCTGGACATGCCTTTGAGGTACGCCCAGGTATGTGTAGGCTTCTTCGGCGCTAAGGTGGCGGATGACATTTCCGTTGACGAGCTCCATATCGTTGTTATGGGAGCCTGACCTTCCTCTGTGCAAATGAACGACTGCACACTTGTCCAATCCGAATTCCATACCGATATCTCTCGAGTATGTGAGGGCGATGTTCAGAGATCGATGTAATTGATCTTCACCTGATGCGTATAATTTAAGATCATCCATATAGAAAAGATGGGTGATCTTATGTACACGTTCACCAGGCGGTCCACACATGTACCCTTGAGATTTCCGGAGAACAACGGATAGAGGCAATAGTGAGATGCAGAAGAGCAGAGGACTCAGAGAATCTCCCTGATAGACACCTCTTTGGAATTGAACCAGTCTAGACATGGTTCGACGCTTGCCCGATGTCATGACAAAGCGTGTTTTCCAAAGAGGCATCAGGTCTTCTACAATTCTCACTATGTTTGGGTGGACATGAAGGCGTTTGAGCAACAAGCTTAAAAGCTCGTGCGATGTTGAGTCATACGCCTTCATGTAATCCAGCCAGGCTATCGACAGGTTACGCTTGTACTGGACTGCGTCCTGACAAACACACCTGTCGATAAGCAAGTTGTCCTTGCAGCCGGATACACCCATTTTGCAGCCTCGTTGTTCTACTATCCGTTGCCACACCGGTTTCACGGATTTCTCAATACGTTCGTTCAAGATGTTAGTGAACCATTTGTATAACGTATTGAGACACGTGATCGGTCTATGGTTTCTCGGATCGGACAAGTCTCCCGATTTTGGGATCAGTGTCGTTCGGCCCTCCACCAGCCAGTGCGGAATGGGTTGGTCTCCATTTATATAAGAGGTGAATATTCGGGCTAGGTGTTGATGGACAGAAGTGAACTTCTTCCACCAATAGTTGTTAATTCCATCCCAGCCCGGCGAGGAGAAATTCTTCGCTCCTGTGATGGCATTTTTCACCTCTAATGCACTGACGGGTGGGCAATCTTCACTTTGTTGTGTGACTTCGTCGCACAACTTGGTGAAGATTTCAATACCTGGAGTGTCTGCATTAAGCCCAGATGTTTTCTCGTAGATGCTCCCCCAGAATTCCTCAACTGCGGTTATCGACGGAAACTCGCTTGAGGCTGCGATACGATGTTTGAAGAGGTTGGAAGGATTCGTCCAAAATATTGCATTTTGTCGAATTCCATCCTCCCGTCTTTGCAGCCTCTTTTTGGCATCCGCCAAAACCCGAATTTTATCAGCCAAACGTTGCTTGATGTTGAGCAACTTCAGCTTGTTCAGTGTGTGATAGTACGTCCGCAGTTGTTGTGCGAACTTCATGACTTTAGCCGTAAATGAACGGCCAGATGTTAAATAGTCGATCACACACTGAATTCGGGAAGCGAGTTTCCGTGTCAGTCGAATCTTGCCGTTCAATTGAGACATGCGTTTTGTAATCTGCCGACTCCCCGATATCTGTACCAGATTTCGCGGAATCACCAGATCACTTGCAGCCTCGTAAACGGCACAATTGACTTGCCACAGGTCGCAGTCATCTGGAAGAGCATCTAGAAGTAGGCTATTTGCTCTGTCTATTTCTCGTTGCTTAGGCAAAACTTTCGTTGTTAAATACTGCCTAAACACGAGTGTCGTGCTTTCATAATGTGGAGCATCTCTCCCAGCACCGCGTACGGGCTCAGTTGTTATTGCCCGCACATCCGGTACCGGTTGACAGCTGGGAACAACGAAACCTGTCCGCCTCAGATAGGCCACATAATCTCTCAGTTGTTGTTGAGAAAAGCGATCTGCCAGTTCGGGATGCATTACTGCAAACCGACTGTGCATTCGCGCCATGTAGCCTCTCTGTTGCGGACAGCTCTCCTCGTAGCAGCGCATTAGATCTTGCCTGAGATTCTCCGTCCACCGAAATCGTCCGTGGACATCAGTTGGTCGTTGTCCCGGGACACCTGTTTCGGCTCCTCCACCTCGGGAGTGGGCTGCATCCGAAGCAGCCCGATGGTCAGGAGCCCTGCGCGTTCTATTCATAGTAACCGCATGTGCAGGGAGTAGGGTGGTTGGCCCTACTCCCCGTTGTTATGCCTCTCTCGTTTGTCTCTTACCTCGCCATCCACTGGGGTTGGTTACCCAATCTCTGGCAAGGTTGCTAAGAGTCCAGGGCCCACCGGCTTTAATAAGCACACGTGGAGGTGAGAGTAGGCCATTTGGGAAGATAGGCTAAGATGCAGCTTTTGCATAGCTGCATTGTGTTACGCATCATTCCCTTTGGGCCCCTTTGTTATTGTTGTTGTTATTGTTATTATTATTATTTTAATAACAGCTTTAACAACAACATTGGTTTCTTATGTCGCTCAATCTGTACGAAAAGTGATAAATTTTTGCTCAAATCTCTACCAGATCAGCGTGAAAGGTCACTGCAACCACGCCCCAAACCATGAGGTAGGTGTTTGCAGTGTCAGTCATGAGTCGATTACCGTCTGACAGCACCTCGAAAAATATTAAACCGACAGCGTGGTTCGTCTTACATATCGCGAACTGCTGCTTGGAAACAATTCCGAAAAACTGCCAGATCGGGGATCGAACTCACGACCTGCGACTTCGTAGTCCAGTACGCTACCGCCTGAGCTACGAAGCCCATTATTATTATTATTATTATTATTATGTGCATTTATACGTTATTTCAGCGACCCAAACAAACAATGATATGTGCGGAGGGGATTGGGAATCCTGGCATGATTCGGACGAAGAACCCGCACAGATCGTTGACGCTTCTCACCTACTTCGACAGGTAAGCAATTTGACTTACGAAATAATAAAATACAAAATTTAGTAATTTAAAAATTTTCCGATGCATTTTCAATCGACTATGGCATAACTTACATGCACAATATTTCTCACAGAGACTAATCAGAGGCTTCCAAGGAACAGCATCGAAGGGCGAAAGCGCAATAAAAGTGCAGACCGAGAGGAAGGTGGGGATAATTGAACTTGTAGTAAACTGATATAAATAATATTGATAACATTTGTTTATTTTATAATATGTATTGATAGTTTTGTCGATGTTCACAATTTTATGAATTTTCTATGTTGTTTTCTGAAGGCGCTGGTTCATCGACGCAGGCCAAAAATGTTACGCTGCTCCCGTCACAGTTGCCGACTTCAAATAATGTTCAGTCGGCGAAACTGTCTGTGCTACAAGAGCAAAAAAAATATTGGCAGGTGATGTGTGAAGCAGCTTCCATACAGAAATTGATCCGTAAGGTGGAGCTGGAGAAAATGGAACTGGAACTCAACTATTTGAGGGATGAAAGGCCAGCATAAATAACATTATGTAGAGTAAATAACATGTTACGTGCAGTTATGTTTTTATGCAATGTTGGATTGTTTAAATATATTAACATTTTTAATTGCGCGTGGTAGCAAATATATTTATTTGAACATTGTTTAATTGTTAAATACCAGTATGCTTTATCACATAATGAATTTACTGCTGAAGATTATGAAAATGTTGCGTAATGAACTATTGCCGGAAACGTATTCCATCCACATTTCTTTCGTTAATGTCGTGTATGTATGGAGCATTTTCATCTACATTTTCGTCTACATGACCGTCGTCTGGATTTGTGAATTCTACGTGCAAATTCCATAAAACGGCCGTTGCACAAATAATCGGTATGCAGTTAGGCAGTTTATTTAGCAAACCTCTGTGTATGCACGAAAATTTTGCCTTCCATGCGCCGAATACTCTTTCGATTATACCTCTCGTAAGGATGTGTCTCTTATTATATTCAGGCTGATGGTGTTCAGGGCCAGTTACAGGTGTTAACAAATATGGTTGACAACCATAACCATTATCGCCCAGTAATAAACCTGAAAATGTGATGTATACTATTCGTCGCGTTAAAATATTTCTCGGAATCTACTCCCCGACGGGAAATGTACAAACGGCGGTACGACGTCGGTCTCATACTGATTTTTCTCATGAGGTCAATACATGTTATTCTTTTGAATTAAATACTACATTATATAGAATTACCTTCAAATCTACGTTCTGGGCAGAACATTTTTAGTGCACTTCGATCGAAGCAAGTTTGATCGTGTTTGCTTCCCGGATGCCGGACGTCGAGAAAAAGAAGTTCATCCCTTGGTCCACACGCAGCCTGTAAATGAAGAAATTAAAATTCAGTATCTATATAAGTGTGTCGGACTTGAATGTCTAAGAAACTTCATGAAATTACGAGAACATTAATGGAGAAGTAACCTTTCCTGCACCTGAACACCTCTGCATTTTCCCCACTAGGACTTCGAATCTTAATGTGCGTGCAATTTCATAAAACAACTTCATATTTTTCCGTTGTTTTTCAACTGTATCAGGAAAATGGACATAACGGTGCATTTTTGAAGCTAGCGACAAAGAAACTGAATGAATGCACCTACATGAAGTTCTTTGTGAAATTCCGTTTAGGTCACCTATTATAGCCTACGACAAGTTACAGCAATTAATAAATTAAAAATTGAACATAATAAAATTCGTACTGCCATACTCACTTGATAACTAGCACTGGCATAAAATCGCAGTGCTATCAACAATTGGAGTACTGGTGCCACTGGCAAACTTTTAGTTTTTGACACAATCAATAAGCACTTATACGCCGACTCCGCGCATAATCACTTACCCGATTAGTCTTCTCAATTATACGAGTAAAATGAAACTCCAAGGATAAGATTGAACTTAAATTGGATTGAAATAAAGTTAGTAAGAATTCAAATATTAATAAATCGTTTTGAAATTTTGTTCAATCATAATTTAGACAAAATTAGCTCCCGATTTACGTATTTTAATTATGATAAAATAAATATCTTAATTCCTTGTAGTTGAAAACGCGTTTTTTACTCAAAATGGCTCGTCTTTTGGTCCGCTCAAAATTTTTTCAGATTTTACGAATTTTGTCAGAAGAAAGTTTTTTCAGTAAAGGCGCACTATTTTCACCATGAGCTATCTTTGGGAAATGCCTAACCTGAAAAAAAAATGGTATTCGAATTGATAACGACGAATATTAATAGTAAACATTAATAATAAAAAATTAATATTAATAAAAGTTATTATTATTCAAAATCCAATAAAATAATTTTACAGGTTATAAATAAGTTTCACTGGTTTCAAAAATCTGTAAAAATATTTGGTAAACTTTCTGAGCTGAAAATAAAAATGATAGGCGAAGAATTAAATGAGGAAATTGAAATTCCGAAGATAACATACTAAAAGTGTTTGAATTCTAATAAAAAAAGACGAATTCAAGAAAATATGACTAACTGAAGTTAGTGAATTGTTCGTATTAAAATTTCAATTAATTAAAATTTGTTTTTAATTTATGCAAAATCATAATAATACGAACTACTGAATTTGGTTCGCTTAGTTCGCAAACTAACCACTTATTCATTAATAAAATACTACACAGTTGAATTTGCTAAAAAAAAATTATTAAAGAAAATTTAATTTGACAAATGAATCGGTAGTTACTTATTTTGTACGAGTAAAAGTTATTAGTAATTAAATTAGGGGTCACTTTCAATTTCTATATTAGTACTATACTCGGATTTAATGATATACATCCCCCAATTATGCTAATAATATTTATCGACTTCAAAATCAAATTTCTCGTTCAATTTTTGGTCAGTAGTAATGAAAAAAATACCAAGTTGTTGAAAACTTTGGATGTCGGATGTAATCCGTCAGCCATCGTCCAGTACGTTCAGCATTTGTCATCGTCAGAATCGTCGTTTGCCTGGTTTAGGAGGTGAAACCGCACAGTGGAATTTCACTGCCAAAGACCGTAGGAGCAAAGTCCCTTTTTTCAGTATTGATGAACTGATTTTGATTTATTATGGATATTCAAATTCTTAATTATTAAATAACTATTGAAGTAAATAACATTGCTCACTAAACTAAAGCTATTACTAAACTATTAGTGAATTTCGCTGTCGAAATGCTGTCTATTTCATTAAAAAGAATGACGGATACTCATCTCTTTCGTGAAATTAATAGCCTTAATAGGGTAAACGGTACAGTAGTCGGCCACCTTCCAGGTTTAGTCATTAATGTTAAAATTTTTGGGTGATATTTATATGTCGTCAGAGTATGCGGTAAGTACTATGACGAGATAAAAATTTACCCAAAAAATTTTAACATTAACGACCAAAAATGGAAGGTAGCCGACTACTGTACCGTTTACCCTATGTATAAGAAATTCAATTATTAAATCAATATAGGCTGAAATCTATTTTCTGTTTCCGATCGAACTTATTTCTGTCGAATCTACTTTAGTTTTAATTAAGAAAACTAATTTCGAATGCTACAATAATTATTATTTGCGATATGTGATTAAATGTTTGCGATTAATAATTTGACATTCTAGTGATTATTTCTGTCTCAATTACCACTACACTATGCGAAAAAGGTTTTGACCTGTTCCAAGTCATTTTCGAACCACTTCTGTTAGAAATATTCGTTTTATTATAACAGTAAGGTGCGACGTTTATCATAAGCGAGAATTGGGGAACTGGCTGTGCCGCTGGATTTAACTTTTATTAATTTAGATTACTAATAGACTAATTGTATCATTTAAGTTGTAAGTTTATTATTACTATTTAACAAAACTGTTATGATTAAAAAACACCACTATGTAGAAAATGCTGCCAGTTTCTAGCTATTTGTTCTGGTCTCTATGCTGTATGTTAGCAAGGAAGCCCAGGAAAACTGGCCAGAAACTAATGTCGGTTTCTACCAGGTACTTTTCTTTGGTAATTACTACACGTTAAAATCGATTGAAAGATAAGGAATCAATTATAATCAATAAATTGCTGCTATCTATCAAAGGTAAGAGCTTTTTTATACATTACATAGTTTTGAATGTTAACTGGAATCATTAATGACTCATCATTAAAAAAACTCATTGTGCACTTATTCTCTTAGACATGTAGTGTTGTTAATTTTCGAGATGTTAGTCAATTGAGTGATAATTATAAGTTACAAGTACGGTTTAGTGCTCTTCCTGGAAATTAATTTTCTATGTAAGACCATTATCTTTCCGGGAAGATAGCACCTCTAATAAAAATAGAGAAAAGAACATATTTATGCATACATATTATTTATGCGCCCAAAAAACGCCCAATGAAAAAGCAAGAAAATAACATCAAGTGACGAATGTATGCACTAGAACTCATAGTTCAAACTTACCAATATTCAGTAACTAATTTGGAAACCGGACATAACAAATTGAAGGAAAGTAAAAACTTACTAGTAAAAGGATAATGATGATTCGTGGGCAATACTTATTAAAAAAACAACTTCTCAATTTGGGATTTATGTGGTGCAAAACTTAAAAAAACATCCTACTTACATATGTCGGAAACGGACGTAGAACCAATTTAAATTTCTACCATACAAGATTCTTAATTTATATGCCATCAGAGTGACCTGGTATGCATAAACTTTGGTGCCCATACCTTTAGGTAAAAAAGAACACTCATTATATATACGCTCTAAACCATCGCTGGAAAAATCTTTCTCCACTACTTTGTCACTACGTATCAACAAATGTCGCACATGAACATAAATAGAAAATCAAGTATGTAAAAAAATCTTTGATTTATGTGCTTATAACATGCTCATTATAGCTCTCCCATACAGCACAGGAATTTTCTGTAATGTATCGGAAACGTTTCAGAAACGTTTCCGCGAAAATTTGAAATCATTTCAGATACATAACGGATATGTGTCGGAATCGTATCGGAAATCTTTAAATGTAGTAACCATGGCCGTTTTAGCTAGTCGCAGAAACGTAACGTTAAGCGCTTTGTTACATAACAAAAATACAACGAAAACATAACGGACACGTAACTTGATAAAATGTGTTTTATTATAGAAATATAACTGGAAGGTATCGTACACGTAATAGTTGTATTTATAGTTACGTTACGGAATGATAACAGAAACATAACGGACATATTTCCCAAGTGAAAAAATTGATTACAAATTGTATATTAAAAAAGTATACAATTTATACACAATAAATTGTATATTTTTAATATACAATTTGTAATCGACTTGCGCCAAAAGTGATTCTACACATTTTATGTACAAAATGTGTCAAGTTTGAACAAAATTGTATATGATGAAAAATTATTCACGTCCGCTAGTTTTTTTATTTAATTTGTTATCCAATTTAATTACAAATTTTCAAACTATAAAAAAATTATAGGATGACTTACAATTTCAATGCGGAAATGAAAGGGACACTAAACTTCACGATGTATCGATGCAGAAACCCCGCATATGATTCGGAATTTTGCTGACTTTTTTTGACACGACGGCATGGAGATACTAACACAGAAAACTTCATTGCAAATTTCTAAAACGATATAGAAATCAATTTGGACCTTTTTTATCCCTGATCCTACACCATCTGCCTCCCATCGTCCAAGAAGTCACCAAACAAAATTCTTGATGCAGAAAAATATGAATATTACAGCGGAAGGATATACATCAAAAGTTTTATTTTTATTAATTAACTATAATCATTTTCCCATACAGCACAGTAATTTTTTGTAATGTATCAGAAACGTTTCAGAAATGTTTTCGTGGAATTTTGAAATCATTTCAGATACATAACGGATATGTGTCGGAAACGTTTCGGAAACCTTTAAAAGTAGTATCCATGGCCGTTTTGGCTAGTTGCAAAAACATAACGATAAGCGGTTTGTTACATAACAGAAATATAACGGAATCATAACGGAGACGTAAGTGGCGAAAATGTGTTTTATTATAGAAATGTAACTGTAAGCTATCGGACGCGTTAAAGTTATGTTTATTATTACGTTACGGAATGATAACAGAAATATAACGGACGTATTTTTCCTTTTAGTTGCAGAATGTAATGGAAATATAACGGAAACATAATGGTCACGTAACGGTTATGTTTATAATTACGTTACAGAATAATGACAGAAACATAACGGATATATTTTTTCCCTTAGTTTCAGAATGTAACGGAAATATAACGGAAATATAACGGAAACATAACGGATACATAACTTGATAAATTGTCTTTTATTGTAGAAATGTAATCGGAAAGTATCGAATGCGTTACAGTTATCTTCATAAATACGTTACGGAATGGTAACGGAAACATAACGGACATATTTCTTTCCTTAGTTTCAGAATGTAACGGAAATATAACGGTAATGTAACGGTCACATAGCCATGACAATTACGTTACATTTTACACGTGTAACTGGAATATAACCGATACTTTACCAGCGTGAATTTCATTACATAACGCAGAGATAACGGTTACGTATCAGATACGTTGCTACGATACTTCCTTCTCAATGTAATTGGGGTCGCCTGAACAATTTCGAATTGGCTCGGCAATTGATTTCATAGTTTTCACTTAATCATTCATGGTGGGATACCGAACATATTTTTCCGTTTATTGTCAGCTTTTACGTAGCATAACTTATTAGCATAAGCTTGATATGTAATTAAAAGTAAATTCTGGTACTTACCTCATACAAAATGATTTTCCGATGTACGGTTTAACGAGGACCTCATGAAATGTTACTGATATTGATGTTTGTGAAGAAATTTACTCGTAATGCGGAGTCCCCATCCATATCATGAAATTACTCGTCAGTATAATTTATGTAACAGAATAATTTAAATTTACGCCAAATGGATTAGCAGTATCTAGATAGACATTTGGGTAAAGAGTACATGAAGGTACCATGTAAGCGTGGAAAAAATTTATGTTTTGGAGGTGAGTTGATGAACGAGACTACCAATAATTTTACGTTTTAATGAGTTTACTTACACGAAACGACTTTCTATTGGGACTTTTGGAATAAGTAGCCCTACATTTTACTATTTTGACGTTATATAAAGCATAGATAAAATTAACATTTTATAATATATTAAGAATATTTTACGCCATAGTATTATGTATTAAATTTGTAATAAATTCTTTTCGCGACATTTACACGTTTCAACAGAAGATGTTGCTTAACATGTTGCAATTATTAGTCATATGTATCGGGATATTTTCGGAAATTATGGAGTGCGATGGCAACGTCGCTTGTGATTGCTTGTCAACATCTACATAACCTATATAACTCCGGATAATAATGGCAAAAAGTCCGTCAAAACAAAATTTCTTTTGGAAGGGAAAACGGGTGACCGAAACAATTTATAAATTAAGAAAAAAACAGCAAGAAGTTGGCAAAAATCTGAGGTCTGTATATGGCTGTCGAAACAGCGCGAATAAGAATGACTTACAAAAAAAACAAATCTAAAGAGTATGAATCTACACACTTGGAAGGAAGGCGCGTTGTTGACCTGAGAACTTTAGCTGAAAATTTATTTTGTGACAAGTGTGGTGCTATTATTTCTCTACTCGATACTCAGGACGAAGTACGTCTTGGATTGGCTACAGTCTTTTCGATCAGATGTCGAAGTTGTATGTTATGCACTAGAGTTTCTGCGAACAAAAAGCATGAACTGCTAAAGCAAACGGAGCAAGGCAAACACATTTCGCATTATGATGTCAATACGAGAGCAGCAATGGGTATATTACATTTTTGTTCAAAAATTAATCCGAATATTGTGCTGCTATATACATAATTTGTCTGTGTGTTTTCAGCTACCTTGAACACAGGCATAGGATATACCCATGTCAATAAAATCTTGGCATCATTAAATATTCCAAGTTGGGGTAAAAATTGTTACAAAGTTCATGAGAAAGAAGTTGGCTATGCAGCAGAAGAACTTGCTGAGAACAGCTGCATGCAAGCAACTCTCATGGAAAAAGACCTTACAATTAAGAATGTCGACAAAATGTTACCGTTAATGTAAGCAATCGATTTGTGTGCTCGTAATTATTCAATCTTAAATTTATTTTTATTTCCATACGTTATATACTCTTGATCTTATACAATATTATACACTTATTTATAATTTATTATACATACAGTATTATACATTTATTTACAATTTATTTTATTTACAGCATTATACACTTATTTACAATTTCTTTTATATAATTATGTAACTACAATTTATAAAATTTTATGCACGATTTTTGGCATTAATTTTTTTGGAGTTATTTTTATTTTTTTTTACAACCTTGTTTAATTTGTATAAAAACGGAATTTGTGATGTATGAAAATTCAATCATTGAGTTTCAATAATGTAAGCCTGTATAAATTGACGAATGAACGAATAAAAGAAAATTTAGAAAATCGTACGAACAAACTTTGTTATAACATATAAGTAATCACATGTACATGAATTTGTTGAAATTGAATGTGGTATATAACTATATGCGATAAAATTGTACTATGTACTTATAAAATATGTATATAAATAAATATAATTATACAATCTGACAATGGAATTATATTTATTTCCTAGACCTGTTCATCTGCAATCCTCTTTCATTCTTCCTACTGTATCTGATGATACGCATCCTACGAAGAGGACAGTACGCATAGCTGCTTCGTTTGATATGGGTTGGCCAACTCGAGGAACTGGTCGTAATTATGACAGCCTTTCAGGTCATGCTGCTCATTGGATTTAATACAAAAAAAAGTTTTAGCGTATTCATCACAGAATCGAAAATGTCGCTTGTGTGACAATGGACATGATCCCAGCGACCATGATTGTAGATGCAACTTTCAGGGCAGCGCAAAAGGCATGGAGCCAAAAGCTGCTGCACAATTAGCTACAAATAAGATTTTTGAAGCTTGTAATGTAGAATTAGGAATCGTGATCAGTGATGATGACAGCAGCTCCATTTTAGCAATGCGTACTGCCACAAATCATGACATTTTCAAGCATTCCGATAAAAATCATACCAGCAAAAGCATAACAAACGAGCTGTATAAGATTAAAAAAAACCATAAAGAGCTCAATGCAAATGCTATCAAATATATTCAGCGATGCTTTACATACTGCATTTCTCAGCACACATGCGATGCTGCAGGTATGGCTACGGCTATTGAAAATATTCCGTATCACTGTTTTGACGAGCATGATAACTGTGGACCTTGGTGTGGTTATCGCAGTGACCAAAAAAATTACAAACATTCCACTATAGGTGATGGCTTCAAAGACAAACATCTTTTTGAAGCATTGAAGTGTTTGTTTGATGTCTCAACCAGAACTGACAGATTTGCAGTTGGAGTGTCTAGCAATGCTAATGAGAATTTAAATATGATCATTGCTAGCAAGGCACCAAAATCTCGTATGTATGGCACATCAACTTCTGGAGATTTTAGAATAGCCTGTGCGATTAACAAAAAAAATGAGGGAGAGGCATATATATCCAATTTGTCACGGCACTTGTCATTATCACCTGGTAAATTTACTCAAAGCCATGGGAATACTGTTGATAAACCAGCTCATAAAAGATATTGTAAATCATTGAGTAAGGATTTTAAGAAACGACGATTGTTTTAAAAAAAAAGAAAAACTGAATTACGACACAAAAAAGAGAGTCGTGAAGGTGCCACATATCAATCAGATATGGGATTATTAAATTCTGATTTACCTGCTATAGCTGAAGTGTGTAACGATATTTCTCCTGTTGTTGTGTTTTTTGATTTGGAAACCGAAGGGTTTACAAAGACCGCTGATATTTTACAAATTGCTGCTAAGTGCAAAGAGTCAACATTTTCAGTGTATATACACCCGACAAAAAAAATCGATGCTCAAGCAAGTCAGGTTACAGGCTTAAGTATTGTTGAAGAACGATTACAAAGACACTTTCATTATCTGAAGCCATGCAACAATTTTATAGATTTTTAAGCAGTTTTCAAAGAAAATGCATTTTGGTTGCACATAATTGTACATTTGACTGCCCACGATTACTAGCAGCTGTACAAAAGACATTTTTCACCGATCATTTTAGAAATATTGTATATGGATTCGCAGATACATTACCTATTGTAAAAAGCATTACTGGGTTAAAAGCCGCAGGAGAAAATAAATTAGAGAAAATAGCGCAAAATCTAAAAATAACATCCACCAATTTTCATAATGCTACAAATGACATTATCGTTCTTGAGCAGGTATGCATTAAACTCAATATCACAAAACAAACAATCATAGAAACTAGTACGTCATGGGATGTAGCGATGAATAAAAAAGTTTTCTGTGATAACCTACCTAAATCTCTTAATGCATTGAGTCCATTAAATAAGTGCACTTCGCTCGCTACAAGAAAAAAGATAATTGCCGCCAACATTTCTTACACATTAATCACAAGTACTTTCGAAAAACATAAATTGATAGGTTTATTGAATCTTTTTGGTGAGGATGAGAATGGTAACATTCGAGTCACGAAGAACAGAACTGTCGTCCAAAAAATTGCAACATTTTTAGGACAAAAATAAGTTTACTTCTTTGTTCTTGCATACAAACTATTACAAAGATTTACAACCAAAGACACGCAAAATAAATAGCAATATCAATTTATATATTGTTACGTATGTTGAAAGTTTAATTGAGTATATATATTTTATAATTAGAAAATGTTTATTTTACATTATAAACTTTAAGTATCGACCAAGACTGAAGAGTTTTATTTAATTAAAAAATGTTTATCATATGTAATTATAATGTATTCTCTTATAAATTGTTTTGACAGATTTACTCCATTTTTATTAATTCCTGTGTATAATGGAGCTTGTAAACATAACCTACAAAGTTTCTAATATTTTTACCGATGACACCGTTTATCTTGTACCGGAGATGAGATCTTTTTCACTAAAGCTATATTTAATAAGAAATCTGAATATATTTTTATCACATCTGCATTTGTTACGTACATAAGTAATTAAAAAGTAAATAGTTATAGGAACTGTCGTATGTATACAGCACAGAACACTTATCATGTGTATAGGTATATGTATATACTGCTCTGTACTAGACTGGAAATCGAGAAATAGCGACGTTGCCACGCCGACAAATAATGGCGACTAACTTGTATACAAAATCGAAACCGATATTGGTTTCAATTAATTTCTCTTGTCTCGAGTACCCAATCAATCTAATTCCTTCTCTCAAACATTTATTATATATTTATCTTTCATCCACATTAATTTTAAGTAAATCTGTTTGTTAATTCTGTGTAAATTTCGCACAGAAAGACTTGAAAAATGCCATTTTACATAAGAGAACATGTTAACAAGAACAAAATGTTTTTGCTGATTTCTCAATACCGAGGTATCCAAATGACTCAAAATTTTCAGGGAATTCATTTTATGTGCATATTAATGTTCAGTAATTTTTTGGTCCAAATCAGTTTGTTATTTCTTAACCGTACCAACCTCCTTAACATAATTCTTGGGAAAATTGTGGTACTTTACGGTTTTTACACGGACACTTTTGAAGAAAAATAATCTTCGATCCTCGGTCGTTCATTTTTCGGCCTATGATCGGAAACTACTTTCCATATGGAATACGCAGTAACGAATATTGTTCTAGAACAAATCAAACGTAACACAAAATAAAGATTAACCATTTTAGCGAGCTTCAAAAATAATAATTTATCAATATCTCAATTCACGCAAAAATTGTACGTAATTCCCTTTTTGAGTGGACCAATTCGTTCGACAACTACTTTAAAATACAGCAGCCCCACCAATTCCCACTGTATTACTGAGTTTAGTCATTCTTCCAATAAAAAGTCTTTCTGTGTAGTAATTTGCGCAATCAACTTGAAGATGATGTGAGATATATAGTCAGCAAGAAAAGTCAGATCTGAATGAAAGAATATCACTTTCAAATATTGTGTTCGACCGCACCGGCTGCGAATGTGCTTCTATGCCACAATTTCTTTTTTTTGAGATATTTTCACTCTTCCGTTTGTTCACAATTTTCGCGAATTAATGTATATATATTAAATATACGTGTATATATTAAAAATACGTTCATTTTCATGACAATAAACTAAAGAATTTAATTAAGGCACATATGGTAAACGAAATTAAAAATGTGGTTAAAATCGAATCTAGTGAGGGCCGCATGATAAGTAAAAATACAATAGCAGTGTTGGGCTTTCTTATAAAAAATGCTCTTGATTGGTGCCAAAAATATGTGAGATAAAGAAGAATTAAGGACCCTCGATCATGCCATGGCATTCCTCCTCACCTGCGACGTAAGAAGCAAGGCAAAGGACGTGAAAATTTTGCGCTGATCATTATGAATTAACTCCCACTTTTCAGATAATTTTTTTTTACGAAAATATTTCTTATTATATTCACAACTAAGTAAGTGATTTTGAAAAAATTCTGCTGTTATGAATTTCGTAAAAATACATGTTTTTATTTCAGTTTTTCTGGAAAAAAGTCCCGTGAATGGTTCCATAACCTACTACTCAATACCGAACTTTTCCATGTATTTTTACGAACTTCCTAGCAGAATTTTTCCAAACCCTTACTCGGTAGTGAATATAATATTTCCGTAAAAAAAATTATTCGAAAAGTAGCTGGCAATTCATAAAGATCAGCGCAAAATTTCACGTCTTTTTCCTTGCTTCTGACGTCACTTAAGGAGGCTCACTCGCAACAGAGCCGAAATTTTAGGGCGTCAATTTTTGGGGGATAATAAAAGTATATATTCTAGAGTTTTTTTAACTTCAAATGTTAATATTCAAGTATTATGTTTGCTTTAAAATAATTCATTCAATAGAATAAAATATCTTGTTTAAGCCATTTTCTGTTTCTTTTATAAATAACAAGTGAGTTTTATTGAGGTTAAATGTAACATGTTTGTACTTTCGCATTCAATATTTCTTAAAATAATTTGATAAGTTAGTAAAATTATATAATATTTCGATTTCTAGTAATATCAGAGTGATGGGATTTCTCCATAAGGTCTGCGTTAAAAGACACTGATTTTAATATTATTTTTTAACGAAAATAGTTCGATGACCCCCCCCGAAATTTTACCAGTACAGTTTAAAGATTACTATTTTAAGTATAACATATTATAAAATTAGCGAAAACTGTCGAATTTCATTTCGCTAGTGAACCTCCTTAAATACACAGAAAAAAGATTGGCACATAATCCACACGAAATGGAGAGAGGGATTTCCCACCTGTGAAGAGGGCAGCGCTTGCCCGATTTTGAGAGCTATGATGCTCCAAAATCGGGACAACATTCGCCCGATATTGAATTTTTTTGACCTCTAGAAGTTTTGCTCCCTTAAGGTTATATACTTAGTGTCTTTGTTATGTCAATTTACGATTGTGTAATAAATTTTAGGTCGATGGGACGTTTCCTCTGTTTTTTAAAACGGATTTTTGTTTTTTTTCAAAATTATTAATTTTTTTTGACATTCCGAAGTTTTGCTCCCTTACAGTTTATATACACTTATTGTCCTTCTCGAGGTCTTGCCGGTTGCAGAAAAAATTTCAGTTCGATTGGATATTTCATTCGTTATTTAAAGCACATTTTTATTTGTTCGGAAAACCACTGCTTTTTAAAAAAATTTTGCTTCGTTCGTATTAGTTGAATAATGCACTAGGAATATATTTTTTCTGCTGTAAGATATATTTGCGATGTTATAATTGTTTTATCCTTATATCTTAAAATGAATGGGGCCCCCGGTGGCGCCCACCGCCGATTCGTCCCTGGCGTGGACGGTTATGCGGTCACAATATGCGGCTAGCTTCAGCGTCATCAAAATCGGGCGGACGCTGCCCTCTCCACAGAGGAGGAATCCCACCCTCATTCCCCATCATCTATCTCAACTTTCTTTCTGTGTAGGAATTTATTATTAAAAAAGAAATGTATGTAATGTGTGGATCGCTTTTTTGTTACATCAACTTTCCTTAGTCCTTGCAGTTTCTGACCCATCAATCTGAAAGGAAAGAACCCGCTCGAGCGTTGACTTTATTGTAAAGTAACCATTAATTGGACGACCGTTTTCATGGTTCATACAAATCTCGGCTCAGGACTATCGGTACAGTTTCCGCGTAAGCCTCCCCACCAGCTGCAAGGTCTTGCGATCCCTAGGGGAGGATTCTGTCACCATCGACAGATCATAAATATTTTGTATTAGTTTTCGTTCTCCTCTTTTTTCTTTCCTCGTTCGAAAACGGGGCGTTCTTATACTTTTGACGCAATTACATTCAGTAACTTCGAACTGGTCAATGAGCAATAACAAAAGTTTCGAAGATTTTTCATATTGCATGTACGTTACAGTGGAGTGAACAATCCTGTCCTGTTGTCGATTCTCGATGATGTTTAGGAGAACAAAATGTGATTCGCCTAAAAGTAATACCTCGTTCCAACGGGAAGTTGCGATATAAGGTCTTCCGGGTCCACCATTAACTCGAAGTTAAATGATATATCGGTAGGTTATTTCGACCGGTATTTGTTTCTCGTGTCATACTGGCCCGTAGGGTCAATCATTTTTGACCCTACTCCCACTGTAGTAGTGAGTTATAACTTTTGGTGTTAGTTCAATAGGGTCTTAGATGTGGACAAAAATCAGCAGAACCGAGAATCCAAAACTGCCCGACGCATAACGTGTTAGTTTCGGAAAACTTCCCTTTTTTGTCAAGTATCAGTCATTTTGACCCTACTTCCGCCGTAGTGGGAAGCTATAACTGTTTGTGTTAGTTGCGTTGGGTCGTCGAAATGTGGAGAAAAGTCGGGAGAACCAAGAATACAAAACTACCAGACTTATAACGTGTTGATTTCGGAAAACTTCCCTTTTTGTTAAATGTCAGTAATTTTTACCCTGCTCCGGCGATAGTAGTGAGCTTGAGTTTTTTGTGTTAGATCAAAAGTGTCTTCGAATGATGGAGAACAATCGGCAGACCCGTGAATACTAAAACTGCTCAACTTATAACGTGTTAATTTCAGAAAACTTTTTTGTCAAGTATCAGCGATTTTGACCCTACTCCCGCTGTAGTAGAGAGCTATATCTTTTGGTGTTAGTTAGATGTGGACAGAAATAAGTACAGTCGAGCCAGACACTGAGGTGGCCTCGGATTTTCTTCGGCTTGCTGCTCCCGTACCCCTACTCTCAACCGCCTCCCACTGCGATTCACCCTTCCAGTGCTCCGCGCAACTCCAAGAACGCAATCGTGGCCACCGCCCGGCGTTGCGCTTGCGCGGCGCACTGGAAGGGTGAATCACAGTGGGAGGCGGTTGAGAGTGGGAGTACGGAAGCAACAAGCCGACGAAAATTCGAGGTCTGTCGTGGAAAACCTCAGTGTCTGGCTCAACTGTAGAACCTGTTAAGTGATTCGGAAGGAGTTCATCGAATAACTGGTCAGTTGACAGGTATAACTAATAATTAGAAGTCATATTTATTTTATAAAGAAATATAATGACCGACATTAACACCCTATAGGAGAATTAGAGCCTAGCTGGAAAATATTTTATCGATGACCTCTCGACGATTCTGGTGGTAGCATGAGGAGAACGAATTTCTATTTCTCAAGACTTATGAAGAGTATTTTCTGATATTAGACCAATGTGATTGACCTCATCCATGCGCAAAAGGCCGTCACCATCGTCCGCACCTCATCTACGAAAAAGGGAACATAACACGCATCGTCCGGTAGGAGGCCCCGCTTGGGACACCTCCCATCACGACAATTATTTTTACTTGCTCATCTCCGTCGAAGGACAGAGGGCTAATCCTAGTGGTGAGATATATTACAACATGTTTGTTTCCATTGCACAATGGAACTGCGACATATCCGATCGAGGATACCTATTTTGCGGTAGTGATCCGTATCACTCCCCATGAAAAGGACCATTTTAATGAATGGGCGGTCCTGCAGGAACTCTCTCCCATGTAAGGGAACCAATAATATAACTAAAAGCCGCGTGGGCCAGCGGTAGTATCTTATGATACTTCCCATGTAAGGGAACAATTGAGGCGCCCAATTCAACAACCGTTTGTGGGCTCGAGAAAGTACAGCTCGTGGGGAACAATGGGTTGTACTAATAAACAAACTAATATTAACAATCAGATAAACATTTTTTGAATTTAAGTTCGGTTATCGGTTTCGGCAGTACCTCATGCATGTACCCTGAAAATTTCAGAATTTTTCATGAATTTTTCACCGAGATAGGACGCGTTGAAGATAACAAAGTTTATTGTTCCCCACGGGTAGTGCTTTCTCGAGTCCACAACCGGTTGTTGAATTGGGCGCCTCAATTCATTAGCGGTAGCATCATACGATACCTCCAAAATAAGGGAACAGTTTCGATTCAGGCTTACCAAACTGGAACGTGTCGCAGTCTGCCATTCCATGTGTCATCATGCAAAGAACGAGAAAATCTCACCATCCATACAGCTGGCCATTAATTGAGCAGAGGGGAAATTCACTTGATCCTCGTGACATGGTAATCCGTAAAAAGTAAGAGAGAGACCTTCCATCCATTGTGGCGGGGTTACGACTGACGCTGGACAATATCCGCGATGTAGTCCTACCCTCGACCGCACGTACATAGTGTTACAATTCCTTACTGTTGCGATTTTACATCGGCAACTGGAATCTTATATTTTAGTCTGGAATTACTTCTCATATTCCTCTACAGGAATCTATAAAATTGGATTGGGAAAAACGAATTAAACTACTAAGGATCACATAGGTCAAAATCACTCACCAGACACTTTATTTATTTAACTAAATCACCTTATAATTTTAAATGATTTTCACTTGCCTCGTCGGGACTCACAGAGTTGTTACAAAAAAAAGAAATTAAATTAAATATAATGATCCGAATAAATAATTTAAGTTCGTAAGATGAACCTTCTTATCCTATAGTCGGAGCTTAACTAACTTGACAGTTGACATGTTCGAAAAGTAGAAGTCGAAACATACATACATACGTACACACTATTACATTGTACATTACACACATATATACTAAATAAGTTACATTTATAATTTCAATTTCATATACAAATTAATTATATTTAAATATTAAATTTTTTTACTGGAATGGAATAAATCCATAATACTATATAGTATTAATTAATCCCATGTAAAACATTTTATAATTTACGTTTATTATTTGTTAAAAATTAAATTATTGAATAAGAACATTTTCATATATACAACAGAAAATAATACAATTCCGAGAATCGCATCAACCTTTCATACTGCGTGCATGTGTTGATGTTATAAACGCATAGTTACACTGTACACATTATTAGCGCTTTTCGACAACCCACATATTCTCACATACACATACATTACACGCCATACATAATTACAATAACGAAATTCATTTTAAATATCTTATTACTAATTATTATTATTCT
This sequence comes from Trichopria drosophilae, assembly GCA_030407085.1. Classification (NCBI taxonomy): domain Eukaryota; kingdom Metazoa; phylum Arthropoda; class Insecta; order Hymenoptera; family Diapriidae; genus Trichopria; species Trichopria drosophilae. The sequence continues at coordinate 72,598,891 of CM059584.1, forward strand.
AAATTTTACATTGGAATGGAATAAATCCACAATACCAAAAATAGTATTAATTATTCCAATGTAATGCATTTTATTATTTTCCTTTTATCGTTTATTAAAAATTAAAATATTAAATGAAGGTTTAAAATTTATTACATAGAACAGAAAATAAAATAATACAGTTCCGAGAATCGCATTAGGTATTTAGACCGCACGCATGTGTTGGTGTTGTTATGATCTAACTTGCGTATACCTCTCGAGTTATAATATAATATGAAATATAAGATTATATATATAAAAAAAAATAAAAATAAAAATAAAAAGCTTAAGTGGATCATAACAATAGAATGACTTGAATTTGAGGAAATCGATCATGGTAGAGTTATAAAGGTATAGCTTATAACCGAATGCGCAGTAGACAACCAATGAAAAAGTTCAAGAATTTCACGAGAGGACATGGTGGGAAAGGCAAAATTAGGACACGCTATTGTTTTTCTTTAAATCTCGCACTTTATGATTGGTCCATGAAGGTTTGCCCCTCCATCCTCATGCGCACCGCTATACCTCTTCTTATTATACCATGAAATCGATGAGCCTTTTAGAAAAAGTCACCCTCTCCATTGGACCTATAGCAACGCCTTTGTAAACAATGTTGGGCGTAAACAATGTCAACCAAAGATAACGAATGCCTTTGATTTGTTAGTCTGATCCCTCTCTGGGCCTCTCCATTTAGACATCGTTTTCATAAAAACTGAAAAATTTAATATATGTTTTTGATCCTCCGGCCGTTAAACTCGATTTCTCGGCCTAGGGCGAAACCTTCAGCCGCGAATTATCGAGTCCTATGACCATCGGATCAAAATATACATTATTGGTCACGGGCGAAATATCGATCTCCGACGAGTGTGATTGTCACCCACAATTCGCTCGGGCGACAAACTTCACAATCGTCGAAGATCGATAATTGCGCCCTTGACACACAATGTACTATTATACTTTTAACAGAACCGAGAATACAAAACTGTCTGACGTATAACGTGTTAGTTTCGGAAAACTTCTCTTTTTTGTCAAGTATCAGTCATTTTGACCCTAATCCCGCTGTAGTAGGGAGCTATATGTTTTGGTCTTAGTTCAATAGGGTCTTGGATGTGGAGAGAAATCAGCAGGACCGATAATACAAACCTGCCCGACTTATAACGTGATAATTTCGAAAAATTTCCATATTTGAATCGTAAATTTTAGTTTTATATACCGAGGTCCTTGTCCAATTTCGAGCGGTCTATGATCTGCTATCTTAGAAAAAATTAACCCATCCAAAGTCGCGAAACGACGAAAAAATATTGGACGCTTGAAGACGAATATCCAGTTTAACGATTCGCTAAAACGGAAATCTACCTAGCAGCGTTACTAGACAGTATCATTTTTGTTTTTCATAGTATTCACAGTGTTACCAGAATTGTAGTGGGTTTTCCTGGTGAATTATTTATAATAACTGGAAATCTATCGGGCATTTAATTATTAACCTTTATTTTTGTTTTGGTTTAAAGCAATAAATACTACATTATAACAAATATGTATATTAACTCGAAGTTTGAAGATCGCACGAACTCTTCTTAAAATTAGTCGGCAACTATTGAGCACTTTGCCTTTAAAAAGATAATTTTAAAGGTTATTATTATTTTACGGAGTGAAAATAGGCCGTGAAATCGGACTTTACGGATATGGTACCGAAAATAAATTTACCTTGTCATTTCACGGCCAAGTCGTTGGGGTGCTTGAACCAGCCAAGTGGCAATTACTTTTTTAATGTCCTTTTCGGTTGCACCTGGATCAATGCTACGGACGACTCCTGCATCATTGAAAAATTGTACAGAACATTAACGCTGTGAGTATAGCGCAGTATAAATATTACAAGAATATTATAAGAATAACATATTTAATACCTTTCACAAATTGACAAAATCGTAAATCTTTGAAAATCTTTTTTCCTTTTTGACCCTTATATCTGTACAATGATGATAATTCATTCGACATGATAAAAGCCAAAACATTTCGGATAATCTCCGACGTATCTTGTCCTCCGATAAGCCGCAGCATTTGTCCCTTGGAGAAGTTACAAATTTAAAAAACATATGTTCAATTTTGTAAAACAGATAAGTTGACTTGCTCAATTTTTGCCATTTTAGCCTAGTCCATCTTTTTCTACCGTCCCCTCCCCCCTGTCCCCCAACATTAGCCGAGTGATGGGACGAAATTCGTACTGTGCATATAATAAAAGGATGTGCATGTGTAGACCAGAACATGGTACAATAAGAAACGTAGAGCAATGCGCATGAGGTTGGAAGGGAAAATTTCATTGAACAATAGCGAAGTTGAAGGTTTTAGAGGGAAAACAATTACTTTACTTAATTTTTCATTCCCCACCATGTCTCATTATGAAATCCTGCAACTTTGTGATTGGTTGTCTATCGCGTCACCTCTTTGCTATACCTTTCTTATTATATCATGGACCAGAAGCGTGGCAGCTAATGTCCAAGTCATAGATGGTATGACAGAATTGCCGCTGCGTGAGAAGTAGTAGAGAACAGCAATCAAAGGGAAAAGCTGTCACGGCTAATATTAGGAGACGGTTAATATTAATTAGCTTGAAAGTAGCCCATGCTTTCCAGCTCACAGTTCTCGCGAGCCAGAGACGAACAACGTATGGGCACCTCAGGGAGCCTCTATCAATTAAGGCGATATACAAGAATAAATTTATGGGAAAATAGTCAAAATACAGACATAATAGATATATACAAAAAGATAAAATATAAAAGTGTGGGCTAATTTTAGGCACATCTAATATTGACGAGCCTACTATACCAAAAAACGATTAAATTACTCGCTTTTTCATGTTTATTTTGAGAGAAAATTATCAACTTTATTATGAATATTATTATGAATTCCCGTTCCATACTTCCCCGTTGCCGGATACTCTTAGAGTCCGAGTCAGGGAAGAGGACAGGTATTATCTGAAATAATTACACGTCTTTTTCTATTCATTAATAGTTTCAGTACATATATAGTGGACGTGGTCATGGTAGAATTAGAAAGGTATAGCGGATAACCGAATGCGCAGTAGACAACCAATGAAAAAGTTCAAGAATTTCACGAGATGACATGGTGGGAAAGACAAAATTAGGACAAGCTATTGTTTTTCTTTAAATCTCGCACTTCATGATTGGTCCATGAAAGTTTGCCCCTCCATCCTCATGCGCACCGCTATACCTCTTCTTATTATACCATGGACGTGATGGATTGACTCAATGTTAGGGTTATTTTCCCGTAAAATTATAACCAAGTGAAAACGGCCATAATTAGAATATAATTTTTTTTCGAATCGGCTGTTAAGAATTGGCTGCTAATAGAGCAGGCCTGTCGACGCGGGTACCCGCCGAGCAAGCGGTGAGGGGCAGGTACCCTCACTCCTAGCAACTGTTGGGCGAAGTGGGCGGAGACTCCGTTTAGCAGCTTTCCCACACTCTCTCACGTCTTTATTTTAAGCTCCTTATTAACTGTTTAAAATAGAAGCGTGAGAGAATGGGAAAGCTGCTGAACGGAGTCTCCGCCCACTTCGCCCTACAGTAGTAAGGAGTGAGGGAACCTGCCCCTCACCGGTTGCTTGGCGGGTACCCGCGTCGACAGGCCTGTAATAGAATATAAAACTTACAACATTTTCGAAAAAACTTGCATCAGCAAGGAGCATTTCCATTTCTTTTAATTCATTTTGATTTTGTGAAAATATATTCCTTTCTTGAAGAATATTTTTTAAAGTACATTCTTCTATTGTTTGTTTTGCACTCTTTTTATCGCTATTAATATTTCTTCTCATTATTTCCTCCTTGATTTCTTTAATTTCTAAGAATGCTTTATTTTGCCTTTTTAAAATCAAATCAAGTTTTGCTACAACAAAAATTAATAATATGTTAAATGAATGACGTTTTTATATGTAAGAGTTTCGTAAGTCACCTTCAATCGCATTTTCGGTAGATACTTTTCTCATTTTTGCTTTATTTTTAATGCCCTTAGAGGGTTTGCTCGTCAATTTTGAGGAGTCATCGTCAGTCGCTGAAATAGTATAATGTCATTAAGACAGATTGTAATAGAAATGGGATGTTAATAAAAAAAAAATTCAAACCCTACAAATCGTCTAATACACTTTCGCAAAAAATGAATATTTCTCGGGTTAGAGCCGATAAAAAGAGAAAAAAATACTAATTTTTGCGGTTTTTCGCCTCTAACTTGTTTCGTTCAACAGCTAGCGAATTGTTGTACATGGGAAAGTTGTAGGGCTTAAAAAGAACTACAATTTAACGCACTAACTTGTTTTGTTTTGATAAAAATTGAGCGAAAAAATGAGAAAAATACCGTATTTATTTTTTTTTTACTATGGCGCACCGCTTTTAAAAATCTGAAAAAAATTGCGCATACAGATTACCCTAAAATACATCTCCTTGAATTTGTTCAAGAGGGCATTTTTTTTAAAACACGAGAAAACATGACCATATAAGGTCAAATTATTTGAAAAAATTCATAGCTATACTTTCATATTATCTACACGCATGAATTTTTCTGTACAGATTGCATAGCGTGGTTACGGAATAAAAAATAAAAACTGAAAAATCACGTTTTTTCCTATAGTGAACGAAATTTTAAGGATAGGGAGTTGAAAATTTCTGAGAATTATTATTTTTCGACATAGAAAAGGATAAAATTTCATTCATTTGAATCCCTGCTGGGGCAGAATGGACCTTCTTATCCTGCTAGACCCTTTGTTCAATAGTAGTGAACAAAAAATTCTTTTTTTAGTTAAGTAATTAGTACTTTTAGATCTTTAGTGACTCACATTCATCTGGACTTGATGAAAATTCCGTATCTGCCTTATTTTCGTCTATACTCGCGACCTTTTTCAAACAATTAATTTTGCGATTATCGGTAACTGAAAATAAATTAAAATATTTTTTTAAATTACATTAAAAATAACGAGTAAATTAATGCAATGATACTAAGGGGCTGTCCATAAACTACGTGAATCGTTGGGGGGGAGGGGGTGGAAGCCCGAAGCTACGTAGCTTGTATTTTAATTCTGTATGTTTTTCTTATAAATAGAGCAGGCAACTTGAAAATCATTCAAGATTAATGAGTTTTTCCGTGTGAACGCAAATTACATAGTAATATATCTTCTATAATATATCTGCTTACTATAATCTATTTAAATGAGAATGAAAAATAAAATGCTTTTTCTTTTAAAATTAGCCATATCGTGATCACGTGGTTTCGACACATGATATCCACATCCCACAAGGCTCGACCTGGTCAAAGGTCCTAAAACGTCCTGATGATCGCGACCAATCGTGACATTGACATTCCACGTGGTTTAACCATGTGACAAAACCATCTGGAGATTTCAATAGGGTTTAAATAATCGATATTGTGACTAAATTTCGTTTATATTGAACTGATATTTCATTATATAGCATTTCAAAAACTAAATCCAGTTTGTAAATATCATTTTACTGAAAAATATCGTTTTTCAATAAGCATTATTTGCAAAATTATCCAGTTCTACTATACTGTTAGTATAAAATACCTCTACTTAAATCTGTTTTAGCGAGGTTGACATGTCGATTAAGTGTGTACTACAGTCGAGACGCCTCCATTAGGCGGAGTTCGACAGGTAAATATTGATTTAAAAAATGCTGCGTTTGGCAGAAACCGTTTAATTCGAATTCTGATTGGTGAACCATCTTTTGTTTTTGTTAATATTTAGCTAGCAGAATCCGCCAAATGGAGGCGTCCCGACTGAACATGTCCTTGCAATTACTAATGGCCCGTTGCGACATCCGAATGAAACAAAAACTAAATGACAATTGCTTCGAAAGATTTTCCGTTGTGCCCCCTCCCCCAAAAAAAACTATTAACTCGTGGGAAAAAATTGAGAAGAACAAAAAATACTTTGAATTCATCAAGGAATGTACTAGAATTTTTAAAGATTTTTTCGTAAATTTTATTAATTAAAAAAAAAAAGAAAATTTAAATAAAATTTTCTCAATATATCAACAAAATTTCAGAAAAAAATGGCAGGATATAGCTCTATGAATTTTAAGAACTTTTCATTCTTATATAGCGTTTTGGATTTATAGATAGATAGATAGATAGAGTTTATTTCTCAAGTATAGGGATTTTCCCATAGAGAATGAGTTCCGAAAATCGGATACATAATTACAAAATTACAAAAATAATAATATTCTCGAAGATAAATAGTTAACGCAATAATACAAACAGTCGAAACGGAATAAGAAGAATTGGAAACGTAAGTAGATATATTAAGACGGACCGAAAGTTAGATACCAAGCATAAAATTTCGACGTATAAAACACGCTTTCACATAGGCATATAGTTGATTTGCCGAATGTACATCATTTTCACATACTAAGCTTATGAACCTACGCTCAAAGGTAATCGGCCCTAGGAAAGTTTCCGGAAAAAAATGTTTGCGCACAGATTCGGTTATAGGCCAATTCAAAAGAATATGCTTTAGGTCGTCTAAAGAATTTAAATTACATAAAGAGCAAGCAGCAGTTGGATCATATATATATCTGAAGCCACCGATTAATATCGAACGAGAATACACTGTGGCTAAACGGATTTGTATTTTGACTTTTAGACAGTCCAGGGACGAGCGTTTTGGGTACAGATTTAGTAACGAGTAAGAGTAACGACGGAATATTGGTAGTTGTGGAGAGTCTGACGAGAAGTAGTCGTTAAGATCTTTCTTTCTACAGATTTCCGCAAATTTATTAACTAAAGAAGGTCTTAAATTTTCCCATAGGTCTGCGTTTAAGTTTTCCCAAAGTTCACTTGCCCCTAGACTGTCCAAAATAGAATTTAACTGTAGTACCCAGTTCGCAGAGTCTACCTCAGAATGGATACGAGCCAGATCATTAAGCCTTAATAATAGAATTTTGGGTAATCGAGAGTCGGGCATTCTTAAAACTCGAATCACCTATTTTAGGGCTCTGTTTAAAATCTCTACTGCAATAGGAAAAATTCCAAGTTCTAATCGAATCATATATGTTGATGCACATCTTGGCAGATTAAAAAGTCTTTTGAAGAATGCGATTTGGATAGACTCTAGATTACTCAAATATCTTAATGACCATATCGGCGCGGCGTACAGAAGGACGAATACAATTAATGCAATATACAATTTTAAAATTTCTTCGCACGCATCAGATTTAGCGGAAGTTATCAGAGGTACAAGGGAAGCTATGGCGGAGATAGTTCTGACGATAGCGTATTCACACGGCATGAGACCTAAACCGGATGTGGAGAACATAACCCCTAAATAGCGATAACGATTACCAACTTCAACCGGTGTGCCTTTGTACTGAAAAACCTTAGAATAAGAGTCGAGGGGTCCGCCTCTTCTAAAGCACATGATTTTGGTTTTTTCTGTGTTGACCGTAAGAGCGTTTAATGAGCAGTACTCATCGAGTATAATTAGTTTTCTGTGTAGATCGGCCGGTGAGTACGCAAATAACGTCAGATCGTCAGCGTAAAGTAGCAGTAGTAGGTCGAAGGAGGTCGAAATATCAACGCCACGCACACCTCTCTCTCTGAAAAAAGATGCTATGTCTGAGAGATACAAGATGAAGAGGAGCGGGCTTAGAATTTCTCCCTGAAGTACTCCTACCGTCACTCGATATTCGCTAGGAGCCTCATTTGCGGATTGAACTAAAACCGAGGCAGATTGGTACAACGCGCGTAGTATTCTGATAAACTTTGTGCTTACGCCCAAACCAAATAGCTTCCTCCAAAGTAACGCATGAGGGACAGAGTCGGAAGCCCGTTTGAAATCTACAAACAGGCTGTAAAGTTTTGATTTTGATCGACGAAGTGAAATTTGAATAGTGGCAAGAAGGGAGAAGATATTATCTTCTGTACTTCTACCACTGCAAAAACCTGCTTGTTCCTCTGGTAGCATACTTTTATGGATGGCCCAATTGTTTAAGCGTTTGCACAATATCTGAGAAAAAATTTTAGTGAGGGCATTGGATATCGCAATCATCCTGTAATTTGCAGGGTCATCTCGTGAGCCCTTCTTATAGAGCATGAACAGAGCAGCTTGAGAACACTTCGGATGAAAAAATCCCATTAAAAAGATTCAAAAGGTGAGATAGCCAGGCGGTATCGAGAAGCTTGAACAGCTCAGCTGGTAAACCATCCGGACCAACAGCTTTCCCGACCTTAAGAAACTCCATGCTGTCCGTTAATTCGGCCATAGTTAGCTCAGTGTCGAGTGAGTGGTCGAAGGTCTCAGGGTAGAATTCCGGAGTGTCAGATATCCGAGGAAATGCCATTAAAAAGTATGACCTCCAAGATTCTTCCGAAACCAAAGGGTCTACACTGGGCTTTTTTCGATAAAGACGGACCGTTTTCCAAAATTCGGCTGAATTATGTACCGCCGCAAATTTGTTCGCCATATCTGTAAAATATATGCGTTTCTTAAAACTAACTAAATCTAAGTATTCTTTTTTTGCTGCCTTAAACGGTACAACCATAGAGAAATTATACCGATTCTTTTTCATTTTTCTCAGCGAAAGTTTAAATTTTTTCCTAGCACGAATACATTCAGTATCAAACCATGTCTTAGACACGGGCCTGGATCTACGCGATTTATTTACATATACTATTATTTACATATTGTTACAAAAGGATACGTAGGTGGCTTCAGTATTTGAATCGAAATTCGCTGGATTTAAAGCTGCATTTGTGAGTCGTAAGCGATTAACAAAATTAGATACCCCGTCATTTGACCTTAAAAATTTCGTTTTTGGCAGTTTCTTGGAGGGAGTAGATGACTCCCTGTGGGAAAAACGTTCGGAAGTTAAGAATACTGAAAGAAACACAGCAAGATGGTCTGAGCCATGGAGATCGTCTCCCGTTTCCAGATCGCAAACAAACGGAAGATGCGACTCTGAGACCCAAACGAGGTCGACAGCACTAAAACCTCTATTCCCGAGAAAAGTAAAGTGTGCTGGGTTATCACTAAAGGTGCGGCCATTTAGTATAATAAAATTATTTGAGGTCATGAATTCAAACAGAAGAAATCCACGCCTATTACGCAACTCATCATGCGATGTTCTGTCGACCAAAACTGCAGAATTTTCAAAAATGTGAGAATCATAGCAACTATCCAAGAAACCAATTCTGCAGTTAAAATTGGAATTATAATATTGCAAATATGCGTTACAAACGGGCGACTCTCTATATTCCTGTTAAAGGAAATAGAAGAACAAGATTACTATAACGTATTGTATTTTTCATATATTTTCCTAAAATCACACCATAAAAAAAATATTTTTTTTGAGCAGATTATGGCAGAATAACCTGCAAAAGTCATTTATACGAATGAAATTCTATTCATAGATAAGGGATATCTAAATAACAATGTATTCAATCTATATCTATAGCATGTATAGGCTATTAATCGGTAGTAACACAAACCGACTCGCGATGGCGCTGCGATCGAAACAAATTCAGTAGCGTCTCTTCATTTTGACGTAGAGTCATCTATCTATTTATATTTCATCTTTATCCTTTATTTTTTAATTATTATACATAAAAAGAGATTTCATTATAAAAAGAGATATTATACGACTTAAAAAAAAACAAGCTACGTTCCATGGGGGGGGGGGGGGGTAGCCGCGGATGCTACGCAGTGCCACATGGGGGGAGGGGGGTCAAATAGTTCCACATTTGGAGCTACATAGTTTATGGACAGCCTGATACGTATTCGTGTATTTTTCACCAGAACTTAAGCTTTTTCGGTATTTCTTTATCGTTGCGACATTTTGCGAACACTGGCAATAATTTAATTTCATTTTTTGTCAGATATCGATCACTGGAGATGACTGGTTTCGATTTCCTTTCGGTAAACTTATCGGCGGCTGAAATAGTTTTAACAAAAAATAAAATTTCTTTTTCTGCCCTCGGGCCAAAAACCACAACTTCCTGGCCGCTGCGCGAAACGAAGTTGCGGCTTTCTGGCTAAGTCAAGCAGAAAAATAGTATACGGCCCTTGCCCAGTAAAATAGAAAGCCTGGGATCGTAATATACTATTATCAATATTGAAATATTAACGTATCCAGGTAATGGATAGTTGACAACCAGTCGACTTAATGACCAATAATAAATGAAGTTGATATCCTGCTATACATATTAATACCCTGGTATCCTATCGTCCTTCGTTTTGAACGTCAATTTAAGCTAAGATTCGCCGAGGAGCAGGACGATAATGATATATACCCTGGAGACACGCGAACGACTAAAGGGACTAACCGAGGTGATGGGAGATTTCATTGAGTGAATGCGGTGTTGATTCCGGAAAACAGTGGTACCGACGCCAGAAGAGCGAACGATGCATAATAAACATACTTAATACGATATCTATGGCTGGACCATGGTATAATAAGAAAGGTATAGCAGCGGGTAACCGAATGCGCAGTAGACAGCCTATGAAGAAGAATTTCATGAGAAGACATGGTGGGAAAGGCAAAACTAAGCTATTGTTTTTCTTTGAATTTCGGACTTTCTGATAGGTCGATGAAATTCTGCCCCTCCATGCTCGTGCGCACCGCTTTACCTCATCTTATTATATCATAGGCTGGACTGCCACAGATCAGATATAATCAGGAAGTACGATACTTTCGCCGAACAGCCGCGAAAAGTCAGAGTCGCCACCGGCAAGGAGGTATCGGACGCCGCATCAATATTCAACAAGCTCGACCTCGACGATTACGGTGCGCGGATCGTCATATAAACATCAAAAGAGAAAGTAAAAAGCCCGAAGAATCGGCAAAAAGCCGAAAGAGCAGTCCCGACGAAGTGCACGCAACCGAGTCAACGCGGACTTACAAGAGCCCTCCCAAGATTCAGTACAATCGGTCGCAATTAAAGTCGCTCGAGGACAAAAGGATAGAGATAAACGGTCAACATGATCCTCGGTAATATCCGTCATCATTAAAAGATGAAGTAAAAAGATGCCCGACATCACTTTAAATGAGAAATGAAACATTATATTGACACTTACGTATCCGAGAGAAGATCAAGAGGACGGGGGGACGAAAGGATCTTATTTTGATACCGGAATGAAAATCTAATTTTTCGTAGTATCGTCATAGTTACGTTTGAGTTACGTCATGATCACATTCAATGCGGATCATCGCACAACAAATACTGATCGATAAATGTTCGAAAAACTACAGTTAGAAATACAACACCTTTAGGAGCGCCCGAAATAGTAATGGGGGGGGGGTGGGTTACGCTCTTGGGATCTCCTGTGTGAATACAATATCAAATGCTATGTAATTCTGCCCATTTGGACATATTGTATATATTAGTGTCCAGGTTTAGCTCCTCAGGGGCCAGTAACTGATACGTTTATCTTAATATGATTTTCAGCATCTTTCAAATTTGTTAGGTAATGATGAACGGTAAATTCTCATTTTAAATTAAATCGCTTGTAGTTGTAGATCTGTAGTAACTTACAATTGCCTGATTTTATCCCAGTGGATATGTTCTCTTTATCTGAACATTCTGTGCCTCCGACATTTTTTTAAACAGTTGGTAGCTAACAGCAATATAATTTTTTTTTAAATTACGTTAAAAACATAAATAGAAATTGTGAATAATCGTACGATTATTGTAGTAGTGATACAACTTACATTTTAACGGTATTTCGCCATATTTGTACCGTTTGGGTAATGTATCATACTCTACCGACTTCACATTTCCTGCCCTTTTATCGAAAGCTACAATAATAAAAATGAAACTATTAACAATGTACAGTGAACATGAGTAAGAATAGTGTGTTCCTTGAAATAAACTGACTCTCTGCCAGTCAATGAATGGTTGAGTCTTTCTCTCCAGTGAAAACCGCCAACATTCCACATCTTTGATGAAATTATCTGTTACCGTATTTGCAATATTCAAAAGAAGTGAGGTTTAATATGTTATATAAGTACGTTATTGATATACTATGTGTAAAAATAGATTTTGCGCACATGTTTTTAGTGCGTAAAATACGATTTTATGCATTCGTGCTGTCTGGCGGACCCACTGATATATATATATACAGGGTGGCCGATTTATCTGAAGACATCGAAATATCTCGAGAACTATGCACAGAATCAAAAAAGTTGTCGAATAGAAGTTGTTCGACACGTAGGGGGGCATCCAGTAATAATGAAATTTACCCCCTCCCCATCCCCTGGGGGTGGAGTGGGGGCAACAACAATAAAACTTAAATAGGAACCCCCAGTTTTTATTGCAGATTTGGATTCTCCAATATTGACAATTTTCGCCCGCGTAGCGGATATGGAATACGGTCATTCTAACAAAGCCGGGAAAAAATACATTTAGCGTTAGCCAGGAACAACGATGTGGACGTAGTATTTTTCTGTTCCCTTTGGGGTGCTTGTTTTACGTGAGTCCCCTTGCCTCTCACTGTCTCACTGTTCACTTACTTGAGTAAGTGTTCGAAATGTTGACCTTCCACTTCAAAGCATTTATTTATTCTTTCTTCAAATTACTTTATACATGATAGAATCATATCTGCAGAAATTTCTGCGCAAGCAGTTCTTATGCGTTCCACCATGTTTTCACGAGTCGTTGGTACTTATTCATAAACCTTACCTTTTAGGTAACCCCATAGGAAGAAATCCGGAGATGTTAGATCAGGTGACCTCGCAGGCCAATTGATGGGGCCACCTCTACCAATCCATCTACCATTGTAATCACGGTCTAGTATTTCCCTTGCTACTCTTGAAAAATGTGCTGGGCAACCATCATGCTGAAACCACATTGTCCGTCGGACGTCCATAGCAACATCCTCAAGTAGTAATGGTACTTCTTGTTCTAGAAAATCTCGATATTTTGTTCCATTCAAGAAATAAGGACCAATGAGTTTATTTCCTATGATTCCACACCAAACGTTCACCGACCAAGGACGTTGATGATTAACTTGTCGTAACCAATGGGGATTTTCTACGCTCCAATAATGCATATTATGCCTATTGACGCCACCATGGTTCGTGAATGTAGATTCATCTGAAAATAATACATTAGCAAAGAAATTGTGGTTCGTTTGCATTTTTTGAAATGCCTATTCACAAAACACCACGCGGTTATGAAAATCATCGCCATCTAGTTCCTGGTGCAGTGAAATGTGATATGGGTGAAACTTATGACGATGCAATATTCTTTGAATACTGTCTCTGGAAATGCCGGAATCGCGATGTAATTGTCGTGTGCTTACATGTGGATTTTGGTGAATAGCTGCTAGTACAGCTACTTCGTTAGCTTCTCCTGTAACTGTTAATCTTCGCTTCCTTTTTTTCATTTGTACGCTGCCATCAGAGTGAAAGGCATTCACAACTTTGCAAAAAAAAAGAACGCGAGCGAGCATTATCTGGAAAACGCTCAGCATACAACGCAACAGCATCGTTAATATTCCTCTTACATTCACCATAAATAAGAATCATTTCGATTTTTTCGGGAACTGTAGCAGGATTCATTTATAACTTGCAATTCGATTTAAGCAATGAAGGGTAGACAAAAAATAGTCACTAAACGGAAAGTTGTTATTCTAAAAGCAAAGCGACCTCCGACCGAATTACTACCAATACAATAGACTTCAAAAACAGTCTTACACTGAGAGACCGTGAATACTAAATTTTAATATGGGGATTAGAAAGTCGCGATATCCATTTACTTCCCTTCAGGAAAGTAGAGAAAAATGTAGGTGAACTGGTTACGTGTGACTCAACTTATGTATAAAATGATATGCTACTTTATTTTCGAGTTATGTCGCGCTCTAGCGTTATGTAACAGAACCGGCGCCGGTGATGGCCGAAATGCAAGCGATGTATATGTATGAAACCACGTGAGTTCTCTCGGGGTCCGGTAGATGGCGACGAAATCCCCAAATGAAGTAAGAGTTTCGTTTTGTTTAATAGAAGCTGGTTTGACCGTCAATGCTCAGCTTATTTATTCTCATTTCGGAAAAAACATACAGAGAGAGAATAAATGAGTTGAGTGAAGGGACATGACGCATTTTTTAATGGATTGCGTGATGTCCTCTTTTTGTTTATTAAATAATAAATTTAAAACCTAAAATGTAATTTTATTGAAGGTAGAAAACTTATTTATAAAATTGCTTCCATATTGTATGCACAATTTTTATGTAATCAGTTTTGATTTTTAATATGAAGAATATCAATTATTCATAATCTTAATTTTTCGAATGGACATTATTAAAATTTCATATTCAGAATAACAATTTTCGCAATTGATATTACTAAATTCTAATATTAAAAATTCTAATATTAGAATTTTTAATATTAAATTTTCATAAAGGGATCAAATTGTCCCTATTTGCCCCCTGGCTGCCCCCCTTCGTGTCGAACAACTTTCATCCGATAACTTTTTTGATTCTGTGCATAGTTCTCGAGGTATTTCAATGTCTTCAGATAAATTTGGATTTTTATCGATTACAGCGCCACCTGTGAACCAAAATGCAATAGCTCCTAGGTCAAATTGGTGTACTTTTTTCCGGAGAATCCAAATCTGCAATAAAAACTGGGGGTTCCTATTTAAGTTTTATTGTTTTTGCCCCCACTCCACCCCCAGGGGATGGGGGCGGGGGTAAGTTTAATTATCACTGGATGCCCCCCTTCGTGTCGAACAACTTTCATCCGACAACTTTTTTGATTCTGTGCATAGTTCTCGAGATATTTCGATGTCTTCAGATAAATCGGCCACCCTGTATATATAAGAACTGGATAGTGGATGTGCCGACATTATAGCTATTAAAAACAATATAAATTATTAATATGTCAGTATTTATGTTTATTTCTTTGCAAAAACTATTTAAAAACTGTATAGCATTTATCAGGTATAAGATCGCGCCTCATTGGTCGTGACGTCATTATTGGGCATTGCGCTTTAGAGTTAGGACAGCAGCGATCAGGTACGAAAACAAGGATTAGCTTCCTATAATGAACCCGAAAATAAGCCTGATCGTGATTGGCTGCTTGCGATATTCATCCTGTCACAGATTTTGACTACCATATCCTATCCTATCCAGTGTATTATAGAGATCAGTGTCTGTATTCAGCAATCTAAAACGTGATTGGCTGCTGTTCCTCTTGACAGCATAATACCGAATAATGACGTCACGACCAATTAGGCGCAACCTTATACTTGATAAATGTTATATCTTTTTTAAATACATTTTGCTAAGAAATAAACATTAATAGTGACATAGTAATAATTTATATTATTTTTAATAGCTATTATGATTACTATAAGCAATTGTCAGGACATTTAAATTTTTGCCGGTGAACCCTATTGTAATTTTATAAAACATGTACTGTAATTTTACAACTTTGCGTGTAATGTAAATTATCATACGTAATGGTAATAAATTGCCTATACATGTAATGTAAAACTGCTGCCAAATGTTTAACAGTGTAGGCGATCCACTATTCAGTTATTCTATATATCAGTGGGCGGACCTATCGTGTCGCATAGTACACGGAAAATATTCGGTTGTAAAATTTATTAAATAATTTCAGTAATCCAGGATATATAAGTTTACTACGACATTATCTGTAACCAGTGATGAAAAATGTATTAATATCCACAAAACGTTTTGTAAATGTGGGTTTGGTAATTTATATAGAATAACATTAGACAGAACAAGGAAATGTTTTGTGAAATAAACGAAATTATTTCTATAAAATTTCAATCGATCATTTGTAAATTCGTAAATTCAAGTATTAATCTGTCCAGTTGCAGGAATGCCAGAACAGCTTTATACAAATTACAAAGAGTTTTGTAAAATGATGCGCAGTGTACTTTGCGCATATCGCTGTGATCGAGGACCAGCGCGTGCGGTGACCGCGATAATGAACAAACTTAAACTTTCACGGGCTTTGCAGTACGCGTCTGTCAATAGATGACAACTTTCTCGCAAGCGTAGAAATTTAAAGTCTAGTAGTATATAAGAATCCGATCTGTTAAGTAGGGTATGTTATGTGCGGCGATCCATTAGTGTTTTATATGTGCGAGCGACCCGTGACTGTTAGGTATAGGGAATATGTGTGTGACTGTGTGTGTGACTGTGTGCGTGTATCTAGCATTGATAAATATATATATATGCACATTAGGAGCGAATCCGAAATTATTTTTTTCGAACTTTTCTAAAGAGATTTTACAAAACTGTCCTATAATATTTGCAGCAGAGTTATATACAATTTACGTCATTATCATTTCTACATTTTACAAAGTTACTTTACTAAAGTTTAGTAGAATATTAGTATTTTATATCGAATAATTTAGCAATCTTCATATAGAATGGTCCTATAGGCTTTACAAATTTTTCATTCGTATCCGGAATTACTGAAATAGTTTTATAAAATTGAAAGAAAACATTGTTTCCGTGTATATAATAAAATATCGTTCGACACGCGTGCGTAAGAATTCAATTTTACGCACCGGTCCTATCTAATTGCATGCTAAAAAACGGTTCGTAAAATAGCATTTTACGCACATATATCGAAAATATCTATTATTCGTCTGATTTATATTATTATTATCATTATCGTCATTATATTGAAATAATAATATAAAAATTGACAATAATCGCACACTTTCACGTATTCATATTCATGCTCGCAATCACGCTTATTATGATCTTTAGTGCGTTTATCGATACAACTTACACTTTGTTGTTACTTCGTCATCAGTGCGGTATTTTGGCAAAGTAACCCCATCTTGTATCAAATAATGTTCACTGGAAATAGTCGGCTTGGTAATCGTTTCTACGTTGTAGGACGCTGAAAAAATTTTAATAATAAGACAATATAGTACAGCAGCAGAAAGACAGCTCAAAGAAAGTACAAGGCGAAACCCACCTGCAGCCAGTTCCCCCAACTGCGCAGCACAAAAGGACTTGTATCATGTGTATCATATTTAAACAAGGATGTGGGAAATTTGCTGAAAACCAAGATCGATACAGTCGACACCCACTTTATCTTCAGAAGACAACTTCTGCTTTTTGTCTTTGTTTTCTGTTTTTGTCTTTCTTTTTTGTCTTTCTGCTTTCTGCGAAGTCTCGTGAAGTCTTTTTTCGAACTTTTCCACCCGAGAGCCGACCCGCGAAAAAGCAATGAATGCCATTAAAGCGGGGGATAGTTTCATTCCTTTATCCATTAAATAAATAATTAAATTGTAAGTTTCTCAATGCAGTCATTACTTTACATACTAATGTTATCAAAGATCATAAAGTATAATATTAGGTAAAGCTATTACATTGTCATTCGTCTTATTAATTGTGTTCGGTCAATGGTGGTACTTACTTTCAGCATTTACAGAATCCTGTTGAGGAACAAAATTAGTGTCATCTGGAAATTCTAATTTCGAAACATTAGACACCTGCAGGTCACTTATGTTTCCATCACTATCAGATATTTGTTTTAAATGTCTTTTATGTCGTGTTTTTTTACTGTCATCCTCTGTATTGGTATCTACGTCCGTAGAATTTTCGGCAGCTTTTAATTTCTGCATACCACGCTCAAATGAATCTACAAAATACGAATAGAAAAATTCTATTCTATTGAAGAACATTACAGTATATTGCTCTTGTATATGAATTTATTGTGCTCCTCTTTTAACCGTTTCCATTTCAGTAATTCAAGTTCGAATTCACGTAGATTCAAATGTCAAAAACATAATTTGTTACATACATTTCCGTACATATTTTATGTCGCTGATTACAATTATAATGATTCGCTGACTGGAGAATACCTCGTTTTAAAAATTCACCAGGACTCGCGCAAACCAGATATCGTTATAAATTATTTTTTTCTAGGTTCTTTCCACCCTATTGAAGCACCCCTTTCAGGGTCTAGCGGCACAAATGAAATTAACGCGGTCCAGAAACGATTCAAGTTGCTATATTTCGCTGCCTCCGGAATAGCGCATTTCAAAATTTGACCAAGACTCGCGCGAACCTGATATTGTTATAAATTATATTTTTCTAGGTTCTTTCCACCCTATTGAAGCATCCCTTTTAGGGTCTAGCGGCACAAATCAAATTATCGCGATCCAGAAACGATTCAAGTTGCCTTAATTCGCTGCCTCCGGAATAGTGAAGTTTAAAATTTGATCCATCGAAACTTCAGCTAGCTCGTAGTAGTAGTTTTCGATTCACGGCCATACATTTTTTTTCGGCTCGCGTAGGGATTGTGCGTGTATTGAGCATGTACAATCCCTATTACGAGGCCGAAAAAATGTACGGCCACGAATCGAACATTATTTTTCGTCACAAGGGGTCCAGTAAAGTCCGTAAAGTTCGACTTTACGACCCCGTATGACGAAAATACGATTTTACGCCTTCGTGCTGTCCGGCGGACCTCTCGTGTCCCGCATCGCCGGCCATTCGGGCCCGGCGGTCCGCACTCTTGTGTAACATTGTATTTAACACTAAAAAAGATGCGCAAATTTTACGCATAGAATATACACAAATATTGTTCGACACGCGTGCGTAAGAATTCGATTTTACGCAACGGTCCTATCTAATCGCATGTTAAAAAGCGGTGCCTAAAATCGCATTTAATGGACTTGTATAAAAAAAATAGTTATTTTTGATTCAGTAGGCGTAAAAAGGCCATTTCATCACCATTCATAATAAAAAAATTATGTTCGTATCACGGGCGTAAAGTTTTACGCTCTCAGTGCGATCCGCCGTCACCCTTATCAAGTATATTTCGCACCATGGGAGGGAAAACAGACAAGTCCTCCCCACATGCAAGATTGCCACCCGAGCCGAAGGCGAGGGTGACTAGCACGCGGGGAATGCTTGTCTGTTTGTCCTCCCGAGGGTCGAATACAATTTTTCTGCCTCCATGCACTGAAAGTGACCATTCTCACCGAGCGAAGCGAGGTCGTAATTCAGAAATTAAAAATGACCATTTCTAACAATGATAACTCAGCAAAATCCCTATCTTAGTACATTGGGCGTTTTACGCCCCGAAAACGATGCGTAAAATGGCCATTTTACGCCTACTGAATCAAAAAATACTATTTTAATACTGGCTAAGGGTCAAATCTGAACGAATTGTAACACTTTTTTTTTTAAATACTCGTTATAGATTGTACTTCAAGGAGTCAGTGCCAAAGTTTCTAAATAAACAATGGTAACATTGTTAAAGTTAATAACATTCGAACATTTATTACTAATTTAAGAAAAAAAGTATTGTTATTTCTCTGATCTACAAATAGAAAATACGGTATGATTTCCTTCGATGTTCTATACCCTTTCTGAAGAAGACCCGAACTAGGGTCGAAACGTTAAAGATATATATATGTAGAAAAAACTTATTTCTTTTTTAAATTTGCTGTCGCCCTCCACTTGTCCTTTTTGTATCTTTTAAAGCCTCCCCCACCCACCTTACCCAATTTTGTTTTTTTTTGTTGTTTGTTTTTAATTAATTTTTTGTCGCCCTCCACTTGTCCTTTGCATATTTTTACTAAAGCCATTTATCCCCAAAACCCCGTTTTTGTTGTTTTTTTTTATTAATATAGACCAGAAAAATATCAATACTTCTTTTCTTAAATTATTTATATTATAACTGATCGATAGTAATTTTTCTAATGTTTTCGATCATTTATTAATTGCTACAACTTTATGTTCCACCGTGTCTTTTTTTCTAAACGCCATTTTACATAGAAATGTTATATGGGGGTTTTTAAGGTCGCTTATTACGAATATGAGGTCATACAATAGAAATTCAAAATGGCGGATCCAATATGGCGGATCTGAATTGGAAAAAATTATGCAAATGATAATGAAATTAGTATCTAGGGGTTTTTCCGGGTCGCTGATTATCTAGGGGTTTTCCGGGTCGCTGATTACGAAAATGAGGTCGTAATTCAGAAATTAAAAATAACGGATCCAATATGGCGGATACAATTAAGATACCATTAGAATAGAGATGTGTACTTTCAAACATAAACGCATGCGGCCTGGCGACGCGACCGGTAATTTATTAGGTGAAACAAATACAGTTTGACGCAATATTTTCAAAATAATAGGACAGAATGATATTTCGTTCCTCACAAGTGAAAAATATGTGTATTTGAACTCGAATTGACCGAATCGTTGGTTACAAGATGCCATCCCACCAACCACTTATCCAATATGAATTCTTAATAAATCAATATACCGTTACCTGAGTGACCAAAATATTCGTACACGTCTATTATCAGCCATTGCGCTTTGTCATTATTCTTGAATGGCTGCATGTACGATAAGACAGCATTATTTATTTCTAACTTGCTTTTAAAGCCTATAGGATACGCGCATGTAATTTTATCCGCAAGAAGCCCATTATCTGGCACCAGAGCCAAGCCATCTTCGAATTCCACAATGTGGAATTTTCGAATACTTTTCACGTCACCCATGAATTAACCTAGCAGAGAAAAATAAAAACACACAAGTCTAGTAAATAGGGTGGAAGAATATTCAACACATTATTTAACAATTATAAAACATCGTTAATCATATAATATAATAATAGTTAATGTTCCTAAATGAATTCAGTTGTACAGCACGGATAGAAAGTTTGCGCGCAATTGGAAAGAGCGCTTCCAAAACTCACCCCGCGAAACCGACGCGATTCGCGAGGTATGCGACACTTGCGAATCCGCATCCATCCCAATCGGGTCCCTTTAATTGAACGAGTTTCATTCCCCGTTTTTGGTTTTCCCTTTCTTCTCCATTTGCCCATCCACATGATGATGCAAACGTCAAAAAACGCGGCGAATGCGTTTCACGAACAAATATAAAAATGGAAATTATCCCACTGTAATGTTGAGAAGAATAATCAGTGGATCGTCACCGATCCCACGCGAACCGTGTATCATGTATATATTCCCACGTAACAACGGAAGTTGCGGCAACGGTGCCGCAACGGAAATTCTGGAACCGTGGTACGTTTTCCCATAGTTAGTCAGAGCGGTTGCGGCAACGTTTCAGCAACGATGAAATTGCCGCTTTTGTTGCCAAGGAGAGTTGCCGGAACGTTCCGGCAACTGACTAACAATGCGGCAACGTTCCAGCAACGTTTCGGAAGCGGGTTGGCAACGTTTCATAATGTAATTTAATTTACTATTATTATTTATAAAATATTTAAATTCACCCCAATTGCTCCACTCGTTTCGGCAACGTTCCGGCAAAGTTCCGGCAACCTTCGGGCAAGCTTTCCGCAACGTTATGGAAATGATTCTTTAATCTGATATCTATGATATCGAGTATGATATTAAAAATTGACAAAACATTATTTTCTCTCGTTAGCGTTACCTTCACCTCCTTCTCCCCCCTCCTCCTCCCACACCCTGGCCCCGCTAAGGCAGCCAACCAAAATCAATGAACAGATGAAGGGCGAGTAACCAGTATGTAGATGGTAAGCTGGTCATGTGCCGCCGCCTACAGTCCTGCCACCTATTGAGCATCTACTGCACTTCATAATTCAAACTATATGGTGTGAAGATTGCTGCCATGGCAACCTAATATAGTGACAATTTTTGAAAAGAAAACTATAAATATCAGAGGTCTGATATCAACAACGAATTGGAGAAAAGAAAAATAAATGGACAAATTATAATTCATTGGGAGACTGAGAGTTATAAAAAAGATAAAAAAAGAAATTACTTGCAAAGGCGATTAATTCGGAAATTGATAGTAACAACAGCAAAAATAATTATAAAAAAGGAAATTACCAAGAAAGGTATGGATTGATATTTTGAAAGTTTATTTTATTTCATGTATTTCATATATATATATATATATATATATATATATCAAATTAATTATATTTTTTTAACTCCGTACGCTAAGTGCTCACTTAACACACTGTTTTCCGTGTGCAAAGTAGAACATTCATGCACCGTGCGCTAAGTATTTACTTAGCGCACGGTGCACGAATGTTCTAAATTGCACGGAAAACAGTGTGCTAACTGGGCACTTAGCTCACACGTTAAAAAAAATAGTATACGATACGCGTGCGCGTAGGTGATCCAAGCACTCGCGTCTATGGCACCCTCGCTACGCTCGGGCGCCAACTCCGCTCGTGCGCGAATCACCTACTTAGCGCACTTGTATCGTAATGTACTATTATGTGCAAATACTTGCATTTATATTTTTATATAAATATTGAATTGTGAACAATAGGTTAGAGAACTTTGAATATTTAGAAATCGATACAAAAACATTTTCAATCTGTCACGTTTTAGAAAATTTGCTGACGTTTGGTGCCAGAGTAATTAAGAGGAGTCTATAATCACTTTAGTCAAGTCAGTCGAAAATACTATCTTAATGATTGATCTGACTCGACTCCCCTTAATTACTGTTGCCCCAAACGTCAGCAATATTTCAAAAACACAACAGAAACGTGTCATAAACATTGCAAACATGAAATGTTTTCAAAACATTTTAGAAGTGTACTATTAACATTACCAACATAAAAATTTCTAAAACGTTTTTCTAACGTATTATAAACGTTACAAACGCTATTTCCTACAAACAAGGTTCTCTGACTTAATATACACCCAGCGCCGTTAATTATCGGTAAGAACCCCACATTTGTCCTTGTCTACGCCTGGAAATATTCATGTAAGAAACGATATGACTTCATTTAAATACTAAATAATATAAGAAATAATAATACATATAATTCCACATTTAAAGCGAAGTCAATTGCAATTACTCCCTTATCCACTGAGTTGACTAGATTCCCCTTTAGGGATTCCATTCTGATAATCAGTCGGTAAGGAATGAATCTAAGACCAAAGATTTAAATTAAAAGTGATCCAATTAATTTTTCAAAATTTGGGCTGTTTGCTACAAATTGTACACTATATATATATATATACAGGGTGGCCGATTTATCTGAAGACATCGAAGTATCTCGAGAACTATGCACAGAATAAAAAAGTTGTCGGATGAAAGTTGTTCGACACGAAGGGGGGCATCCAGTGATAATTAAATTTACCCCCTCCCCCATCCCCTGGGGGTGGAGTGGGGGCAAAAACAATAAAACTTAAATAGGAACCCCCAGTTTTTATTGCAGATTTGGATTCTCCGGAAAAAAGTACACCAATTTGACCTAGGAGCTATTGCATTTTGGTTCACAGGTGGCGCTGTAATCGATAAAAATCCAAATTTATCTGAAGACATTGAAATACCTCGAGAACTATGCACAGAATCAAAAAAGTTGTCGGATGAAAGTTGTTCGACACGAAGGGGGGCATCCAGGTGGCAAATAGGGACAATTTGATCCCTTTATGAAAATTTAATATTAAAAATTCTAATATTAGAATTTTTAATATTAGAATTTAGTGATATCAATTGCGAAAATTGTTATTCTGAATATGAAATTTTAATAATGTCCATTCGAAAAATTAAGATTATGAATAATTGATATTCTTCATATTAAAAATCAAAACTGATTACATAAAAATTGTGCATACAATATGGAAGCAATTTTATAAATAAGTTTTCTACCTTCAATAAAATTACATTTTAGGTTTTAAATTTATTATTTAATAAACAAAAAGAGGACATCACGCAATCCATTAAAAAACGCGTCATGTCCCTTCACTCAGCTCATTCATTCTCTCTCTGTATGTTTTTTCCGAAATGAGAATAAATAAGCTGAGCATTGACGGTCAAACCAGCTTCTATTAAACAAAACGAAACTCTTACTTCATTTGGGGATTTCGTCGCCATCTACCGGACCCCGAGAGAACTCACGTGGTTTCATACATGTACATCGCTTGCATTTCGGCCATCACCGACGCCGGTTCTGTTACATAACGCTAGAGGGCGACATAACTCGAAAATAAAGTAGCATATCATTTTATACATAAGTTGAGTCACACGTAACCAGTTCACCTACATGTTTCTCTACTTTCCTGAAGGGAAGTAAATGGATATCGCGACTTTCTAATCCCCATATTAAAATTTAGTATTCACGGTCTCTCAGTGTAAGACTGTTTTTGAAGTCCATTGTATTGGTAGTAATTCGGTCGGAGGACACTTTGCTTTTAGAATAACAACTTTCCGTTTACGTGACTATTTTTTGTCTACACGGAGAGAATATTTGAATGATTTTACGTCAACTAGTTACAAGGTAAATAGCCCCAATGCCTCTTCGAGGCAAAAGTGGTTGATATTCGAGGCGCACCGCGTTGATAGCATATCGAGGCATCAGGCCCCGACGATCGACTTCTCACGCCTCGACCGATCAACGTAAAATCCGCCAAATCGCCGAGGTAGCGCCGCGGAAAGGAGGGGATGGCACCATCCCTTCTTTTTTTTTTCATTCCAAATCATTCAAATATTCTCTCCGTGTACCCTTCATTGCTTAAATCGAATTGCAAGTTAAAAATGAATCCTGCTACAGTTCCCGAAAAAATCGAAATGATTCTTATTTATGGTGAATGTAAGAGGAATATTGACGATGCTGTTGCGTTGTATGCTGAGCGTTTTCCAGATAATGCTCGCTCGCGTTCTTTTTTTTACAAAGTTGTGAATGCCTTTCACTCTGATGGCAGCGTACAAATGAAAAAAAGGAAGCGAAGATTAACAGTTACAGGAGAAGCTAACGAAGTAGCTGTACTAGCAGCTATTCACCAAAATCCACATGTAATCACACGACAATTATATCACGATTCCGGCATTTCCAGAGACAGTATTCAAAGAATATTGCATCGTCATAAGTTTCACCCATATCACATTTCACTGCACCAGGAACTAGATGGCGATGATTTTCATAACCGCGTGGTGTTTTGTGAATGGGCATTTCAAAAAATGCAAACGAACCACAATTTCTTTGCTAATGTATTATTTTCAGATGAATCTACATTCACGAACCATGGTGGCGTCAATAGGCATAATATGCATTATTGGAGCGTAGAAAATCCCCATTGGTTACGACAAGTTAATCATCAACGTCCTTGGTCGGTGAACGTTTGGTGTGGAATCATACGAAATAAACTCATTGGTCCTTATTTCATTGTAGGTAATTTGAATGGAACAAAATATCGAGATTTCCTAGAACAAGAAGTACCATTACTACTTGAGGATGTTGCTATGGACGTCCGACGGACAATGTGGTTTCAGCATAATGGTTACCCAGCACATTTTTCAAGAGTAGCAAGGGAAATACTAGACCGTGATTACAATGGTAGGTGGATTGGTACAGGTGGCCCCATTAATTGGCCTGCGAGGTCACCTGATCTAACATCTCTGGATTTCTTCCTATGGGGTTACCTAAAAGGTAAGGTTTATGAGCAAGTACCAACGACTCGTGAAAACATGGTGGAACGCATAAGAACTGCTTGCGCAGAAATTTCTGCAGATATGATTCTATCATGTATAAAGTCATTTGAAGAAAGAATAAATAAATGCATTGAAGTGGAAGGTCAACATTTCGAACACTTACTCAAGTAAGTGAACAGTGAGACAGTGAGAGGCAAGGGGACTCACGTAAAACAAGCACCCCAAAGGGAACAGAAAAATACTACGTCCACGTCGTTGTTCCTGGGTAACGCTAAATGTATTTTTCCCCGGCTTTATTAGAATGACCGTATTCCATATCCGCTACGCGGGCGAAAATTGTCAATATTGGAGAATCCAAATCTGCAATAAAAACTGGGGGTTCCTATTTAAGTTTTATTGTTTTTGCCCCCACTCCACCTCCAGGGGATGGGGGAGGGGGTAAATTTAATTATCACTGGATGCCCCCCTTCGTGTCGAACAACTTTCATCCGACAACTTTTTTGATTCTGTGCATAGTTCTCGAGGTATTTCAATGTCTTCGGATAAATTTGGATTTTTATCGATGACAGCGCCACCTGTGAACCAAAATGCAATAGCTCCTAGTTCAAATTCGTGTACTTTTTTCCGGAGAATCCAAATCTGCAATAAAAAATGGGGGTTCCTATTTAAGTTTTATTGTTTTTGCCCCCACTCCACCTCCAGGGAATGGGGGAGGGGGTAAATTTAATTATCACTGGATGCCCCCCTTTGTGTCGAACAACTTTCATCCGACAACTTTTTTGATTCTGTGCATAGTTCTCGAGGTATTTCAATGTCTTCAGATAAATCGGCCACCCTGTATACAGGGTGATCCAAAAGTCCCGGAACAGCAAAATATCTCAGCGGGAGTGCATTTTCGAGGAAAATGTTTCAGACAAAAGTTTCAGGATTTTTCCCTGGCTATTTAATGGCGATATTGAATTTGACCTTGAACATGACCTTGAAGGTTATTTCAAGGTCAAGTTTGTTTTTTTTAATGGAAACTGCTATTTTTTTTCACGGATTCGGAGAGAGCACAAAATTTTACGTCCAAATATGCTATGGCCGTTTTTTTTGGCAATGTCATTTCAAGGCCAAACTTAAAACTCCCGGAACAGCGAATTAACTCAGCAAGAGGCACCATTGAATTTAACCTTGAAAATTACCTTGAGGCTTATTCTAAGCTCAAGACTATTTTTTTTTAATTGGAACCCCGTTTCATTTTCGTAATGTTTCCAGAGTTTCCAGAGTGCAATGCATTATCATTGTTCCCGGATAAATATATACATTTTTTTTTACATCCGATACGTTTATAAATACCGTATGTATGGGTAACATTTTTACATTGTTTCCAATGCTACCGCCGGCTTTAGCATTACCCAAGATGTACCGCGTGGAGGTAGCACGGTCGGGTTTACACCTCTTCGGGGTGCTTTGTTCAGGTGGTTCCCCTCGGCGTCACCTGTGCGTGTGCGTGTGCGTGTGCGTGTGTGTGTGTGTGGGTGTCCCCAGACAGTTAAGGCAAGATGGGTATACTAAGATTTTGATGAAATTATGTATCTTACTAAAGCTTATGCTCAAAGTGATTGCCATGAACTTCTTGGCAATATCCCAAGCGATTATAAAAAGTCGATACGACTTTTTTAATCATATCTGGTTCTATAGCCTCGATCTCATCCCGTATTCGTTGTTTTACTTCCTCAATATTCACCGGTTTCGTTCGATACACTCTATCTTTGAGATAACCCCATAGAAAATAGTCAAGGGGCGTAAGATCCGGAGATCTTGGTGGCCATTCTATTACACCCCTTCGACCTATCCACCGTTCTGCGAATACATCACTCAAATAATTGCGAACATCTGTTGCATAATGGGGTGTTGCACCATCTTGCTGAAACCAAGGCTGATCGAAATCCTCGCCTACAATAACCTGAATAGCAAGGATGAGGTCGTCCCTCAACATATCGTGGTATTTTTGACCAGTAAGGGTACCCTCGATGAAGAAGGGCCCAACTACCGCATTGTTTATAATACCTGCCCATACGTTTACTTTTTCAGGATATTGAATAGAACGACTATCGACCATCCAATTAGGATTGGTTTCACTCCAATAAGACATGTTATGTCTATTGATTGCCCCATTTAAGAAGAATGTAGCTTCATCAGAAAATACGATGCGATTCAAGAAACCGGCATCAGCATCTATTCGATTCATCATTAATTCCGCAAACTGTAGGCGTCTATCTGGATCGTCTTCATTCAATTGTTGTACGAGTCTAACTTTGTATGGGTGAAATTTTAAGTTTTTAGTTAAGATCCGTTGTACTGTACCGTAACATAAGTCGTGCTGCTGTTTAACTTTCCTGATGGAAGTATGAGGATCTTCCGTTATTGACAGCGCGACATTCAACTCATTTTCTTCAGTTGATGCTGTTACTGGACGACCTGCTCTTGGGAGATCCTTCACAGTACCGTGAACTTCAAAACGATTTATTGTTCTGCTAACAGTAGATTTAGAAATCGGTTCTCGTCCCTCTCTAAAGATGCGTTAAATAAGGTTCGCACATTCTCTAAAGATCGCTGGTTATCACCCCAGCCTCTCATCATGAGAATGGTTATTCTTTCTCGTTCACTTAGCGCAGCCATTGCTCTTTGTACGAAATATACGTATGTATTTTGTTACTGAAATGATGCTTAATACGTTTAGATAGGAAAGGCGTTTAGATAGGAAATCCATGTATCTCACAAAACGATAAAGTTAAGACCAAAATGTAACCTTATAAGACTGTACACGTATGTATAAATTCAATGTGAATGTATGTTGTTTATTTACTTCGCTGGTGACTCGTGCTCTCTGTCACTGTTCGCGCGCCTAAGTTCACTTGGCACAAGTGTTGCGTAAGATGTATGTATACACTTTTTTTAAACAGTTTATTATTCTATTTACAAAATTAGAGGACAAGCGAGGGACAGGAACTGATTCCTAAATCGACTTTTGGCAGAACAATAAATTGTTTCGAAGTTTACGGCACTGTAAAGGATCTCCCTAGAGCAGATCGTCCAGTAATAGCATCGACTGAACAAAATGAATTTAACCACTCTCAATACCGGAAGATCCTCATAACTTCGTTAAGAAAATGAAACGGGGTTCCAATTAAAAAAAAAATAATCTTGACCTGAGAATAATCTTCAAGGTAATTTTCAAGGTCAAATTTTATGCTAGCATTAAATATCCCGGAAAAAATCCTGAAACTTTTGTCTGAAACATTTTACCCGAAAATGACCTCTTGCTGAGTTAATTCGCTGTTCCGGGAGTTTTAAGTTTGGCCTTGAAATGACCTTGCCGAAAAAAACGGCCATAGTATATTCGGACGTAAAATTTTGTGCTCTTTCCGAATCCGTGAAAAAAAATAGCAGTTTTCATTAAAAAAAAACAAACTTGACCTTGAAATAACCTTGAAGGTTATGTTCAAGGTCAAATTCTGTGCTACCATTAAATAGCCCGGGAAAAATCCTTAAACTTTTGTCTGAAACAATTTCCAAAGAAATGCACACCCTCTGAGATATTTCGCCGTCACGGGAGTTTTAAGTTTCACCTTGAAATGACCTTGCCGAAAAAAACGGCCATAGCATATTCGGACGTAAAATTTTGTGCTCTTTCCGAATCCGTGAAAAAAAATAGGGGTTCCCATTTAAAAAAATTAACTTGACCTTGAAATAACCTTCAAGGTCATGTTCAAGGTCAAATTCAATATCGCCATTAAATAGCCAGGGAAAAATTCTTAAACTTTTGTCTAAAACATTTTCCCCGAAAATGCACTCCCGCTGAGATATTTTGCTGTTCCGGGACTTTTGGATCACCCTGTATATATATATATGATATTTTAAAAAATATGAAACACGTTGGATAAGAATCCATCTAGAGTTGTCCGGAATAGGGGATTTTTTTCCTAATTCCGGATGATTCTCGGTGGTTGCTTATCCAATTGATTTCATCATTTTTAAGACATCATATATAGAGATCACAATGGGTTTCGCCGGAAAATTTTTTTTATTGTTTTAAATAATAATATAGGTCATAAATAATACAAATTAATTTGTTAAAAAACTAATTATTGCATTTAGGTAATTTATTTGCCAATTTAAACGTATTGTGTTTTGAATCCTCTTTCCGCGCACCAGTTAGTTTGGGGTTGATCCGGTGGATGAAAATTTTTCGTAAAATTTATGTGAGTCTCTTGTGATATTTCCTACCGATATATGAAATAAAAATATGTGTTACCATCTATATCTAGGGAGATACACTAGGGAGATACGCTAGTTTCAACGATCATCCCTTAGTTTGGGGTTGATCCGGTGGATGAAAATTTTTCGTAAAATTTATTTCAGTCTCGTGTAATATTTCTTATCGATAAATAAAATAAAAATATCGGTTACCCCCCAAATTTGTCGAGATACGGTATTTTCATCGATCATCCCTTATTTTGGGGTTGATCCGGTGGATGTAATTTTGTTGTAAAATTTATGTCAGATTCTTGAATTGTTCAAATCGTGGAATATGTGATGTTTTCAGTTGTTTTATTATTTTCAATTTTCGGTTGACTCCACCGGTGGAAACTTCAAACACATTGCAAAAATGCCCCTTTTAAATGCGATTTTTCCGTACCTCGATTTTTGAAACTTTTTTAATGCCAAATGGTTACTTATGATTACCCAATAACCCCTGCAAAATTTCAAGATGAGCATATGTGCCGTTTAAAAAATATAAGCGGGCAAATTGGAGTAAAATTGAAGTATAAATACGAAATTACTACATTTTTCAACTTTGACCCCTTATGTTTCTTAAACGGAGAATATGCTCATCCTGAAATTTTGCAGGCATTATTGGGTCACCATATGTAACCAATTGGCACAAAAAAGTTTCAATATTTGAGGTACGAAAAAGGGGCATATTTTACAGAGGCTCTTTGGTGGACATTTTCTCTACAGATTTTATAAGGTAATGCTAGGAGCGTTTTTTCGAAATGTCATTTTGTCGATTTGTTGTGGAGCACTTTGAACCAAAAACGCGATTTTTTACCCAAAAATCGGCTACTTTTCGTGTTGTCGAATACAAAATGAACAAAGGAGGATGCCCACGGGTATAGGTGGTTCGTGCCCTGGAGATAGGACCTCCCTAATTAGCATATTCGTTTAGGGTATAATGAGAGGTAACACCCCATACCAAATTCGATGGTCCAATCATAGCAGAAGGTTGAGAAAATCATTGTTGAAGTTTATTGTCTCACCAGTATCTACCGTTGCTACTTATGTTTCAATTGATCTATTTGAGAATAATGCATCAGACAAAAAATGCATTAAATATAAAATGTAAGTAGATAAGGTTACACGCATATGTATACAGGTCCCCGACGTCAATATACACATTCAAATGCACAATCATATACACGCGCGCGCGCATTCATACGCGCTAGACACGGGCGCATTTTCCAAAAACGGCGAAATCAGTATCCATGACATTAATGCACCGGGCCATGTGAGTGCGTATGGTTTGTGTATATATACATACAGACAAAGACGCACACGTACACGCGCGCGCTTGCACGTCCTTCTGGTGTCTTAAAAAAAACTGCAAAATTCGAATTAATGACAATAATGCCACTCGCTTAAAGTAAACAAGTTTCCATCATGTCAGCTAAAATAAGTGCACTATTCTCAGTTCAAATGAGTAAATTCTGAATAAGACATAGAACGTCCCAAAAAAAAACAATTCTGCGTTTAATACTTAGAGCATATACTACATGGCGGAAGCATGCTTATGGAAATAATGTAGTTGAATAACAGAGAGAGAGAAAGAGATAGACTGAGAACTATCTTTCACTCTCGCCCTTGCACGTGATTGGCTAACGCAACACCCTTTGCTTTCTCGCAAAAGTGCTTGCGTTCGATTTAGGATGAATCGCCCCCAATCGTACCCCAATCGTATCCATCGAATGACCACAAATTTCGAGTCTACAAATTGAGTTCGAGATCTCGAAATCTGGCAGCTCAAGGTGTATCAGCCAAAATGTCGAAATTATACATATTGCTGAGTAAGCCTTGTTAATTTTAAACATTATTTACTATTTATTAATTTTGTCCACTGTATATGTCATTTTACAGCATTTCGTCAGGTAATCATGGGCGGACACGTTTCGAGATCTCGAACTCGATTTGGAGACTCAAAATTTGTGGTCATTCGATGGGTACGATTGGGGTACGATTGGGGGACGATTCATCCTAAATCGAATGCAAGCAATGTCATCTTCTAACCTCTGCAAAACTAACCGTAAGAAATTTGTCATAGATTTTGTTTTCATTTTTTATTCCCGTGATGTTACAATATACTTACAGGTAAAAACGTTGAAAATATATTGTGTCCCAAGGAGCAAATATTAAATTAATATTCGAACAAAGCGTGTTTCCATACAAATTTAGATTTGGTCGAATGCAAATGTATCATAAAATAAAGTTACAATAATACAAAATTTAATGTAATTACGTTTCTTACTTTGAAATATTATTTTGTTTTTAACCCTCCTATGATTAGACCCGAGATATCTTGGGATAAATAAACTGTGAACGAATTTTAAAAAATTGTCAAAATAATTTTTGAATTTAATTTGAATTTTTGAAAACACCTTGGATTTGTAATCAGTGACCCCCGAAAACCTATTAATCCCCATGGTGAAATTTCAAATTTTCTATGCAGAATAAAATGAACCATTTTGATACTGATTTCTGCAATTTAATTAAACCGTAGGAGGGTTAAGCTCAAAATTCAATACCAAAATACAAAATGATTTCGTTTCAAGACAAACTTTGAGGCAAAAATACCTATACAATTAATCTTTATTCATGATTTGAAATGGTTTTTTGCTATTATAATTCAAGTTTAACATAATAATATTTTGCAACTTACTAAATAGTTAAAGCATTTTTATTCATAATTGTATTATAATATTACGGAAATAAGAAAGAACACACAATCTATGACAACTTTTGTACAGTTAGCTTTTCAAATGTTAGAAGATGACATTTTTGCTAGAAAGCAAGGGATATTACGTTAGCCAATCACGTGTATGTGCGAGAGAGAAACATGGTACTTAACCTATCTCGTTCTCTCTCTATAGCGACTACACTTTTTGACATGCAATGCTTCCTCCGTGTAATATATGCTCTAAGGTTTAATAGATCCTACTCTCGTATTAGTTGAATTCTACTACACCCTTCTGTCCATGGTAGGGGAGACCGAGGAGCAAAGTAACAAAAATTAGATTTTGGATTCTGGCATTAAAACAAATTGTCAAATCAGTTTTGTGCACTTAAAATCTTAGACGTTCACCTTTGAAAAAAAATGAAATAAAAAATTAATAGTACCGTAAAAAGGGGTGTTAAGCGCCGACAAAAAATTTCGGATGAAAACTGTTTTGCTACAGCAAAGGTCCGAAAAAGACCGTTTTGAAGAGGTTAGGTTGATTCGGGGCAAAACAAAAAATCTCTAAGTAAAGTTCATAGATTTTGTGCACTTTTGGTTGCAAATAGGCATCGATCCCGCTACATTATTAATGCAAAAAAAATTCACAAAAAACGAAAAATGCGTCATATTGGCTTTTGAAGCAATGTAAATGCAATGAAAAAATGCAATTCTGACCATGCCAATCGGTAGAGCATACTAGAAAATGATAGGGTTGGTCAGTTTCAAGTCAATATTAATCTTATTTCATGTTGTGTAACGATTTATTTTTCGGGTCGCCAACATGATTTGAACTCCGGGTCTGCGGTACAGACTCCGGGACAGATTCCCGATCTGTCCGGCCCGATTCAAATGTGACGTCCTGGATCGGACGCGACCCACGGCGAAAAATCGTCCACCGACTAGCTCTCCAGCGGAGAGTATGGGACGGTCGTTAATAGTTGGGGATAAAGCGTCACGGATCGAATATAAATGAAACGGCGTAGTTAACCAAATAACAAAATACGCGTTTGTTCCACAAACATAAAAAAAATATATTATATACAAAAAAGTGAATTGTAAGTTCGGGGCAACGAGCCCCAGAAAGACGACGTGGCGCTTAAGGCGCTATCCGTAAAACGACGCTTGCCGGATCCCTCGCTAGGATCTCCGGCTTCGGCGAATCCCTCGCCTGGGATCTCCGCGCTGGACCGAGAGAGAGGCAGGAGAAGTGGAGGGCGCGAGATAAGACGTTGCCGCTGAAGCAGGCAACTGAAGCCGGTACTTACTTTTTTCTGCTAACGCCTAATCCCAATCGGATACACAATAATAAAAATTAGCACCGGAACACGCACGTTCAATTCTAGTTTCGTCACGAAAAGCCTTCGTCCACGCACGTCGTTTCGTCGCGGTAGCAAGAAGCAATCTGTCTATTTTTCGCGGTTCCCCCGACGCGTTTCGCGTTTAGCGTTCTCTCTCTCTCTCTCTCTATCTCTCTTACCTCTTCCTTTGTCATTATCTAATTGGCCAGCCCCGTGTCGATACACGGCGCCTGGCCCCTGAAACATACAAAGTATTAATATATATATATACAAAAATATACAGTAATTCGGGCCCGAGGATGGTCGTGTTAAGGGAGATTTCGTCGCCCCTGGTGCGGACTCGAGATCTCCGTTACAGTTGATAATGAAGTTCGAAAATCAACTAACAAATGTGCATCTCCGGACTTAATGGGTTAACCCCTTAAATCCCAACGATATAAGAAATTAAAACAAATGAATGAAACTTGTAGACATGATTCGTTTGTATCTAAAACACAATATAACATTTTGTTTTTATTTTTATCTCTTCAGGTAAGGCTAGAAAAAGCTGGTGCAAAAATGCACCACTGGGACTAATAATATGTAATGTATTTAAAATATGTTTATTTCCGAGATGTACTTAGATGTTTTCATAAATTTCAATTATTTAACATTATTTATCTTTACAAATACTATGATAAATTGAAAAACATTTCGGATGTAGTGAAACTTTGCATTTGTTGCATATGAAAAATGTATGCTTTTTGCATTGTTTACATCGTTTGCGAGTTGAGTTGGATCGTTCAACGATATGATCTATCCTGTCACGCCGTAACTCTGTAGCACCTGATGTGTACATTTGCTATGATTTTTGAGCTGTTGATTTCTCGGAAAGAAGTAAACATTCAACAATGTAAACACGAAATTCAAGTTGATGCATCGGTTTCTTCCGAGCGTGTTTTTCTAACAGACAGTGCATTTTCCAAGCTGCATCTAAAGCATTGGTGAAAAGTGGCCAGTACCACTTTTTCCCACGAATTCGAATACGATAATTATTCATTGCATTATCAAATAAATCGACACCGCCCATTTTTCTATTGTACTCGTGAATCAAATTAGGCATTTCAACAAATCTCATCTTTCTTTGCTTTCGATCGTATCGTTTGGTGCGATGCATAGGCTCATTATGCAGATAATTACTTGCAACTGTAATAACTGAATTGTCATTCCAACGGACAACTGTAATCTCATTATTTTTATCATATGCGACATCCATTGATCCGCGTGGTTCCTTTTTCATCTCTGTAACTGAACGTAATTGAGCATTGTTTGTTCTGTTTTCTCTTACTGTTCCAGTTGCAAAATAATCAAGAGCGCAGAGACGGCATAATAGTTTATGTGATGTAAAAAAGTTATCAAATGTGACGCAATGTTGCCGTGGATTTGTCAAATTTGATAAAAGTTGTAGCACAACATTTTCTCCCAGCGAATATGCCGAATCCCGTCCTGTTGAAGCCCCAGCGTATGGAATGAAGGCATATAAATATCCTTCTGACGAGCATAAACACCAATATTTATATCCAAAGCGAATTGGTTTTCCTCGGATGAACATCTTACATGAGTGTCGCCCAAAATATGCAATCATCTGCTCATCAATTGATAAACTATACGAAAATATTCCAAACTGCATGAACTTTTTGTTTAAAATATCATTCAATGGAGAAATTTTTGCAAACTTATCGTCCTTGTTCAATGACTTATTATCGCATACGTGAATAAATCGTTTGATTTGCCAAAATCTCTCTCTTGTCATTGTATTTTTGACAAGAGGAACAGAAAGAGAAACGTTTTTTGACCAGTAATTGCGAACATTTGGCAATGTATGATATCCAGTGAGGTACAAAATTCCGATAAATTTTCTAATTTCATCTCTATTTGTTTTGAAATTGTGTTCATTACTATCAAAAGCATACATATTCGTATACTAAGTAATATGATCAATAACTTCATCGTCGATAAATAATTGAAATAATTCAAGCGGTGTAAATTCTCCTATTAACAAAAAATTATTGATAATATAATAAAATACATGAAAATAAATTCAGAAAAACATTATAATATTTAAAATCAATAAATTTTTGTTATTTTATTTCAAATTTACTTTTTTTTAACAAAATATTTAAAACAAATATTGTACTTTAGACGGTGTTGTTATAACAAATTACCTATTTCGTCAAATATTTCTTCAATCTTTTCTTCGGAAATATCAACGGATTGTTTAGAATAATTAGCACTAGTTTTTGTCCAATTTGCTTTTGTTTGATTAGTCCGAACTCGTTTCGCTGGTTTTTCAATATTTTTAATGCGTTTTTTTATTATAATTTTTTTATCTTCATCGTCTGAATTAAATTCGTTTTCATTAATTTCATCGTCAGAAAATTCACACACAAGTTCCAATTCTCCAGCGACATCAGTAGGTATTGTATGATCGTAATCGCGTAATAACTGCTTTTCATCA
Source organism: Trichopria drosophilae (assembly GCA_030407085.1). Classification (NCBI taxonomy): domain Eukaryota; kingdom Metazoa; phylum Arthropoda; class Insecta; order Hymenoptera; family Diapriidae; genus Trichopria; species Trichopria drosophilae. The sequence continues at coordinate 72,635,151 of CM059584.1, forward strand.
TCTAGGTCTTCTTCATCACTTATATTATCGACCACCGGTGGTAAACAGATCAAATGGATGTTATTTGATTTTTTAAAACTAATCGCAATGGGGTCACTATCTTCCATTAAACAATTCTCAATTTCAAATGCACTCAAAAATTTCGTTCGATTCATTTTTAATTCGTATATTATAGAAAACAACAATAACACTTTTTCTGCAAAATTCAATGCTAAACTAAGTCTACGTATATAATATAGCATTTCGAAGTTGTAAAATTATATTTGAGATATATACACTCTATGAACATTACACAGCGACGACGTAAACAACGAGATAATTCTGGTAAACACGACCGATATATGTATTGGAACGAACCGAAAGAGTATGCGGCCAAATGGTGACATATTTAGTCCCTGTGGTGCAAAAATGAACCGATCATATTTATAATCGGATTACATAAACAAATTTGCACAAATAGACTTGAATAATTTTTTCCCATACAGTACACAAGTTTATTTAATTAGAAAACAAGTATCGATTTTGAAAAAATATTATGAGTATATTTAATCATTTTTAAACTAATAAATGTAAAAATCCACGAAAAGTTAAGATACAAAAAATGCTTAAAAATATTTTAAAATCGCCAATAAGGCGGTATAAAAATTAGAGCTTTAATTAAAAGCATGGCCCTTGATTATATCACAATTATGGAAAAAAATAACAAAATTATAAGATATAACAAAACATTTTTAACTCCCGGTGCAAAAGTGCACCATAGGGAGTTAATGGGTTAACTTGTTCAAGGCCAATTTTGTCTAACATTTTCTTAAGCAATGAAGGGAAAAAAACTTTTGGAAGTGTAGATTCATCTTGTCCTAGACCACTTTTCCATTCTAGAATCATGTCCCTCCAATTGCTTTTAAATGAAGCAAACACGGCAAAGTTTCGGAGCTTAACACCCCGCCGGCGCTTATCACCCCATTTTACGGTAACTAGTTAGTCCACAATAGAACTTTTTTACGAGCTCTCCATTTGTTACTTTCCTCCTTACCCCCTAGGATGACAGTAACTGTATCTAGGAGGAAAGTAACATTAAAAATATATGCTAAATACTATTAATTAAAAACGACTATTACTATTGCAATTGCAATGCAATTCGTATATGTTTAGCACAAATTTTACACATATTTAGCCTATATTATTTTTGTAGGTGCCATATTTTACATAGCATTTTATCACATTAGTTAAACCCCGTGAACCATGTGCGGTGTCGCCGATTACGGCGTTTGGGAGTCGCGTTTCGTAGTATTATTATTAGCTGAAATGCGTGCACCAGGTGTTCTAGGTCGCAAATTACGGTGTTCAGGTGTCGTGCTCCGTAGTTTCTTATCATTTTAGCCAAAATACCTGCACCAGGCGTTCATGGTCGCCGATTATGGTGTCCAGGTGTCGCGCTCCTTACTTTTTTTATAATATTAGCTAAAATACCTGCACCAGGCGTTCAGAGTCGCCGATTATGGTGTCCAGGTATCGCGCAGGGCAGTTCTTTTATCACAATAGCTAAAATACCTGCACCAGGCGTTCAAGATCACCGGTTACGGTGTCCAGGTGTCGAGCTCCGTAGTTTTTTACCATATTAGCTGAAATACGTGCACCAGGTGTTCAGAGTCGTCGTCTTTGAAGCTCATTCCAAGGTGAAATTTGTTTGACCTCTGAACATCTTGTGCGCGCATTTTATCCTGTATGGTGGAAACTGTGGAGCGTGGCACCTGGATCCCGCAATCGACGTCCCGGAATACGTTTTGCTCGAGGATCAGTCAATTTGACAAAATAAAACTATGGCTCGAGACACCTGGACTACGTAATCGGCGATCGCGAAAACCTGGTGCACGTATTTCCACTAATGTAATAAAAAACTACGGAGCGCGATGCCTAGATCCCATAATTGGCGACCCCAAGCACCTAGTGCACGTGCTTCAACTAATATAATGCGTAAACCTCGGAGTGGGCTACTTGGACCCCGTTATCAGCGAACTAAAACACTTGGTGCATATATTCCAGTCAAAACGATGCAAAATACTAGAACGAAATAGTATATTTGGAAAAAAGAGCTAATCAAAATTTTTCATTATCGGATTCGAATTCAGCGACCCAAAATTGACAAAGATTAGCTATTTTCATCTACGAAAGATTAAATTGCTTCAATTTTGTCGACCAGTGTTATCAGTTTTAATTTTTTTATATAATTCTCAAAGTGCGCAGAGCGTAACAACGATGAGGAAAAAAAACAACAGCCCAATACCTGGACCCCGTGATCGGGGACCCTAAGCACCTAGTGCACTTATTTTAGCTGACATGATACAAACTTGTTTACTTGAAAGCGAGTGGCATTATTCTCATTAATACGAATTTTGCAGTTTTTCTTAAAGACACCAGAGGGACGCGCGAGCGTGCGCGTATACGTGTGCGTGTTTGCGAGTATGTATCTACCCAAAAACACGCGACAAAAATGTGTGCGTGCCCACGTGCCCATACGCACTAATGTCGGTGCATTAATGTCGTCGATACTGATTTCACAGTTTTTGGAAAATGCGCCCGTGTTTATCGCGTGTGAATGCGCGCGCGCGTGTATATGATTGTGCATTTCAATGTGTATATTGACTTTGGGGACCTGTATACATGTGCGTGTAACCGTATCTACTTACATTTTATATTTAATGCATTTTTGTCTGATGCATTATTCTCAAATAGATAAATTGAAACGTAAGTAGTAACGGTAGATACTGGTGAGACAATAAACTTCAAACGAGATTTTCTCAACCTTCTGCTATGTTTGGGCCATCGAATTTGGTATAGAATGTTACCTCCCATAATACTTTAACCGAATATGCCAATTAGGGAGGTTCCATCTCCAGGACACAAACCACCTATACCCGTGTGCATCCTCCTTTGGGAAAAACGCCCCAGCGTTACCTCATAAGATTTGTGGAAAAAAAGTGTATCAAGTTTGAAAAGGATCGGTACAGTAGTTTGCAAGTTATGAGGAGCACCGTCTTTGAAAAAGGGTGTTGTGGGAAAACGGCTTTAAAGTTTTGAACAGAAAAAAATTTGAAATGAAACTTTCGGCTTCCCTCACACTGAATCGTCGATGCCAGGTCCATAAAGGATGTTGGCCCTGGTGAAAATCCAAAGGTACGAGAAATGGTATTGTGACCAATGTACTCTTTAATAAACTCAGTTTTTGGGTACACGAGAGGTACCCATTAACGTAATTTGGACCTGTGTACACTTCCCGAACGCTTCGATTTTCACCAGGGGGTGTCGTCAATGACGTCAAGAGCATCTTTTTGACCTTGTCTTCGGCGAATTCTGCCCTTTTTACTTCGTTTTCTCAGCTTCCTGCTCTGACACTCCGTCTAAATGGTACAGATACCAAAAAAATGCATGACTGCCAATTTTGGACACAGTATTCTCGAGGGATTGTGGATTCAGAAAAAAAATTTAACTCAAAGTGATCAAAAAAGTTTGTATCCCCCCCCCCCCTCCTTAAAAGTACATTGAAATAATTCCATCTCCATTGACTCGCTATAAATCCAAGATATATTAGTTTTATATATAATGATTCCTATATATTTGAATCTATAATTCTTTATATCACGCTAAACTAACTGACCTGACTGCTATAAAACTATCCATTTTTATAGGATAGCAAGTAATTTGAAATACGAAGGTAATCGACGAGCAATGTCCGGAAAACGAAAATTATCATCATATTCGAGTCGGCATAGACGTCGTTTAATTCAAGAAGAAACTGAATGTTTAGTAAATAGTATATATGATTCGAAAGATGAAGAGCGTGCAAATTGTATCTCGACTGAAGATGAATGCGATGAAGATTCTAATGAATATGCTAATAATTGTAGGGATAATGGGTGTAATGCAGAACCTGAACCCGAAGCTGACATGCAATGTGAAAATGCATATGAATCAATAATAGTAAATAATGACAGTGACGAAGAAAATTTGAATTCGGACGAAAGTCCGTTTACATTAGAAGACGAGGACAATTATAGCGACATGAACGACTTCGATACCGACATGAACGACTTCGTTGACGCGGAAATTGATAGTGTATTCCCAAATGTTAATGAAACTGAACATAATGAGGAATTTGAAAATGAATTTAAACAGGATTTCACGAAAGCATTAAGAAATTGGGCTATGACGTATAATATAAAATTGAATGCCCTCAGCGCACTTCTTAAAATATTAATAACGTTTCTATTTCAATTATCATTTTTGCCGAAAGATGGTAGGACGTTATTACGGACGCCTAAAAAAACAAAAATTGTTGATGTCGCCGGCGGCTCATACTGGCACTACGGCTTGTCAACAATTATTGAGAATTTAGAAAATGCTTGCAAGTTATTGAATGTTCCTTTTGAAAAAATTAAACTGTTTACCAACATTGATGGCCTACCTTTAACAAAGTCGTCTCAAGCAAGTTTTTGGCCGATTTTAGTTATGGACAAGGTATTTAGGAAAGTGTATTTAGTAGGATGCTTCTACGGAAGGGAAAAGCCGAAAAATGCTAACCAATATTTGGAACAGTTTGTCCAAGATGTTAAACCATTATTGCCGAGAGTATCACTAGAAGGTTTTATATTCGATGTTCCAGCGAAGTCATTCGCACTGTCAACAAAGGGCCACACCGGATATTCGAGCTGCTCTAAGTGTACGATTAGTGGTGAGTTTGTAGATAAAAACATATGTTTTCCTTTCGAAAAGCGTCCAATTGCACTTAGAAGTAATGATGATTTCAAAAATCAAAGTGATCCGGATTATCATAGAGGCAAAACGATACTTTCAAATCTCCCAAATGTCGATTTAATATCACAAGTTCCTCTAGATTATATGCATCTAGTTTGCTTAGGAATTGTGAAAAAATTAATCCTATTGTGGATGAAAGGTCCATTACATGTAAGAATAGGTTCTGTTCAAATTTTGAAAATTTCCGATTTATTACTGAAATCTGCAAAAACGACACCTATAGAATTTTCAAGAAAACCAAGAAGTGTGATGGAAGTTAAATATTGGAAAGCAACGGAATTTCGGCAATTTTTATTATATACCGGACCATTCGTTTTAAAAACTATCCTTCGAGAAGATGTGTATAAGCACTTCTTATCATTGCACGTTGCAATCACTATTTTAATAACTTCAAAACTAATAAAAAATGACAATAATTTAAAATATGCAAACGAACTCTTGATATTTTTTGTAAAAACGTTTCAAACGATATATGGAAAAAAATATATGTCCCATAACGTGCACAATTTATTGCACCTGACTGCAGACGTTGAAAAGTTTGGTGCCCTCGACGAATTCAGTTCATTTCCATTCGAGAATTATCTGCAAAAGCTGAAGAAGATATTGAGAAAGGCAGAAAGGCATTGGCGCAAGTGGCACGACGATTTGCAGAAATGCAGGAAAATGATGCACAGTTTTGTTCAGAAAATTACAAAAATAAATATATCCTTTCACTAAAAGATGCCCATCGTTCTGGTCCTTTAACAGACTCCATAATGGAGAGCAATATAAGTCAATATCGAACTCTTCATACTAGTTCATGGCAAATAACATCAAAATCAGAGAAAGATAGCTACTGTTTACTGAAAGACACTAGTATTATATCCATTAAAAATATAATAAAGGATGAAAGTGACAACATTTTGGTTATCGGAGAAAAATTCACAATTATGAACGACTTATATACACAACCGTGTTCCTCGCGAAAAGTAGATTTTTATATTATTTCCAGCGAAGCCTGCGAAATAGATATGTGGCCCTTTACGTGGATCGAAGCAAAAATGTATTTATTAAATCAAAACGCTCGTGAAAAAGTTGTAATTCCTTTAGCACACGGGACCGAGTGTATGATATAAATTACTGTACAGTTTAATAAATTAACGGCTAGCCTCCTACAGAGCGTCAACCCATTGATTATCGGCACGGTCACGTCAATCCTATTTCATTGGGTACTTATTTCTTTCAGAACTGGCCATTTCCTGGCCTGAGTACCTTCGGCTCGGGTAAACCTAAACACTGATACTGGAACTGACGCGGAAACACAAGCTTCAGAACCAGCTAATAGGGATGAACAAAGAGAGGCACTAAAGCGCATTACAGGGGATAGATCCGAAGGAGTACCACTAGTTCCGGATCCATCATGTTCAACCAACACCTGTCAAGTGGAGGGTTTCTTTTAGTCGGTAGAAATCCGACACTACCAGCGCCAAGAAGTCGTCAATTGACACCAAGCGCCTGCGCTGGGGTCTTATGAAGATGTTTTCTACTCTCCTGCGAAAAAAAACTACAAGCAGAATTACAAAGTTTACTGGATCATAACAAACCCCTTGTTTTTAAAAATACCACGTCTGAATTATTGCGGCAGGCGATATTTACGATTAGATGATGAAAAATATCATAGTTGAGTTTAATAATCTGGTTTTTATACCTCAGCGAGATACAAGTCGACATTTATTTATGCAGAACTATTCAGAAAAAAATATATATTATAGTACAGCGATAAAACTCATATCGGGAACTATCGGCAGAAGATGGACGGTCTTAAGGACCGGAAATTTAAAATCTGAAATCAATTTACTTAGTTCAAAACTTATTTCCACTGTCAACACGCGTAATTGCGAAATTACAAAAATTTACTGGACTATAAAAACTTAATTGGTTTTAAAATTACCACGTCTGAATAAATGCAACCGGCTACATTTACGATAAGATGGTGAAAAAAATCACAGTTGATTTTCATAATCTGGTTTTTGTACCTCACGCAAAATCCAAGTCGAGATTTATTTATGCAGAACTATTCAGCAAAAAAATATGTATATATATTGTAGTACAGCGAACAATCGCGCATCGAGAACTGTCGGAAGAAAATGGACGAACTTATCGACGGAAATTTTAAACTTGAATTTTTATTTCCGAAAATTCGACAACGCATAGAAGTGATGTATTCAGAGAAAAAAGAGGGCAAAGGAACGAACTCGACATTTATTTATGCAGAACCATCCACAAGAAAGCCCCTACGGGCCAGTATGACACGAGACACAAATACCGATCGAAATAACCTATCGATATATCAATACTGTAGTAAAGGAAATCATGGAATTACAAATTCCCGATTTCTTAAGATCATTTCCGTAGATGACAGCTGGAAGTGGGCGTGGTATGGAAAGCGTTATTTCTCGTGTCTCTCCTTGAATCACTTGATTACCGAATGTCGCGACAAAAGATGTTGCTCGACGAGTAATTGCGCTACCTTCGCTTAAGGGGGAAATTCTAAACGTAAATCAGATGTTGAGAATTTGGGTGGGTGGGTCGGAGTTAGTGTTGTAGCCACCTTCTCATGGAGAGTTCTGAGTAATTCCAGAAAGAAATTTACTGAGAGCTGGAAAATATTAATATTACAATAGTTCTTTTCTAAGTAATTCTACGAAATTAACTTCGAATTAATAGTGGACCCGGAAGACCTTATATCGCAACTTTCTGTTGGGACGAGGTATTACTTTTAGGTGAATATCACATTTTGTTCTCCTACACATCATCGGGAATCGACAACAGGACAGGATTGTTCACTCCACCGTAACGTACATGCAATATGAAAAATCTTCGAAACTTTTGTTATTACTCATTGACCAGTTCGGAGTTACTGAAATGTAATTGCGTCAAGAGTATATGAACGCCCCGTTTTCGAACGAGGAAAGAAAAAAAGAGGAGAACGAAAACTAATGCAAAACATTTATGATCTGTCTATGGTGACAGAATCCTCCCCTAGGGATCGCAAGACCTTGCAGTTGGTGGGGAGGCTTACGCGGAAACTGTACCGATAGTCCTGAGCCGAGATTTGTATGAACCGTGAAATCGGTCATCCAATTATTGGTTACTTTACAATAACGTCGACGCTCAAGCGGGTTCTTTCCTTTCAGATTGATGGGTCAGAAACTGCAAGGACTAAGGAAAGTTGATGTAACAAAAAAGCGATCCACACACTATATACATTTCTTTTTTTAATAATAAATTCCTATTTAAGGCGGCTCACTCGCGAAACGAAATTCGACAGTTTTCGCTAATTTTATAATATGTTATACTTAATCCAGTACATCTTTGTACTGGTAAAATTTCAGGTGGGGTCATCGAACTATTTTGGTTAAAAAATAATATTAAAATCAGTGTCTTTTAACGCAGACCTTATGGAGAAATCCCATCACTCAGTCATAGAGTTATTAATATATTTACAAAATCTTGACAGAAGTTTACAAAAAACTAAATACTTATTCCTGATATTACTAGAAATCGAAATAATATATCATTTTGATTTGATTTGATTTGATTTGATTTATTTAAACTCATTTGACCCCACAGTCACGAGGACCACTAGGGGGCCGAGTATAAACATGGTTACAAATTAATACCATATATAAGTCCTAAATTTAATCTCATTTGTGAGGGTGCTCACTACTTGAGGAAATACAGCCGGAACGCGGAAAGGATCAGATTAATGTCGGTAGAAAACAAATGAACCTGCGCAGTCGTGGCTGATGCCAAACGATTAAAGACAGTAAACATTTTGTTAAAAAACGCGACTGACAGTTAGGTATTACATCAAATTGCCCTAGTCTTAGAGCTTGCTGAAATATATGTAAGTAATCACTCTTTAAAAACTAGTGTGCGAGGACTCACTAGAGCCAATAAAATGACGAACATTAAAATCCCCTAAAATCATTAATCCATCATGAGCGCAAATATAAGCCGAATCCTCAATAAGTGAGAGCGCACCCGAGAAGGCGGAGACAGATAAGTCAGGTGGCAAATACAAAATAAATAAAAGTAGACGAACGGTATTTACAGTGCAGCGAATTGCTAGTGCATCGTATGAAGTGTCAGTATACGTAGTCAAAGGAACTTCAACACACGGAATTTCATTTTTTATCGCAAATAAAACACCGCCACCTTTCCGAAAAGCCGGTCGTGTCTAAATACAGAGTAATAAAACAGGGAAATACAAATGAACTAGCAACGGTTGGTTTTAGCCACGTTTCGGTAAGCGCGAAAGCGTCGAAATTTAGAGCACCCGAACTAATTGATGCTAATTCAAGTTTGGTGTTGAGGCCGCGAACGTTTTTATATAGAGCAGATAATAACGACGAATTGACGCATTGCGACGTAGACGAAATACAGACCGATACATTCGACAACACTGCAGACGCGGTGGCACAGGGCACACGAGACGAATAATCACAGTCTAGTCCTCTTGACGATGTTGTGGACGGATTTTTGCGACATATGGACGACCATCCCTGTACTTTAGGGTGTAGTTCCTCTGGGCTTCTGGTGAGCGGCTGTGCAGATCGTCTAGTGCTTCCTGTAACTCCCAACGTTGAAGAGCGGTCCGATCTGGACCGATGGAAAAGTTGAGACCTTCCAAAATATTGGGAACTTCTGTCGGCTTGGACTGACGAAAAAGTTTGAGAAGTTCTTTCGCCGTTTTTCCTCCTTGTAGAAATATTTTGAGCGGTCTTGGCCTCTGAGCCTCCTGGGACAGACGACCAACACGTGAGTAACTCAGAGGGCTCGGCGGCTCAATATTATAATGATTAAAAATAGCCGTAATAATTTTGGTTTCGCGACTCTTAACAGAATCTGGATCTGCATCATGAATTTCCGGAACAGCATAAACTAAAACATTGTTAGCACATCTCGATTGAGCACGGATTTCTGCTACCACTTCAGACATACCTTTGCGGTCATTCCCGACCGAGTTGAGTTCTAGCTCCTCCACTCTAGCATCTAGTGTAGACGCGATTATTTAGCACCTCCTACGAATCTCTAAGATCTTGCACTTGCATAGCGAGATTTTCTTGTTGGATTTTAAACGCCGTAAAATCGCTTGTTAGTCGAGCAAGTGAGGATTTGATGTCCAATAAATCGGAACTAAATGACGCACGAAAGTCACACAGAGCGGCCGTGATTAATTGCGGTAGATCAGGATGGAGATCGGCAGTGGGGAGATATTGGGCGACAACAGGTACATCAACTGGAACAGATTCTTGAGTTGGAACGATAGCGGCAGATACCTGGTCTGGATTGCATGCAGCACAGTGTAAAGCACGATCGGTGTCAAAAAATCATTTGGCACGCGTTGCACAGCCCGGATGGAAAGCTCTATTGCAATCGATGCAAAACACGGCACCGCGTCGAATAATTTTCCCAGACGTGCATGACTTATACATACATGGAATCCCTTTTGCCGGTAGCGGTGACGGACGAGTAATGAGCGCATTGGTAGATCGGGTATTGGGCAGGTCACGACCATTGGTAGATAGGCGGGGCTTGCTGCGAGGCACCACACTAGATAATAGCGGCATCCCGTTTCTTCAAAGAAAGAAGCGTGTTTACAAAAATCAGTGACGTAGCACACAGGTGACGTGGCAGCAAATACGCAAATAATTGCAAGAGATCGGAAGACACTAATATGCACACTAAACTAAAATAAATGCCACAAAAACCAGTGCACAGAAAGCAGCCACAACGCTAATCCGAAGAATACAATAAGAAAATAATCTTCAATATCCAGATCGTTCAAGCGAAAAATAGCGAAAGTAAGCACGAGCTGCCGAAAAACGATCTGGTCACTATCAGACTTGTAAACAAACTAGATAGAAAACAGATCATTTTACTAACTTATCAAATTATTTTAAGAAATATTGAATGCGAAAGTACAAACATGTTACATTTAACCTCAATAAAACTCACTTGTTATTTATAAAAGAAACAGAAAATGGCTCAAACAAGATATTTTATTCTATTGAATGAATTATTTTAAAGCAAACATAATACTTGAATATTAACATTCGAAGTTAAAAAAACTCTAGAATATATACTTTTATTATCCCCCAAAAATTGACGCCCTAAAATTTCGGCTCTGTTGCGAGTGAGCCTCCTTAAGTGACGTCAGAAGCGAGGAAAAAGACGTGAAATTTTGCGCTGATCTTTATGAATTGCCAGCTACTTTTCGAATAATTTTTTTTACGGAAATATTATATTCACTACCGAGTAAGGGTTTGGAAAAATTCTGCTAGGAAGTTCGTAAAAATACATGGAAAAGTTCGGTATTGAGTAGTAGGTTATCGAACCATTCACGGGACTTTTTTCCAGAAAAACTGAAATAAAAACATGTATTTTTACGAACTTCATAACAGCAGAATTTTTTCAAAATCACTTACTTAGTTGTGAATATAATAAGAAATATTTTCGTAAAAAAAAATTATCTGAAAAGTGGAAGTTAATTCATAATGATCAGCGCAAAATTTTTACGTCCTTTGCCTTGCTTCTTACGTCGCAGGTGAGGAGGAATGCCATGGCATGATCGAGGGTCCTTAATTCTTCTTTATCTCACATATTTTTGGCACCAATCAAGAGCATTTTTTATAAGAAAGCCCAACACTGCTATTGTATTTTTACTTATCATGCGGCCCTCACTAGATTCGATTTTAACCACAGTTTTAATTTCGCTTACCATATGTGCCTTAATTAAAATCTTTAGTTTATTGTCATGAAAATGAACGTATTTTTAATATATACACGTATATTTAATATATATATATATACATTAATTCGCGAAAATTGTGAACAAACGGAAGAGTGAAAATATCTCAAAAAAAAAGAAATTGTGGCATAGAAGCACATTCGCAGCCGGTGGGGTCGAACACAATATTTGAAAGTGATATTCTTTCATTCAGATCTGACTTTTCTTGCTGACTATATATCTCACATCATCTTCAAGTTGATTGCGCAAATTACTACACAGAAAGACTTTTTATTGGAAGAATGACTAAACTCGGTAGTACAGTGGGAATTGGTGGGGCTGCTGTATTTTAAAGTAGTTGTCGAACGAATTGGTCCACTCAAAAAGGGAACTACGTACAATTTTTGCGTGAATTGAGATATTGATAAATTATTATTTTTGAAGCTCCCTAAAATGGTTAACCTTTATTTTGTGTTACGTTTGATTTGTTCTAGAACAATATTCGTTACTGCGTATTCCATATGGAAAGTAGTTTCCGATCATAGGCCGAAAAATGAACGACCGAGGATCGAAGATTATTTTTCTTCAAAAGTGTCCGTGTAAAAACCGTAAAGTACCACAATTTTCCCAAGAATTATGTTAATGGACCTATTGCCCTTTTTGCATGGGCCGATTCATAAACATTACATATCTTTTGCGATTGGTAAAATTTGCGTATGCGGTTACTAATACGTACGGAACTTATTCGAATCGTTGGATATATAATAATCGCAATCATTGGATATCGCACGGTACAATCTCTTGCATAGTTAATAAGGTAATTTAATAAGCGTCCCTAAGTACATGTGTTAACTCAAATGTACTAATTTATCAACCATTAAAACTAAGATTACCACTCTCACTAATTATGACTACAGATACAAACATTTCAGCGTAAGTGTATTTTAAAATATTTCCATAGTTGTAATCTAAAAGTATCAACACAGATCAAAATATATTATTACATAAAACCTAGCTACCATTATAGTATGTGTTTATATTCTGTAAAACAAACAATACACCTGTATGAGAATTGGCAGTTCAATAAAGAAAAATGCATAATCGAACATAAGAGAATAATTGTGTAGGGTAAAGTAAAATTATAAATGAATGTATATAGACCTTCAATAACTAGGTTTAGTAAAAAATCAAAATATATATACCGCGAATGTGTTAGGCGCATGTGTATATACACGCAGGTATTCATTTTTTAAAAGGTAATTCATATATCGCACTCCATGATTTCCGAAAATATCCCGATACATATGACTAATAATTGCAATATGTTAAGCAACATCTTCTGTTGAAACGTGTAAATGTCGCGAAAAGAATTTATTACAAATTTAATACATAATACTATGGCGTAAAATATTCTTAATATATTATAAACTGTAAATTTTATCTATGCTTTATATAACGTCAAAATAGTAAAATGTAGGGCTACTTATTCCAAAAGTCCCAATAGAAAGTCGTTTAGTGTAAGTAAACTCATTAAAACGTAAAATTATTGGTAGTCTCGTTCATCAACTCACCTCCAAAACATAAATTTTTTCCACGCTTACATGGTACCTTCATGTACTCTTTACCCAAATGTCTATCTAGATACTGCTAATCCATTTGGCGTAAATTTAAATTATTCTGTTACATAAATTATACTGACGAGTAATTTCATGATATGGATGGGGACTCCGCATTACGAGTAAATTTCTTCACAAACATCAATATCAGTAACATTTCATGAGGTCCCCGTTAAACCGTACATCGGAAAATCATTTTGTATGAGGTAAGTACCAGAATTTACTTTTAATTACATATCAAGCTTATGCTATTAATATATTCTTCCGCAACGCTTCTAATGTGGTGTACGAGTTCTGACTTCAGAAGGAAACCAGCCGAAAATACCAAAAAAAAACCTTATTGGTATTAAATAGTAAAAAATGAACAATAAAAACCAATTTATGTACACATTAGTTTCTCCTAACTTCAAATCTAATTATCGAAAAAAGGAACGTCCAAAAAATTACGTTTCATAAAAAATAGCACAAACGAGATTTGCTACGTTATCTCCTACATTATGTTTCGGTATTGAAATTGTAAAAAATCCCGAAAGACTTACGTAAAAGCTGACAATAAACGGAAAAATATGTTCGGTATCCCACCATGAATGATTAAGTGAAAACTATGAAATCAATTGCCGAGCCAATTCGAAATTGTTCAGGCGACCCCAATTACATTGAGAAGGAAGTATCGTAGCAACGTATCTGATACGTAACCGTTATCTCTGCGTTATGTAATGAAATTCACGCTGGTAAAGTATCGGTTATATTCCAGTTACACGTGCGAAATGTAACGTAATTATCCTGGCTATGGCATATTAGGGATTTCTGCATCGATACATCGTGAAGTTTAGTGTCCCTTTCATTTCCGCATTGAAATTGTAAGTCATCCTATAATTTTTTTATAGTTTGAAAATTTGTAATTAAATTGGATAACAAATTAAATAAAAAAACTAGCGGACGTGAATAATTTTTCATCATATACAATTTTGTTCAAACTTGACACATTTTGTACATAAAATGTGTAGAATCACTTTTGGCGCAAGTCGATTACAAATTGTATATTAAAAATATACAATTTATTGTGTATAAATTGTATACTTTTTTAATATACAATTTGTAATCAATTTTTTCACTTGGGAAATATGTCCGTTATGTTTCTGTTATCATTCCGTAACGTAACTATAAATACAACTATTACGTGTACGATACCTTCCAGTTATATTTCTATAATAAAACACATTTTATCAAGTTACGTGTCCGTTATGTTTTCGTTGTATTTTTGTTATGTAACAAAGCGCTTAACGTTACGTTTCTGCGACTAGCTAAAACGGCCATGGTTACTACATTTAAAGATTTCCGATACGATTCCGACACATATCCGTTATGTATCTGAAATGATTTCAAATTTTCGCGGAAACGTTTCTGAAACGTTTCCGATACATTACAGAAAATTCCTGTGCTGTATGGGAGAGCTATAATGAGCATGTTATAAGCACATAAATCAAAGATTTTTTTACATACTTGATTTTCTATTTATGTTCATGTGCGACATTTGTTGATACGTAGTGACAAAGTAGTGGAGAAAGATTTTTCCAGCGATGGTTTAGAGCGTATATATAATGAGTGTTCTTTTTTACCTAAAGGTATGGGCACCAAAGTTTATGCATACCAGGTCACTCTGATGGCATATAAATTAAGAATCTTGTATGGTAGAAATTTAAATTGGTTCTACGTCCGTTTCCGACATATGTAAGTAGGATGTTTTTTTAAGTTTTGCACCACATAAATCCCAAATTGAGAAGTTGTTTTTTTAATAAGTATTGCCCACGAATCATCATTATCCTTTTACTAGTAAGTTTTTACTTTCCTTCAATTTGTTATGTCCGGTTTCCAAATTAGTTACTGAATATTGGTAAGTTTGAACTATGAGTTCTAGTGCATACATTCGTCACTTGATGTTATTTTCTTGCTTTTTCATTGGGCGTTTTTTGGGCGCATAAATAATATGTATGCATAAATATGTTCTTTTCTCTATTTTTATTAGAGGTGCTATCTTCCCGGAAAGATAATGGTCTTACATAGAAAATTAATTTCCAGGAAGAGCACTAAACCGTACTTGTAACTTATAATTATCACTCAATTGACTAACATCTCGAAAATTAACAACACTACATGTCTAAGAGAATAAGTGCACAATGAGTTTTTTTAATGATGAGTCATTAATGATTCCAGTTAACATTCAAAACTATGTAATGTATAAAAAAGCTCTTACCTTTGATAGATAGCAGCAATTTATTGATTATAATTGATTCCTTATCTTTCAGTCGATTTTAACGTGTAGTAATTACCAAAGAAAAGTACCTGTAGAAACCGACATTAGTTTCTGGCCAGTTTTCCTGGGCTTCCTTGCTAACATACAGCATAGAGACCAGAACAAATAGCTAGAAACTGGCAGCATTTTCTACATAGTGGTGTTTTTTAATCATAACAGTTTTGGTAAATAGTAATAATAAACTTACACCTTAAATGATACAATTAGTCTATTAGTAATCTAAATTAATAAAAGTTAAATCCAGCGGCACAGCCAGTTCTCCAATTCTCGCTTATGATAAACGTCGCACCTTACTGTTATAATAAAACGAATATTTCTAACAGAAGTGGTTCGAAAATGACTTGGAACAGGTCAAAACCTTTTTCGCATAGTGTAGTGGTAATTGAGACAGAAATAATCACTAGAATGTCAAATTATTAATCGCAAACATTTAATCACATATCGCAAATAATAATTATTGTAGCATTCGAAATTAGTTTTCTTAATTAAAACTAAAGTAGATTCGACAGAAATAAGTTCGATCGGAAACAGAAAATAGATTTCAGCCTATATGGATTTAATAATTGAATTTCTTATACATAGGGTAAACGGTACAGTAGTCGGCTACCTTCCATTTTTGGTCGTTAATGTTAACATTTTTTGGGTAAATTTTTATCTCGTCATAGTACTTACCGCATACTCTGACGACATATAAATATCACCCAAAAATTTTAACATTAATGACTAAACCTGGAAGGTGGCCGACTACTGTACCGTTTACCCTATTAAGGCTATTAATTTCACGAAAGAGATGAGTATCCGTCATTCTTTTTAATGAAATAGACAGCATTTCGACAGCGAAATTCACTAATAGTTTAGTAATAGCTTTAGTTTAGTGAGCAATGTTATTTACTTCAATAGTTATTTAATAATTAAGAATTTGAATATCCATAATAAATCAAAATCAGTTCATCAATACTGAAAAAAGGGACTTTGCTCCTACGGTCTTTGGCAGTGAAATTCCACTGTGCGGTTTCACCTCCTAAACCAGGCAAACGACGATTCTGACGATGACAAATGCTGAACGTACTGGACGATGGCTGACGGATTACATCCGACATCCAAAGTTTTCATCAACTTGGTATTTTTTTCATTACTACTGACCAAAAATTGAACGAGAAATTTGAGTTTGAAGTCGATAAATATTATTAGCATAATTGGGGGATGTATATCATTAAATCCGAGTATAGTACTAATGTAGAAATTGAAAGTGACCCCTAATTTAATTACTAATAACTTTTACTCGTACAAAATAAGTAACTACCGATTCATTTGTCAAATTAAATTTTCTTTAATAATTTTTTTTTAGCAAATTCAACTGTGTAGTATTTTATTAATGAATAAGTGGTTAGTTTGCGAACTAAGCGAACCAAATTCAGTAGTTCGTATTATTATGATTTTGCATAAATTAAAAACAAATTTTAATTAATTGAAATTTTAATACGAACAATTCACTAACTTCAGTTAGTCATATTTTCTTGAATTCGTCTTTTTTTATTAGAATTCAAACACTTTTAGTATGTTATCTTCGGAATTTCAATTTCCTCATTTAATTCTTCGCCTATCATTTTTATTTTCAGCTCAGAAAGTTTACCAAGTATTTTTACAGATTTTTGAAACCAGTGAAACTTATTTATAACCTGTAAAATTATTTTATTGGATTTTGAATAATAATAACTTTTATTAATATTAATTTTTTATTATTAATGTTTACTATTAATATTCGTCGTTATCAATTCGAATACCATTTTTTTTTCAGGTTAGGCATTTCCCAAAGATAGCTCATGGTGAAAATAGTGCGCCTTTACTGAAAAAACTTTCTTCTGACAAAATTCGTAAAATCTGAAAAAATTTTGAGCGGACCAAAAGACGAGCCATTTTGAGTAAAAAACGCGTTTTCAACTACAAGGAATTAAGATATTTATTTTATCATAATTAAAATACGTAAATCGGGAGCTAATTTTGTCTAAATTATGATTGAACAAAATTTCAAAACGATTTATTAATATTTTAATTCTTACTAACTTTATTTCAATCCAATTTAAGTTCAATCTTATCCTTGGAGTTTCAATTTACTCGTATAATTGAGAAGACTAATCGGGTAAGTGATTATGCGCGGAATCGGCGTATAAGTACTTATTGATTGTGTCAAAAACTAAAAGTTTGCCAGTGGCACCAGTACTCCAATTGTTGATAGCACTGCGATTTTATGCCAGTGCTAGTTATCAAGTGAGTATGGCAGTACGAATTTTATTATGTTCAATTTTTAATTTATTAATTGCTGTAACTTGTCGTAGGCTATCATAGGTGACCTAAACGGAATTTCACAAAGAACTGCATGTAGGTGCATTCATTCAGTTTCTTTGTCGCTAGCTTCAAAAATGAATCGTTATGTCCATTTTCCTGATACAGTTGAAAAACAACGGAAAAATATGAAGTTGTTTTATGAAATTGCATGCATATTAAGATTCGAAGTCCTAGTGGGGAAAATGCAGAGGTGTTCAGGTGCAGGAAAGGTTACTTCTCCATTAATGTTCTCGTAAATTCATGAAGTTTCTTAGACATTCAAGTCCGACACACTTATATAGATACTGAATTTTAATTTCTACATTTACAGGGTGCGTGTGGACCAAGGGATGAACTTCTTTTTCTCGACGTCCGGCATCCGGGAAGCAAACACGATCAAACTTGCTTCGATCGAAGTGCACTAAAAATGTTCTGCCCAGAACGTAGATTTGAAGGTAATTCTATATAATGTAGTATTTAATTCAAAAGAATAACATGTATTGACCTCATGAGAAAAATCAGTATGAGACCGACGTCGTACCGCCGTTTGTACATTTCCCGTCGGGGAGTAGATTCCGAGAAATATTTTAACGCGACGAATAGTATACATCACATTTTCAGGTTTATTACTGGGCGATAATGGTTATGGTTGTCAACCATATTTGTTAACACCTGTAACTGGCCCTGAACACCATCAGCCTGAATATAATAAGAGACACATCCTTACGAGAGGTATAATCGAAAGAGTATTCGGCGCATGGAAGGCAAAATTTTCGTGCATACACAGTGGTTTGCTAAATAAACTGCCTAACTGCATACCGATTATTTGTGCAACGGCCGTTTTATGGAATTTGCACGTAGAATTCACAAATCCAGACGACGGTCATGTAGACGAAAATGTAGATGAAAATGCTCCATACATACACGACATTAACGAAAGAAATGTGGATGGAATACGTTTCCGACAATAGTTCATTACGCAACATTTTCATAATCTTCAGCAGTAAATTCATTATGTGATAAAGCATACTGGTATTTAACAATTAAACAATTTTCAAATAAATATATTCGCTACCACGCGCAATTAAAAATGTTAATATATTTAAACAATCCAACATTGCATAAAAACATAACTGCACGTAACATGTTATTCACTCTACATAATGTTATTTATGCTGGCCTTTCATCCCTCAAATAGTTGAGTTCCAGTTCCATTTTCTCCAGCTCCACCTTACGGATCAATTTCTGTATGGAAGCTGCTTCACACATCACCTGCCAATATTTTTTTTGCTCTTGTAGCACAGACAGTTTGGCCGACTGAACATTATTTGAAGTCGGCAACTGTGACGGGAGCAGCGTAACATTTTTGGCCTGCGTCGATGAACCAGCGCCTTCAGAAAACAACATAGAAAATTCATACATATATTGACAACTATCAATACATATTATAAAATAAACAAATGTTATCAATATTATTTGTATCAGTTTACTACAAGTTCAATTATCCCCACCTTCATCTCGGTCTGCACTTTTATTGCGCTTTCGCCCTTCGATGCTGTTCCTTGGAAGCCTCTGATTAGTCTCTGTAAGAAATATTGTGCATGTAAGTTATGCCATAGTCGATTGAAAATGCATCGGAAAATTTTTAAATTACTAAATTTTGTATTTTATTATTTCGTAAGTCAAATTGCTTACCTGTCGAAGTAGGTGAGAAGCGTCAACGATCTGTGCGGGTTCTTCGTCCTAATCATGCCAGGATTCCCAATCCCCTCCGCACATATCATTTTTTGTTTGGGTCGCTGAAATAACGTATAAATGCACTTAATAATAATAATAATAATAATAATAATAATAATAATAATAATAGGGGCCCAAAGGGAATGATGCGTAACACAATGCGGCTATACAAAAAGCCGCATCTTAGCCTATCTTCCCAAATGGCCTACTCTCACCTCCACGTGTGCTTATTAAAGCCGGTGGGCCCTGGACTCTTAGCAACCTTGCCAGAGATTGGGTAACCAACCCCAATGGATGGCGAGGTAAGAGACAAACGAGAGAGGCATAACAACGGGGAATAGGGCCAACCACCCTACTCCCTGTATTTGCGGTTAGACGAAGTACAACGCGCAGGGCTCCTGACCACCGGGCTGCTTCGGATGCAGCCCAGTCCCGAGGTGGAGGAGCCGAAACAGGTGTCCCGGGACAACGACAAACGAATGCCCACGGACGATTTCAGTGGACGGAGGATCTCAGGCAAGATCTAATGCGCTGCTACGAGGAGAGCTGTCCGCAACAAAGAGGCTACATGGCGCAAATGCATAGACGGTTTGCATTAATGCATCCCGAACTGGCAGATCGCTTTTCTCAACAACAACTGAGAGATTATGTGGCCTATCTGAGGCGGACAGGTTTCGTTGTTCCCAGCTGTCAACCGGTACCGGATGTGCGGGCAATAACAACTGAACCCGTACGCGGTGCTGAGAGAGATGCTCCACATTATAAAAGCACGACACTCGTGTTTAGGAAAAATTTGACAACGAAAATTTTGCCTAAACAACGAGAATTAGACAGAGCAAATAGCCTACTTCTGGATGCTCTTCCAGATGACTGCGACCTGTGGCAGGTCAATTGTGCCGTTTACGAGGCTGCAAGTGATCTGGTGACTCCGCGAAATCTGACACAGATATCGGGGAGTAGGCAGATTACAAAACGCATGTCTCAATTGAACGGTAAGATTCGACTGACACGGAAACTCGCTTCCCGAATTCAGTGTGTGATCGACTATTTAACATCTGGCTGTTCATTTACGGTTAAAGTCAAGAAGTTCGCACAACAACTGCGGACGTACTATCACACACTGAACGAGCTGAAGTTGCTCAACATCAAGCAACGTTTAGCGGATAAAATTCGGGTTTTGGCCGATGCCAAAAAGAGGCTGCAAAGACGGGAAGAAGGAATTCGACAAAACTCAATATTTTGGACGAATCCTTCCAACCTCTTCAAACATCGTACCGCAGCCTCAAGCGAGTTTCCGTCGATGGCCGCAGTTGAAGAATTCTGGGAGAGCATCTACGAGAAAACATCTAGGCTTAATGCAGACACTCCAGGTATTGAAATCTTCACCGAGTTGTGCGATGAAGTCATACAACAAAGTGAAGATTGCCCACCCGTCAGTGCATTAGAGGTGAAAAATGCCATCACAGGAGCGAGGAATTTCTCCTCACCGGGCTGGGATGGAATTAACAATTATTGGTGGAAGAAGTTCACTTCTGTCCATCAACACCTAGCCCGGTTATTCACCTCTTATATAAATGGAGAGCAACCCATTTCGCACTGGCTGGTGGAGGGCCGAACGAAACTAATCCCAAAATCGGGAGACTTGTCCGATCCGAGAAACCATAGACCGATCACGTGTCTCAATACGTTATGCAAATTATTCACTAACATCTTGAACGAACGTATTGAGAAATCCGTGAAACCGGTGTGGCAACGAATAGTAGAACAACGAGGCTGCAAAATGGGTGTATCCGGCTGCAAGGACAACTTGCTTATCAACAGGTGTGTTTGTCAGGACGCAGTCCAGTACAAGCGTAACCTGTCGATAGCCTGGCTGGATTACATGAAGGCGTATGACTCAACATCGCATGAGCTTTTAAGCTTATTGCTCAAACGCCTCCATGTCCACCCAAACATAGTGAGAATTGTAGAAGACCTGATGCCTCTTTGGAAGACACGCTTTGTCATGACATCGGGTAAGCGTCGAACCATGTCTAGACTGGTTCAATTCCAAAGAGGTGTCTATCAGGGAGATTCTCTGAGTCCTCTGCTCTTCTGCATCTCACTATTGCCTCTATTTGGAATTATTTGTATGTATTAAAGATTATGAAATCAAACTTATCAAAAGATCGCCTTTTCATTTTGTAATATTCATTTCATTTAATCTTAATGGTGTTTTGCTTTTTTTGTCGTAGCCCCCCGACGGGCGATCTTTTGATAAGATAAAAACCAAATTGATTTCATTAAATATAAGGGTAAGGCTTTCTAAATTACTTACGTTTGATTCGTTTGCACAATAATTTCAAACTATATTTACTTATTTATAATACTACAATTTCTAAATTAGCGCAGTAAGAAATAATAACATCACTGCCACATGGTTCAATGCAAAGTAACTAAACAACTACCGCAATCAAAATAGTTGTACTCATCAGTGTTTTCACAAAATTTCAATAACATTACGGGATGTCATATTGTAAGCGAGATATTACGGGGGGTCGGAATTATCCGACCTGTCGTAATTACCCCGTTCTCCCCTATATGCTTTTGATGTTTTTAGACTATATGTTTCGGTATACACAGAAAAAATATACATATATATTTATGTATACATACCTTTATTGCAAGATATTCCGTATCGGGTGCTTCTTCGAGAAATTTTGACACATCTGCTGTTGTAGACACACTTGACTTTTTCGGTTTATAACCTGAATTTTTACGCTTCAGAAATCCTAATAACTGTGGGTAAGTGCTGATATCAATATTATCATACGCTTTTATCGTCGTTTTCAGCATTGAATCTTTAGCCCACAGTGATGGTGGAGCGTACATTGCAGCTAGTTCGTTAAAATGTACTAAAAACACACATTCGGCGATTGATTTTTATTCTGTGCACTGCGCCATTTTTTGAACTCGTTATACACAGCTGTATACTTTCGCTTTGATATACTTGGTAACGAATTTAAGGCGATTTCCTTTGCTGCAGCAAGCATTTCGGGAGGTACATTTTCAGGTAAAATTTCACTATCGGAATCGCTTTGTTCACAACTCATTGTTAATTACTTCTTAGCATACAGTTTTTTTTTTGTCAAACGTATACTGCACAGTGTTGAAGAAAAAAACGGGCTCAGACAGGTTTGTACGACGGAAGATAAAACCGGCGCGTGCCGGCGGCTATAGCGCTCGTTTCAAATTACAACCAATCACACGCGAGAAGGATCGTGTCTCAAACTAACCAATCACGAACGATAACGGTACTGTAGACTCGACGACTCGGTATACGTGTCCACACTCTACATTCCCGCACGCATTTTAAGCTATATCAGTAACTTGGCACTTTGCGCACGGAAATGCGTGCGCAAAGTACGAACTTTCCGCACGATAATAGGAAAAATATTATTTCATACTTTCTGCAAAACAACAACGCAATAAATTTAAAGTCATAAATAATAGATTTGCTTTTGTAATTATTCCCAGTAGTTGCTCGTTAACGATCATTGTTTACATTTTTTCCCCTACTGACCCTCCTGGATATTGTGGCGCTGATTTATGATTGTGTACAAAATTGCATGAACAATACCTGCGAATAATAATAGTTTATATTCCTAGCATTTACGATTCTCTCTATGGTCCCCCAGGTAAGGACAAGCACGTTGACCCAGACATAGGGTGACGCAATCGACGGCGCGTGTTGCCGTCCCTGGATTGATATCGAGTAAATAGTATTTATAAATACCGTGAACATAGTAACGTAAATTTTCGTGATGTTTTCAAAATTTAGATTGTAGTATTTCGTTGTTTTGAAACTTAATCCTAAATCATCTATTGGCCAATTAATAAAGAATTTGGAATCTTTTTCTTGATTTAAACGTTTCTTTTATTTCCGATATAGTCTTCAAGATTTAAGTCCAAATTAAGTAAATTTTCGAATTTTCCATTTTTTTTTTGCGATTTTAACAGAATTTGAAGATGTTTCACACTTTTTGGGAATTGGAAAATTTAACTTGCTATTTTTGAGATTAGATCATCATCCCCTACCTCAATAAGATTGTCTTTTTGAGTTGTCCCGTTACGTTGTACTGTTGACCTGATCGCGCAAGAAATCGCGTATTAATCACCCGATGGTGTACATACGTCCACCCATGCCTCCGCATATAAACCTGATTAAGTTCATATTGCGTTAAAACGTGCCCTTATAGAGTTTCAGTAAAGTTGAGTTTGCGCTACAGTGAGCGTTTAATTTCGATTACGTTAAGTCGAAACTGCTATTCAAATTTTAAGTTTTGTTCGCGTCAAATCGCGCAAACTATGGAAGTAATCTTAAGTCGCGTTAACCCGCCTACTTATTCAGCTAAAATTAAGTGCATTGAGGCATACCCCTTAATTAAATTATAATTTTGGCTTACGACAACGTGAACATACGTAATTTAAGTCGGAGTCGCGTTAATTAGCGCAATTTAATTAGTTAAATCGGTAATAAGTTATTTCGGTAATCGTGATTCACGCTAAATCGCGCAACCGTCCGTCTCATTTAGTCTTGCACTAAATCGCGTATTCAATGAGATTATTTCGATAATGCTCGAAGTCGCGCATTTAAATGATTTATTTTTTATGGCGTTAAACCGCGCAGTTAATTTGTTTTATTCTTCTTTCGAGCTACGTCACACAGTCGATGACTTTAGATTTAAATTGTACTACTTTGCACCCACAATGCGTTCCAGTGGCCTTCTGCTAAGCCACGTATTTAAGTAGTTTGGTGTACGTCTCTATAAATCACCAAGTCATTTCAAACGTTCAGTTTCGCTAAACAGTACCCCTATGAAGTGGTACTTGTTGCCTCTTTGCGTTTTTGTTGGCCTCTAAAAATCGTGCCTTTGTATAAAAATCGTGCCTTTGCATAAAAATCGTGCCTTTGCATAACTATCGTGCAGTTGCAGATATGCTATGCACTTGCGTAATCTGCCTAGAATAACACGATATGCCTTCCAAGCCTATCATATGGCAACCGAACCTGACCTGTAATATGGATAGCATGACGTGACGTTATCGTCCACGTTATTACGGATACAGAATTTACACGGACTTCGAGATATTCCTAGTCTTTAATTGGGAGGTAGATCTCCAAAAGCTCCAAATCTCTTTGCCTTATGTTTGTAACATACAGGGTGCGTGCGAGGAGTCTGAACATAGGACACGCTATGTTAAAGCTAGAACGCTCCTGATTCAGTTCGAGCGCCAACGCCTCTCCTCATTGGCAGCGAAGATACACGTCCAAATGCCATTACGAGTGTATGCGTATAAAGCACGCTTGTTTGTAAAAGATGCAATATCGATATTTTGTATCGATATTTCACGTCAAACGTCAAACGTCAAACTTTCACTTCTGACTTTTGAAGGTTAAGAAATACATAGTTTTATTCTCGTCATTTCTGCAGCTTTCTTGTTTCAATTAAAATTTGTCATTCCACAATTCCACAGAAATAGTGTATCATTCGCTACTAGACATTAGATAAGTATCGTAGCAATGATTTATTAAGTGTCTATTTTAAAAATAGTTTTAAACGATCTGCTACTTTGTGTTTTATTTTCCCAGATCAAATCAGCGGATCTTAGATTCTGGAAATGTTTGAGAGTTGGATGTTCGAGTACAACAGAGTGTGTGTCAATGAGAGAAATGTTTCTTAGTGCGGATTCGTCACTGGCCATCTGTTTTATCTACAATTTTAAGAAGTACGCACTAGACTGATCCGTTGGAAAATGACCACTCTTTGAGGAAGTTCGTGACAATCTCCGTATTTCGACAAGATGAATTGTCTAAATATTTGGATTAAGCAAAAAGTATGTTAGGAAAGTTAACCAAAAATGGATACTTTCCATACAAACCTCATGAACACCACGAACTAGTAGAAGGAGATGAGGAGTGAGGAAATGACAGGACTTTGTAGATAGAGATGCCAACTTTGTTCACAAAGAATATGGTTTCAGCAGGATTGTGTTCTTCCACAGGGAGTTACATCAGTAACTGGATACCTTAATGAAACTTTTCCAAGACGTGGGATTGGTCGCTACAGATCTCACACCACTTGACTTCCTATGGGGCTATGTCAAAGACGAGCTGTATAAGAAACCGCCTGTAAATACAGCAGAAGATTTACAAAATTGCATAATTAATATTCTGCAAACAATAACCCAAGAAATGTTGCTTATAGTGCAAGAAGAATTTTATAACCGCCTTGCATACTGCACAGCTGCCGCTGGTGGCCATTTCGAACATTTATTAAATTAATTTGACATTTACGTTGTTTTTAATTCAATTTTAATGTTTAAAATAATCGTAAAATACAGGCAGGTTACAGTTGGTACCGAATATGGGGTGAATTACAAAAAAACAGCTAACTGATTTGTGTCTAATTACACCGTAAGTAGCATCAGCTAATTTTGGTAAATAAGCTTTCCAAATCTGTACTTGGAATTTTCCGGCCACAAAAATTGAAGACGTGAAAAGTAAAATATGAATCGCTTCTAGTTCGGTCATTTCTGAAAGGTCGACAAAACTGTATTGTACTCTTCACGTCTTCAGTTTTTATAATAGGAAAATGACAAGTACATACTTGGAAAGCTTATTTTACTAGAATTAAGGGATGCTACTTACTTTTGAAGTAAAATTTGTTCAGTTCCGGAAAAAGGAGCAGAGCACCTTCAAACACAAGAGCAACGCGTCTTAAACAAATCGTTTTACGTATCTATGCGTACGCATCTACGTATTTGGATGCAAAGTGGAGCACAAAGTTTGCTGCCATCTTGCATCCTTCAAAGGTGAGCACTGATCAATCGCGTTCGGGTATCCTAGTTTATGTTTCATTATTTATATTGCGTAAAAGTGATGATTCTCGTTTCTTTTGTCACTCGGATTCCTTTTCACTCCATCCTTCTCCCTGCTTTCCGTTTCGTCGCACATGATGGGATGATTAATCAAAATTATTGATCAAATTATTAATCAAATGACAGGAGCCCTTTTTAGCGCTCCATGCCCTTCTCCAGCACTGACGCGCAGGAGATGATGTTCGGGCCGACCTTCCCCCATGCCGTCCCCCTCGGAATAAGCCGCGTTCGTGCCCACACGCGGACCCGAAAACGTACCGTCGCGAACGAGCGCCACCATTCTCCGGGAGTCTCTCGGCCGAAGCACATCGACTATGTG
Organism: Trichopria drosophilae; assembly: GCA_030407085.1. Lineage (NCBI taxonomy): Eukaryota > Metazoa > Arthropoda > Insecta > Hymenoptera > Diapriidae > Trichopria > Trichopria drosophilae. Next base: position 72,661,970 of record CM059584.1, read on the forward strand.
TGAGCCTTTTGTCGGTTTTCCGCGAACATAAATCCCATCAGTTAAATAAACTTTTCCCGTGTTGTGCGTGAGTGTCAGAGACAAGACAACCAGGAACAGCAGTGCCAGTGACGAGCTCTCCCGTCGCGGTCGTTAGTAACGGGGAGGGACGTCACCCCAGGTCCACGCAGAGATGCACCCTGCAGCAGGCGTCAGCCGATGACACACCAGTCCCCGCTCCTGACCCAGTGTTCTTCATATTATGAGTAGTCTTCGCCATTTCAACGCCGGTGCGAACTGGGTTCCTTAAGGAGACGCCGGAAAAAAACCCGCGAATTTTAAATCTATTCACCCGGTTATTTTCTAAGAAGCGCCACCGAGGAGTGGCTTCAAGCCCACTAAACCCAGTGACCGGTCATCGCGTTTTGAGCATCATTGCGTACCTTTCGATTTAGCTTCATATTGTCGCGTTCAAGTAGACTTGTAATTTAGTACGAAAATATATTCAAGGATTACGAAATAGAAATTTTATCGAGTTGAAATAAATGTATTTATTTCGCTCTTCCTGACGGGTTATAATATTTCTATATATAAATAAATTTATCTATCTATCTATAATATTTATTTCATATTTATGTAGGAGAGACCGAATATCCAAGAACTGAAATTTTAAGTTAATTTTATAGTTATAAATGGTCGAAGAACAATTTTTGTTGCTTTAATGCAACATTTAATGCGAAGAACGCATCTTTCTCGTGCAGTCTGCAGCGGTAGCAGGATACTAGGACTCTGGCAGGTGGGCATCGTTAGAGGTTCTGGTACAATGAATTTCGGAAGGCTTCGCGTTCTCTTCTTTCTATATATGGTGTTTGTTTCGATAACAGCATTTCGGAATTCGTAAAAGAGTTTACTCGCTCGCGTTGAAGTGGCCTTTGAAATGGTTCCGGGTATTTAAAAAAACATGATCGCGTCATTCGTAAATATCGTTTTCTTCCATAAATCTTGTTTTCTTTCGCGAATTCTTTAGCATCATCGTTTCTTTTTGCGAGTGTATTTTTCTGTGGACGAAGTACGGGTATCGTCATCAAATGAATAAATGAACTTTAATAAAAGATTCGCTTTTTCGGGTTTGTTCTGTGGTAGCCGTTACTTGTCGAAGAAAATACACCTTAATCACTTAAAACTTAAAATAGCTACCGTCCGTGCATTATTCAATGAAACTAATACTGTTATTTAATCAAATAAAAATTTAATGATTCTTCTCCTTGAAACTTCTTCAAGGAGAATAATAAATAATTTAAACCAAAGTAACATTGTTACCGCTTTTTATTCGCTGAGAGGGAAGAATGTTACTTAATTAAGAATAAATGTAATTGTTCTCGTCTACGATAATTCTTTCAAGAGATTAATAAATAATTAAAATAAAAGTAACATTGCTACCGCCTTTGATTAACTCTGAGGGAATAATGTTACTTAACTAAGAATACATTTAAGTGTTCTCGTCCTTGAAACTTCTTCAAGGAGATTAATAAATAATTTAAACCAAAGTAACATAGCTACCACCTTCGATTCGCTCAGAGCGAATAATGTTACTTAAAGCAGAATAAATTGCTGTTTTAATAAATCTGTTTTCGTCTTCGATAATTCTTCAAATCGCCTTTGACTTGGTCGGAGGGGTTTTAATACTAGCCTAAGAAGTAAGATTTCAGACGGGCTCCGCCCCCCGAACCCCCCCCTCTCTCCCTCTCCTATCATCCCCATCGTCCTTGCACGTACTCTTGAAGATGTCGAACTTTGCGCAACTCAATAGGAAAAATAGTATACGATACTCGTGCGCTGCACTGTAATGTACTATTTCGATACTAGTGCGTAAAATACGATTTTACTCATCGTTTTTAGCATGCGATTAGATAGGCCGGTGCGTAAAATTGAATTCTTACGCACGCGTGGCGAACGATATTTTTCGATATACTATGCGCAAATTTTATGCGTCGTTTTTTGTTGGTCAAATATGATGTTACGCACGTGTGATGACCGCGGCGCATAAGTGCCCGGCGCAGTTGGGAGTATTCTAACATTTAATGTAGGATCGCAATAATCAGGGTTTTATAAACAAGGATTTCGCCTAGGTGTAGATAAGATCTATCAATAAGATATATATAATAGTAAGGAAGCTTATTGTAACGTACGTCGATGGGATCACGTCTTGCAAATCAAGGCACACAGAACTCTTCTTGTTCTCCTCCTCAACCACCCGGTCTATACTCTACCATCTACAATGGTACTCTACTCGTGATGTAGCCCGATAGACCTTCAGACGGAATACTGACTGATGGTGGCCTTGCAGCCGTATTTATATGGTTTGTGACTACGTTCCCCACTCGCTAAGTACTCATTGTCCCATCAGTTCCGTTTTCCTTTCACATTATAATTTAGGCGATTTCCTAGATTCCTGAAGATAATACAATTTGTGATATATCATTTATGTACTATTAAATATATGGTCAAGCTTACGTTGGCGGAGGGAGCAAACATCCCCGCCAGGTTTCGTTTATCTTACCTTGGTGAAGGTAACGAACATCCTCGCCGGGTATCGTCTATCGTACGTTGGCGGAGGGAACGAACATCCCCGCCTAGTCTCGTCTTGTCAATGTTTACGTTATTTTCGATATGACATATTGTGCCTATTCTTTTACATTAGACTGAAATCTTATAATAATTCACTATACTCTAATACGTACGCAATACCGGATGCATCGCCATATGCCGTGTAACAATCGCACATAATTTGGAGCCTGTCGGCGACACTTATGTTGAAGTAAGGAAGACAGATAGCTTTCCAGGGCGGAGTAGTAAAAATGAGAGAAATTACGATAGGTAATAACATTAGGTAGTAACATATCTAATAGTTATAAGAATGTGGCCGGCGGTGAATGGGGAAGGAGATTTAGAAAAACTAATAATCTTTTCACGGGAATCTACAATCATGACATCGAATTGTGAATAAGAAGTTCCGGATTGGGGAGTCCGGTTCCGGTTGTAGATTGCCGGTTACAATAATATCTTTGTACACGGCAAAATAGTCATTAAACTTAATTAAAAAATCAGTAAAAAGATGACCATGCGGGAGACCGTACATTATTATAAGTAGAGCATTCCTCGACGACGATTTGATATCGAGAAAATGATATTCAGGTGTATTGATGTTCGAGTATATTGAGCATTCGAGGATGCTGTACGACAGAGATTTGTGTAGATAGCAACCAACACCGCCGCCTTGTACGTAACGCGTCTCTACTTCAGCAAAGAGCGCTTGATCATTTCTAACAACGTGGGAATCGCTTGTAGATACGCAAGAGGAATCGATGAGAGGAGTAAGCTATGTTTCAGTGACTGCCAAGATATGGGTCGAACAATCAGATAATAGTATTTCGACATCATGCAAATGTGCACGGAGTGGGTTGACATTTGCGCAAGAGATGTTTAAGAAAGAAGATATATCAGCAGTTACATTTTGTGTTTACAAAACAATTATTCTTTATTACAATTTATTCTTATATGATATTAAAATTCCAGTGCCTTCACAGCGGTCCCCCCATAAAAATATCATTAACCTCCTGGCAAGATAAATTCCGTATGGGTACGGAACGTTAATCTCCTGGCCACGGCTTAGTGCTGTACCTTACAAAAATTAGGGCCATGAACGACAGTCTTCCCTATTACGGTTCCATACCAACCCATGGTTTGGAGCCATATCCTAAAAACCAGTGCCACTACAGCAGTTCCCCCATTTACCCCACTGATATGACCCCCTCGAGCAACAGTGTCAAAAAAATTAGTGCCACGATCGACAGTCCCCCCGTTATAGGCCCTGCAGCATCCTTTCGAACTGATTCTCTCGCAGATCTACAGCTGTCACAATTGTCGTTAGAAGCCAAAGTTATATTAAAGGTAGTTGGGATTGCCGAAAAAATTAAAATCTAATAATATACCATAAACTTTTAATTAATGTCATTATTTAATTATATGTAGTATCATTATTTACAAACGTTTCAGTGGATATTTTAAATATTGTTGTTGATAAACATTGGTCGAAAATTGCATTTCTTATTAAACCGAAAATGAATGTAAATATGGTCTTAGTTTAGTTCTTAATAATTTTATAAGGACTCCAATTCTTCGTAATGCGGTCGATAATATATAATTTATGTAAAACAAAGATACGTCTCGACGAACAAGTGAGTCACCCTAGTGCTCACTTTTTTAAAATAAATTATATATTATCCAACGCATAACGAAGAATTTGAGTCTTTATATAATTTTACATATCGACCGTAAATCAATGATATACGTTCTTAATAATGCTATCTTTTCTTTTCAGAATAAATTCTATAAACAGATCCATGGTGTACCAACCCATTGGGTCACCACTATCATCAGTGGGTGCTAACTTGTTAATGGGATTTCCTGAAGATATCTTAATTAAAGCTTCCTGTGTGCCATTTCATTAGCTATTTGGCAAAATAAGTTTTATACGAAAAAACGCAAAATTGGAATTTTTTCAGTGTTTGAGGCCAAAGCTGTAGAAATATTCAACGCAGGTAAAATGCTCTTGTGGATGCATTGTTTTTTCAAGCCCTACAACTTCTTCCTATGTGCCATTTGGTGAATCAAGATACATGCGATAAACATTTTTCAGAAAGAAGATTTTTCTATTTTTATGTTCTAACTTTAGAAATAACTTTAAAAAATTTTGAAAATGAGCCCTCACTCATTGAAATAACTTAAAAGCGATCCGAGTCATCCCAGATCGAATTTTGGTATAGGACTTTTTTGTTAGAAATATCCTGGAGAATTCCTCCTCAAATATTGTAACCCAGTTCTTGAACACCCAGTACATTATTTTAATTTAACAACAACAGCATTTTTAGCAGAACCCCGGTGAAACGATCCAGAACATGTGATACTAACCCTAAACCATGTAATCATGAACTTTAATTACCACTTATGTGTGGTGAGAAAATGTCATAATTTCGTTTATGAGTGTGAAGTATATTTTTGATCTTTTTTTTTTATTATTTAAATTATTAAAGATTGTGAAAGGGACCCATATCGGGAGCGAAACGTATTCTGTGTAGAGTTTTTATTTTTTATTCAATATCAATATCCAAAAAAAAGCCGCATTGTGACGTTCAGAGTATGCTGAGACCAGGTGGGTGAAACTGTTTCGTTCATAACGTTCTCGTTGTGACCCCCGGGATTTGCGATCACTAGATGGCGCTACTATACATGGGCTTGGCAACCAACGCACAGATGTTTTCCTGATTACGGTCTCGAGATATGACGATTCGCAGTTTTGAATCGGATTGGCAAAATACATATTTGCTCCAGGTCTTTAGGATGACCGATTACGGGGACTAGGTATCGCTCTCAGTAGTTTTTCCCCATTTTAACTAAAATACGTGCACCAGATGTTTAAGTTCGCTGATTACGGGGTCTAGGTATCGCGCTGCATAGTTTTTCACATTCTCGAAGGACAACGGATAGAGGCTATAATGAGATGCAACATAGCGAGGACTCAGAAAATCTCCCTGATAGATACCGCATTGGAACTGAACCAGTTTAAATGTTGTTCTACATTTGCCCGGATATTATAACCAAACGCGTTTTCTAAAGAGGCATAGTTCCTCTACACTTCTCGCTATGTTTGGGTGGATACGAAGGCTTTTGAGTAACAAACAAGCTCGTGCGATGTTGAATCATATACCTTTATGTAGTCCAGACCGGCTATGGAGAGATTTCGTTTGTACACTTGTATCCACTGACACACCGGATTCACTGCATTCTTAATACGATCGTTCGAGATTTGGTGAATCATTTGTATAAAGTATTGGTTACTCGCATTAGGTAAATCCCCAAGCCAGGGCGGAATACGTAGGTCTCCAGTTATTTAAGTGGTGAATATTCGAGTGAACCGAAGTAAACTTCTTCCACCAATAGTTGTTAATTGCATCCCAGCCTGGCGAGGAGAAATTCCTTGCTGTTGTGATAACATTATTCGCCTTGAATGCATTAATGGGTGGGGCTTTACTGTGTTCTTCTAGTCTGTCACACAACTCGGTCAAGATTGTAATACCTGGAGTAATTGAATTAAACCTAGGTATTTGCTCGTAGATGCTCCCTTAGAATTCCATCGTAGGAAACTCGCGTGGGGCTGGGACTCGATGTTTGAAGAGGTCGCAAGGATTCGTCGAAAATAGTATCAAATTCCCTCCTCATGTTTCTGAACTCTTTTTGGCACTCGCCCAAACCCGAATTTCATCCTCAAAATGTTGCTTAATGTTCAAACACTTCAGCTTATTTAGTGTATGATAATGCGTCCGCAGTTGATGTGCGAACCTGTTGACTTTGGCCGTAAATGAACAGCCGGATATTACATAGTCGATCATACAATGAATTCGAGAAGCGGGTCTCCGTGTTAATTGAGCCGTGCATTTTGCCATCTGTATTTCATCATCAAAGTCAGCCAATAGGAGCAGAAGATGCGGCTTTGTCGGGAAGAAATTCGAACTGTCACATTATCGGCGAACTTCCGAGCATACATACATAGAAAATACCCATCGATAAGACTCGCGCTTCTGTTTTCGCGCAATAACCTATAGTTCCAATGTGACAAAATTTAATAACTATAAAAAATAACTAAAGAAATTCAGTCACGAAAAAGAACCATTTTTAAAAATAAAATATTAGCTGAATTTTAAAACTGTTGCAATAATATTTTTTAAAGTAAATTGATAAATAGAGGACATAGGTAACTTAAATTCACTTGGAATGTTGCAAATTCGCTACAAATTTTGTATCGATTTCCTTTTTAACGACTTTAATAAAATTTTACCTTATGGAAAATTAAAATTAAAATTTATTGACTTTCAGCTGTACGCAATCTTCCATTTTCAGAGCGATTAATAATAATTGAAAATTTTTATGACCTGATGATACCTTTTAATGACATTGAAATCAATTCCCATTTTTTGTTTAAACTTTAAGTTATGTACACTTGTTCTCATAGGGTTAATTGATTTTATAGAAGACAAAACTAATACCATTTGAGGCTAATTCATTGGTTACCTTAAGCCATTTTCTACTCAGATAAGGTTTAAGTCAAACCAATTTTCATGGAATTTTGAAAAACCGGAATTAGAAAAAGAACATTTTTGTATATCATATTTGCATAAACAATAATAAAAATACATCGATGCATATGTTATGCGAATATTCAAGACTCTGAGAGTATAACGCATGTATGTAATGCATGTAAGGGGCCCAGATAATGTGAAAAATGTGGTTTTTAACGGTTTGAATACAATTTTTCTTACCTTCTGAAATCTTCGTTCTCCGGATTTAACGTTTGGACAAAATAAGACAACACTGCCTTCCCTTTCTCTACTTTCTTGACAACAAAAACAACTTTGTTCTATTTTCCATCGCTTTGATGTTGATACCTATAATTAAGTTAATATTATTTATATGTATTGTGATCGAGTGGGTTTAAGTTCTAAGCATTTAATATTATGTTTTCATGTTCATTCGTGTTAATCATATGTTAATCATAGCATTACATAATATACCTTGTGCACTGTCTGTATGAAAAATCTGTAAACTCCCACTTCAATGTTTGAAACGAATTTGTGTTGTTTTCCGACCAACTCGTAGAGAGAGAGAGAGAGAGAGAGAGAGAGAGAGAGAGAGAGAGAGAGAGAGAGAGCATCCGAAATGTGTGAGAGAAGCCTCGATACGTCACGTGCGATCAGCTGAGCCTATGTAATTTTCGCCAATTTATTGCGGACCGTTGCGTAGGACTGTACAGGTAAATTGTCAGAGTAGTTACCTAAATTATTTTGTTTTAGTCTTTACGCAGTTCATTCTTTTTTTTGTGAAAGTGCGTTTCCAGCGGGATAACTCGAGAGTCCCCGTTGTTCATTTTCGGCAGTTTCGGTGGTAAGTCCGACTATTTCTTTGGTTGATTTTGAAAAGAGTATTGTTCTCCTGTTTCGGTCTTGCGAGTCGGTATTTCATTAACTATTTATAATATAAAATATAGTTATTTGATAAGTTTAAGTGACAGTTTAATTATTTCTCTTCCCATCATTTTAACTCCTTAATTCTTAAAATATAAAGTGTGAAAATAAATTCCCCCGCAATAATAAAGTAGCATGATCTGATTCTTTATAACATTCGTAACATAAATGCCTTTTTAATATTTTTTTAAAGAAATGCATTATTATGTTATTAATACAAATTCCAAATGTAAACTTGGGGGCTAAAATTTTAGAAACCTCAATTTATAATAAAAAATAACAAAAATTAATAATAATCATTGTTTCTCCTTCTCGAGCACAAAACTCTTTTTCGAGTTGTGGGAGTATCCGACTTCAACAAGGATTTTCCAGTGGCCGTTCTTTATAACGTATTTCTCTTGTTTTTACGGTTTATATTATGATATTTATTAGTGTAATTCATAATTTTATATATAGTAATGAAAAAAATTCGCGAAGCGCCAAATATTTGGAAAATCATCGATATTAATAAAAAATGCTGAAACACGTTGTAACGATATTTCTAGTCTTTTGTCAAATTATAAAAGTATAATTTTCTTAACATTTAGGCATTTTACTGAAACCCCAGATGCATTAGTATCAAAGGTAAAAATAGGAAATTCCGTTTTTATCAAGAATTGCTATTCACCTTAACTTTATTTTTGACCACTGCATCCCTGCGAGCTTCCCTAAGTCTGAAAGATCAGAAATAGAAAATGGGAAAATAACTTCAATTATATTCAGTTAATTATTAAATTATTAGAACCATTTAAAAAACATAACTTTACATGGGACAATGAGCTACAAACTAGGTGTTTAAAATTATCTTTTTCTTTTCATAACCCGCACAATTATGCAACGCAACCCAAATATCTCATGGGTATCGAAAAAATAAATAAATAAATATATTATCGCAGTCAATTCATATGTTATACATAATTTCTGTGTCTATCACACATCGTCAATTTAATTACAACAGAGTATCGTTATATTTCCTGTTACACATAATAAACGATAACTTTACATTTAAATGAAATCATTCTTGTTTCTATAACATAAAAAAAAGAAAGCGAATAGTAAGACAAGTCTGTCAATAAAATGAAATTTTCAGAAATTGACTTCATTGAATGAAATTTCATCCTCGTCGATTGAAATTAGTTATCCACAGTGTTAACAATTACACATTGGAGAAATGGAGCTTACTTGAAAGACACAAGTACCAAGTGGCCAAGTCAGGAGTCGTTGAAAGTATGTTCATTCCGACAACAGGTCTTGAAGTCCAATTTCAGCGGTAATGAACTTCGACATCCAGTTCAATAAAACGTTGTTCCAATTTGAATAGAAAATTCCCACAATTAGCAGCAGGAGGTTTTGTGATTCTTCTCACCATGATAAAAATAAAATGTTATCACAACGGGAAAAAAATACTACAATACGATACTCTACAAAATCAAAATTTCAATAGAATGACATTGGATTAGAAACCAAATTTTGCAAGTTGATCCCTATAAAATTAATCACAATTTGAACTCATGGGATTATTAACAAACTCTTAAGGCACAAAATATTCCTACACCTCACCTTCCGTTTCTCTGTAGGTTTCTCTGTAGGTTCAATCGAACAGCAGACGCACAAAGAAAAAGCAGACGCGACACTTTCATCACACAAAGCGGCTTACCCCTTCTTTACAAAGTTTCTCCAAACCATTGTACTGCATGAAATCCTAAAGCCCGGCTAAAATCTCCTGCACAAAACAAATGCACCTTATATAGTTCATGTTTTATATGCTGCGCCAAACGACCGATATATTCCAACTATTAAAACAATACTCATACAAGGTGAAATGATTGTCCAAGGAATCTGTCATTTTCGGGATTACGACCCTCGCTTGTAAAGGGCACGAGGGGACGAGGAGGGTCAAAAATTTTAAATGGCAACTTAGGTCGAGTGAAGGCTCATTTGATAGGTCTGTTCTGCATGATTTAAGGGAGTTCCCTTACATCTCACTTTTCGTGCAATAATTACTGCACACGGTGGGCCTGAACCAAGAAAAAAGTTTGACTAAAATGCAACCAAAATCTGATTCATGGGGAATATTCTGTATCATATTAGAAGTAAAAATCCGTTGAGATCCAAATCCTAGCTGATCCTTTTCTCGAGATATCGACGTTTTCATTTATTGAATTTTGCGCTTATTAATAAAACATCCAGTTTTAATATTTATAACTACATGTAGGCTAACTAATCATACATAAAATTTTGTAAATATTTTTTTTGTATGTATATACATGTAAAAAGACCTTCTAAACAAGACTTGAATGAAGTAAATTGGATAATATTTGTCAAACGCGTGAGTTTTTTGTATACGTACCAAGAAAAGGATCAATTAGGATTTTGATGTCAACGGATTTTTACATCTAATATGATGCAGAATAATCCCCACGAAGCCCATTTTTGGTTGCATTATAGTCAAACTTTCGTTTGGTTCAGGCACACCGTGTGCATCAAATGATTAAATTGATATCCATTATATACTTGGCAGTGTGCTGATCGATTGTACATACTCTCTCTTAAGTTTTGAAACATTTTAAATGATATTACGCTTTGAAGTCTGATAATTTTTCACAGATCAGGTAATATGATACATTAAGTTCTTCGGAGTGATATTGAAAATCCAAATAAACCTCCGTCTAAAAGTGCACAGGAATGCAACATTGCTCGAAAATCGGTTCCAAATATCTTAAGAAAACAGCATTGTCACCTGCATAAAATGAATTTTACGTTAGGTTTAATTTCCAGACGAGGCTATTTTCAAATTAAATAGATCTGTCATCCGGCAAAATTGTAGATACTTATTAGATAATAATCCGCGTTGCACGGAAGATTCTCATACACAGAATCCTCAAAATGTAAAGGGCTGGAATATTTTATTTTATTATTATTTTATTTATTGGTTGAAACATTAATTCCGAAAACTCCATTCGCCTTTTAACTGCTAAAATCGTACTACGTCCACAACAGGTAACATGAGATGCATTTGAAAATGTTTGGTTTCAGCAGGATGGTTCACCACTACAATATGCCTTTGTAGCACATAATCTTCTGACCCAGAAGTTGCAGTCCGTCCTCGTTGCCAATGCAGTTAATGAACATATGGCTGTTGTGAGGGCCCAATCGCGAGTTTACGCAACTCTCGCTAGGTGTCCGTCTCTACTGTGGGGAGTCATTCTCCAGCGTTAACGCTACGAAAGTACGCAAAAATGCAGCTAAGCACTTTTTAGCAACATGAGTTGAAAAAGACCAATTGGAATCAATCAAACCCCCCAGATTTTTAGCCACTTCAACTATTGGAAGGACATTTCCTTTAATTATTATTCTATTTTCAACTATGTTAACTTTACTAAGACGATTGGAAATGCCAACTAATAAAATTTGTTATTTAGTAGAATTTAAAACTAGTGCGTTATTGTCCGCCTATTCTACAAACTTGTTCAATTGCATATTAAATATTTGAAATGCTTTATTTGTGTCAGTTATTGGAAACGACATCAAAGCCTGTGTGGCATCCGCATATCTTTTTAAATTAACAATAGAAGTGCTATCATAAATATCAATTGTTTAGATAATAAACCATAGGGAGCATAGTTTAGCTCCATGAGGACAACCACTATTAAGAAGTTTCTTATCGAAATTGTTCGTTGCATTATCAATTACAACAGATTGTACAAGATGACACAGTGAACCCGTAAAAAGAAAGTTTGGCCAAAATAAGTTCATGATTTAGTGTGTCAAATGCACGTCTAAAATCTAGGAGGTCGATTATATTAAGCAGATTATGATCCCAACCCTTAAGAATTTAATTGGAAACACCAAGAAGTGCAGTTTCACAACTGCAATATCGCCAGGCTGATATACTGGAAAAAGTTTATATGTATTAAAATAATGAAGTATTTGATCATACATTATCCTTTCAATTTTTGTTTAGAAAATTGTCAGTCGGCTGATCGGACGAAGATCTGAGAATTGCAAAAGTTGTGTAATTTTTGGTAAGGGACGCACAATGGCGTGCTTCCAAATGTCTGGAAAGTTGCATGTTTCAAAAATGCCATTGATAAGATGTAAAATGTCAAGAAGGAAATATTTAAAAATTCTAAGCAACATCTCCTCAGAGATATCATTTGCAAATGCAGAGTTACAATTTACGGAACCTATTATGAAGATTAATTGGCATTGAAATTTTATTAACAGAAAAAGAAACTTCGTTAGGCAGTTTCGTAGATCTGAAGTTTCTAAAATATCGTAAAGTTAGAGGATTAGGAGAAATTGTGGGAATATTAATGAAATGATCGTTTACTTTATTTACATCTCTTAAAGCTATTGGGATTTCGGGAAGAATGCATTTGTGATCCCTAAATGTAGCGGAATTTGTGGTAACACGTGTTGCAGAACTAATCAATTGCCGAACGTCATTGTCTTGGAACCATTTGAGAAGTTTAGTTGCATCTGATTTTCCAGAATTGAGTAGATTAATTAAAATAAAATAAACCTACCAATTGCTTTAGATGTTAAAATGCCATAGTTTGGAAATTTCTAAACATTTCAAACACCTTTCATCGTAATTGCACGGATTCACAAACGTTTAGGCTTTGTCGAAACATTTATAATCTCAACTAGTAATGAAATTAACAGCGAAAAAAGGTAATAGAAAAAAGAAAAGATAAAAATTATATTCAATAACTAAAAAGTTGTTACAATTTCGATTTGACAGTTACTTGGAATAGTCTGGTATATGAATATGTTTTGTTAGCATGCAATTATAATAAATCTAAAGAAAGTGTTACGGATGCTGGCTACGCACATAATAGCACTCGTAACATAGACAATACTTGCCTTTGTAAGATCGACAAGACACACACCGACAGGCCCGATTCGGCGTCACACGTAGATTGCACACGTGCTACAACTTACACGGGGAACCACGGGTTCCTCTAGCTGCATGCCCAAATAGTCAAGAAAGGAATGGGCCATGCCAAAGCTCGAAGTAAGACAATCCATAAGATCGTGACTCACACGCGCAAACAATAGTACACGTGCCCCGAATCGCCGAGTTGACGAATAGGTCAAAGGGGTGAGAGATTCCTGGAAGATGACACGTGGCCAACAACAAGTGCAGGTGTCCATCGCGAAGGAACGATGATCTCATCGACATTTACCCTATAAAAAGGTTTACAAAAAGACAACATCGAAAAAAAATGCCATACCAGGTCATTTTAATGTATTTTTGCCTCCTGATTACTAATATGATGATAAAATTTGGCGGTCATACAAACTAAAGCCGCTATTTTGAAAAAACCGTCAAAAAAATAATTTTTTCAGTTTTTTGCATTTATCATGAAAACTACAAGCGTTACAAAAAAATGTAGAGCTCAAAATTATCCACAAAGAAGTTCTGATGCGTTTTAGTTGTAATATCAATGGTAATACCGTAAAACAAGAGTGAACATGGAAACAATCAGATTTATAAATTCAGCCCACAATATTGTTTAGGTTTTGATAAATGTATTTACATTTCAGTAATTCCAAGTATCTCAAGTTGGCGTTGATTTGATATGTGGATTGAAATGTGGGTTAGATAGGCTAGTATAAAAAGGGGGAATCTAGGGGGCGGAGTACCCCAGCAGGAACGCGCTTCCTAGGTTCTATCATTAGAATTACTAGTGCTCAAATTTCACGTAGGTTCGTCAACATCTAAAGTGAGGATTAGTTAGGGAGGTTAAAGAGTTAGTTAGAGGTTTAACTGACTCTGCTATGATATGCATACACACACACACACACACACACACACACACCCGCCGGAGTCTTGCTGGTTCATTCTAACGGGCGCGTCCCCAGGTGGCGGATCGGGGAATGCTGGTAAAAGGTATCGGAGAAATAAAATACCCGACGCGGACCAAAGAACTAGCTAGGGGAAGGAACCCCGAATAAGAAACCAAGTATGGAAGATCAGCTGCAGATAAAAGCTTACGGTGCAGGGGTCGGATCCCCAGTACCGGCGTCGGGTACGAGTGAGCAAGCGGGCTCTCCGGCGTCGTTATCAGGCAACCGCAGTGTTGTTGGGGTTGGTCACTCGGCCCCAACAGCATTAAATGCTACAAGTGACATTCTGTCAGGAAAGGCGCAGGAGACTGCAAGTTTCGAGCGCCTAGGAGAAAAACTCCAACTCCTTGTGGAATTCATCCAGGAAAAGAAAAATCTCCACAAGGAGCTCAAGAATATGGCCAAAGGCACACTGCGTGCCTTTGGCCATTACGCCAGGGCACGAGAAAATTCGGGGGCTTCGCAGGCGTTGATCACCTGCCAGGACGGGGCGAGCCAAACGTCGCCCCTATTCCGTAAGCCCCCCGAACGGCCGGAGCGTAAAGGACCCTCGCCACTCAAGCTGCCAGCGACAAAACGGGTCAGGAAAGAAGCGGATAAAGAGGAACGCCCCGTACCACCAGCTGCAGAACAACGGCGGCAACCCCAGTCGGAAGACCAGGACTGGGTTACGGTGGTCAGAAACGGCCTAAAGAAGAAGGCGAAGCAGCTGCAGCAACAACAACCGCAACAGCACCAGCAGCAACAACATCCGCAGCAGCAACAACAGCAACAACGACGGCAGCAGCAGCAGCAGCAGGGAACGGATGTCGGTAAGGGACACAGGGGGAAGCCGGAATCAAAAGCCGGCCTTCGACCCTTCCGCCCCGATGCCATCAAGATCAAGGCAGCGGACGCTGCGTCATATGTCGACATCTTGAAAACCATAAAAGCTGCGCCAGAACTGCAACAGTTAGGAGAAAGGGTGACCGCCATCAGGCGGACGAAAGCAGGCGAACTGCTCATAGAGGTTGCAACGCCTGGCGTGTGCACCCAAGAGCTCCAAGCAGCGGCCACGTCCATCCTAAAAGGGACAGCTGTCGTACAGGCACTGTCCCATATGGAAGCCATCACCATCAAGGACATGGACGAGGCCACAACTCGGGAGGAGGTGGCACAGGCCATCATTGAGATGACTTCACCGGAAGCAGTGACCCCTGAGAATATCAAGCTCAGGGGAGCATATAGCGGAACCCAGGCGGCCAATATCTTGCTTCCCGTCGCAGTAGCAAACACACTGCTGCAAAAGGGGAAGATTAAAATTGGCTGGGTTAATTGCCGGGTTCGACTGCGCGAGGGACCCCCACGCTGTTACAGGTGCCACGAGAGCGGACATCTGGCAAGGGGTTGTAAGAGCGCGGTCGATCGCTCGGCGCAGTGCTTCCGGTGTGGCAAGGAGGGCCACAAGATTGAGGACTGCGTAGCCAAACATCGGGCAACGCAGGAGGTTGGAGCACAGACCAACAATGGCTAAGGTGCTCCAAATAAACCTCAATCACTGTGCGGTGGCCCAGGACCTGATGTTTCAACTGGTCAAGGAGGAGAAGGCCGATATCGCCGTCATCAGCGAGGCTTACCGGGACCTTTGTAAACCGAGCTGGGCGAAGGATTCCACCAGCAAGGCGGCCATCTGGGTGTGTGGGAATCTCCACATATCCAATAAGATGTTCGACCCCCTGCCCAGCTTCACGTGGGTGGAGGTGGCTGGTATAAGACTATACAGTTGCTACCTCCCTCCCAGTCTTACCATCGACGAGTTCCAAGGATCCCTGGAGGCCATCGTCGCCAGTGCAAGAACCTCCCGACTCCCGTTAGCGATCGGGGGGGGACTTCAATGCATGGGCGACGGAATGGGGTAGCGCGAAAACCAACCATCGAGGATATGCCCTCATTGAGGCCTTCTCGTTACTGGAGTTGGAGATTGCTAACACGGGGGGAAAGCCGACCTACTCCAAGGCCGGCAAGTCCTCCGTAGTCGACCTGACCTTCGTCGACCCAAAATTAATGGGGGACGGGTTGGGCTGGAAAGTTAGCGACCGATACACGGGCAGTGACCATCAAGCCTTGGTGTACCAGCTCCAACTGACCGGCAGACCAGTAGGAAAGGTGCAGAGCGCAAGCAAAGAGAGATGGGCACCGGCCACCTTCGATCGGGAAATGTTCCTCTACAGCTTGGAACAGACGGAGGTGGAGGGAACAGCAGAGGAGAGAGCCCGATGCCTCTCCCGAGCCATAACAGCGGCTTGCGATGCCTCTATGGCCGTGAAGACAAATCCTCGCGGCCGACCCCCAGTTTACTGGTGGAACGAGGAAATCGCAAATATCCGCCGAGAGTGCCTTCGGGCTCGAAGGCTGCACCAGAGAGCAATCCATAAGCCCCGGTACTACCAACTGGCCGCGGACTATGAAAGAAAGAAAAAGAGGCTCAAGATTGCCATCAAAGCCGCAAAAAGAAAGTGCTGGCAAGACTTTTGTGAGGAGGTGGACCGCGATCCCTGGGGGCGACCGTATAAAACGGTCATGAATAAGATCAAGCCCAGGGGACCCAACGCACCATCATGTCCATCCTTCCTTGGCAAAGTCGTCGGCCATTTATTCCCAGAACAGCGGGAACGGCCGATTGGCACTGGCCTGATGGCAATTGCTGGTGCAGCCGAGCTGCCAGATGTTACCGAAGCCGAAGTAATGATGGCTGCTAAGAAGATCTCCACCCGTAAGGCCCCAGGAATGGATGGGGTACCTGGAATGGCAGTGAAGATCGCAGCGCTGAATGTGCCAACCATCTTCACATTGACATTCAGTGCTTGCCTGAAGGAAGGATGCTTCCCGGCGCAGTGGAAGGAACAGAGGTTGGTGCTGCTGTCTAAGGGAAACAAACCCCCGGACGACCCATCCTCATTCCGACCGCTCTGCATGCTTGACATCTCCGGGAAGCTATATGAGAGGGTTATCTGTGCCAGACTGGAAGCAGCCATCGAAAATGCCGGAGGTCTTTCCGAAAACCAGTTCGGATTTCGGAAGGGGCGCTCAACCAGCGATGCAATCAGCCGAGTGAAAGCAATAGCCACGGATGCCATCAGTGGCAGCCGAAACACCAGGTGCATGTGTGCCATCATTGCCCTGGATATACGGAACGCATTCAATTCGGCCAGGTGGGATTGCATCATGCAGGCACTCGAAGATCTGAAGGTGCCTCTCTACCTAAGAGAAGCCATCTCAAGCTACCTAACAGAACGAACCCTGTATTATGACACCGATGACGGCAGGCACTCCTACAACATCACGGGAGGCGTGCCACAGGGTTCGGTTCTGGGACCCTTGCTCTGGAACGTCTTATATGACGGACTGCTCAGGCAATCCCTTCCAGACGGGGTGTCCATGGTAGCTTTTGCAGACGACCTTGCACTAATCGTCGTCGCGAAGACCATCGACGAGGTGCAATTTAGCGGAGATGAAGCTATCGAGGTAGTAGCTAGGTGGTTGAGCAACCATGGGTTAAATCTGGCGGCTGAGAAGACGGAGGCGGTGCTCATCTCTCGAACGAAGAAAAGGGTATACGCCACCTTCACGGTGGAAGATAGGCAGATCAGGACGGTGGACACTATTAGATATCTTGGAGTCACTCTAGATGCGCGGCTGTCGTTCAAACAACACCTAATGAACGCAGGCGCAAAGGCTTCCAAAGTGGCTCGTACGCTCTCCAGCATCATGCCCAATATGGGGGGGGGGGGGCCGAAACAGCCGCGACGGTCCCTGCTTTCATCGGTAGTAAGCTCCGTTATCCTTTACGGGGCACCGATCTGGGCTGATGCCATGAACATCCATAAGAGCTACGGAGCCACCTGCCGGCGGGCTTATAGAACAGCCGCCCTAAGAGTGGCCCGTGCCTACCGTTCTGTATCGGACATCGCTCTCTCGGTGGTCGCGGGACTCCCTCCCATAGACCTTCTTGCTATGGAGAGGGCAGCAGTACACCGCGAAGGCAGGTGTATAAGGCAGGACATCGCCGACCAGGAGCCGAACCACGACAAATGGTCCATGAGGACCATAGAAGAGTGGCAAAAAAGATGGGATTCAGCGGAGTCGGGGCGGTGGACCCACTGCGTCATCCCAGATGTAGCAAAATGGACGGGCAGACAACACGGATACACCACCTTTCATCTCACCCAGGTGCTCACCGGGCACGGCTGCTTTCGCAGCTACTTACATCGTTTCCGCATTTACCAAAGTACGGAGTGCCCGGCATGCCCTGCTGTCGACGAAGACGTGGCCCATGTCCTCTTCCACTGCCCGAGATTTGCAGCGGAACGGGAACAGTTCCGGATCTCGGTAGGAGGACCACTAACACCTGAGGGCATTGGGGAATGTCTGCTTGCCTCACAAGAGGGATGGGACGCGGTGGTCATAATCGCCACCTCCATCATCGATAGGCTGAATGCCATCAGAAGAGAAGAAGACGGAAGAGGCAACAACATCGCCCAGACTTGAAGAGCCAAAACATCGGCGGAGGGCCTACTGAGGCAAAGACTGCCCCCCTCGAAGTAATGCCTTGCGGCGGTTTCCGAGGGGGGAATCACAGTCTGAGCGGAGGTGGTTTTAGCGGGTGGGAGCCCCGCACTCCTGCTGGCACCGGCTGGCAGGGATGGCTGGTAGAGCTTTCCATCGTCGCTTCGGAAAAAAAAAAACACACACACACACACACACACACACACACGCGCACACACACACACACACACACACACACACACACACACACACACACACACACACACACACACACACACACACACACACACACACACACACACACACACACACACACACACACACACACACGCCCACACACACACACACACGCACACACACGCACGCACGCACACACACACACACACACACACACACACACACACACACACACACACACACACACACGCACACACACACGCACACACACACATACACACCCACACACACACACGCACGCACACACACACACACACACAAAGTTCATTCACCTCTTACCAGACTGGTACAAATAGAGTTTTCGGCTTGGTACCAAATAAACAAAATATGATATATGAAATGTCTTTATATACAAATAATCATCTATAAAAAGTTTATGCGCTTCTTACCAGACTTGTATAAATAAAGCTGACAGCTCTGGTATCAATTAAACAAAATACGATATACAAAATGTCTTTAGATTAAAATAATCTTCTATAATAAGTTTATTCGCTTTTTACCAGACTCGTTTAAATAGACTTGACAGCTCTAGTATCGATTAAACGAAATACGATATAATATGTCTATAGATGAAAATAATCTTCGATAGTAAGTTTATTCGCTTCTTACCAGACTCGTATAAATAGGGTTTACGGCTCGGTACCAAATAAACAAAATATGATATATGAAATATCTTTATATACTGTAACCTTCACGTTTTGCCTCGTGTGGTTCTGAATTGTACTTCTCAGAATCTTTTAATTCATGCTCGATTTGCTTAATTAACGATTCACCGGAAGTTAGTAGTATTCCAGGCTCTAATCAATTGTAAACATATAGTGTACACACACACACACACACACACATACAGACGACACAAGGAAAGGTCTTGTAAATAAGAAGAGAAGTCTTTTATTTACACGATGAAAATAGATATTTATTTGATAATGACCTTGACCTTAACCTTATCCTTAGTTTAACCCATTAACGCTCAGACGGCCGAAAAATTGTCGTTGACATTGATGTAATTTTTTTATATGAAAAGGGCACTCAAAAAAATCGGCATGAGCAATTTCTGATGTAAAATTGATTGCTCTTTCAGAATCTGCAGTCAAAAATTATTAATAATAAGTACTGAAAAAGTTATAAACGATTTTTTCTAAAAAAACACGATTTTCCGAGGAGAAAATTTCGTTTTACCCATTACTTCACAGGGAAAACGTAAGGGGACTGCCTCAAACGCCTAAAATCTCGCGTCCGCGGACTCTGAGCTACAAGTTTATATACTTACTTATTCCAAATTTTAAAATGGCCGACGGCAACATGGCGTCGTAGCCTCGAAAAATGATCTATAAGACTAATGTTGTGCTTGAATTTCTAATATTGACTGAAATCGCTTCAAACTTGTTACTCGGGGGTTTTTGGGGTCGCTGATTACGAATTTGAAGTTATTTTTACAAAATTCAAAATGGCGGATCCAATATGGCCGTCAAATTTTTTTAAATTAAATAAAATCGTTTAAAACTTGTCACTCGGGGGTTTTTCGGGTCGCTGATTACGAATTTGAAGTTATTTTTAAAAAATTCAAAATGGCGGATCCAATATGGCCGTCAAATTTTTTTTAATTAAATAAAATCGTTTGAAACTTGTCACTCGGGGGTTTTTGGGGTCGCTGATTACGAATTTGAAGTTATTTTTAAAAAATTCAAAATGGCAGATCCAGTATGGCCGTCAAATTTTTTTTAATTAAATAGAATCGTTTGAAACTTGTTACTCGAGGGATTTTGGGGTCGTTGATTACGAATTTGAAGTTATTTTTAGAAAATTCAAAATGGCGGATCCAATACGGTGGTCGAATTCTTTGAAATTAAATGAAATCGCTTGCAATTTGTTACTCGGGAATTTTAGCGGACGCTGAATACGAATCTGAAATCAGTCTTCAAAAATGGCTAAGCCAGAAATGGTCTGAAAATTCCTTATCAAAAATTGTTGTGTGTGTTTTATAAAATTCAAAATGGTGGATTCAGTGTAGAGCCGAAAGTTGTTTAGTCTGCAATTATAATAAATAATCCTACGGCCAGTTTTTGCCCGTTTGCCGTCGATTGTTTCGCCGTTGCCCGACTCTTACTGCGTGGAGGTGGACAAGTAAAAGAGTATTATTTTTTTTTTTTATTTTTTTTTTTATTTGTTTTTTTATTTTTTAATTTTTAATTTTTTTTTTTAATTTTTTTTTATTTTTTTTTTTATTTTTTAATTTTTAATTTTTTTTTTTAATTTTTTTTTTATTTTTTTTTTATTTTTTAATTTTTAATTTTTTTTTATTTTTTTTGTACTTTTTAAAATTTTTTTTTATTTTTGTTGTTTGTAATTTATAAAATTTTTTTTATTTATAAATTTTAATTTTTTTGTTAATATTCATTTTTTATTGTGGAGAATATGAAAGCAAGAAATGCATATATGCACATTACAGTTGATGCATTTTTGATTGGTTCTAGAATTGCACTTTGAAAAATTTGAGCAATTTCTTTTCAAGCTATCTCTTTTCAATTTGTGACTCTTCAGATCCTCAGCATTATGTTTCCGCAGGTACGTCTCAGCAATCTCTAAAGCCATTTCTTTAGTACCAATTTTATTCTGCCGTACCAAGTTTCTCAGTACGGTAGCATTCGCAATGGATGCTTGAATAATCCTCATCAATATGACCCAAGTCCACTTTTTTGACCTTATGGATGGCATTAAATTGCTGCAGTGAGCGTCATGCAAGTCAACGCCACCCATAAATTTATTGTAAAGTGTAAAAGCTGCAGGAAATGCTAAATCTGTCTTCCTTTTTTCCTCTGAGGAATACCTTCTGACCGAACCCATTGGTGTAACTCCTGCCATTGTTGAGAGTACAGAAACTAGTTTTGAATCTTTAACTGTGATGTAATTCATACCACTATTTTTGTCATGCTTGGCAACAAATGTCCCTCTTGGAGCTTTATCACTGATGGCATTTGTTATTTGCATCCTATTGGATCTAACGGTCCCTGTTGCGCGAATACCGACTTTTTTTAGATGGACCAGCAAATCCGGGCTAGTGAAATAGTTATCAAAGTACACATGATATTTTACGAGATTTCTTGGTACAACTGAAAGAAGTAGGTTTTGGAGAATACCAACAACAACGCAGCTTCCCAAAGCACATTTATTCAATGTTCCTTCCCTGCGAAAAAAAGTACTTTTAGCATTTTTACCGCAGTAAATGTCACAATCGAACAAATATCCGTCTGAACTACAAAGTGCCCACATTTTTATTCCAAAACGCATAGGCTTATTTTTCATGAACTGTTTCAAGATAGTTCTTCCACGAAACTTTATCATCATTTCGTCAACTGATAACGACGTAGAAAAATAACCAAACTGTCTCAAGTTCTTTTTAAAAATATCAAGAGGACGTCTCACTCGCCAAGCTCGATCGTCAGAATTTTCATCTCCAGCCTTGGACAGCTTTAGCTTCGACTTGATGCGTTCAAACCTGGCACGAGTCATAGCCTCACGTACAACCTCACAAGTCAAAATACGATTTTCAGACCAATAATCTCTTTGAGATTTTTTTGGATTAACAATTGACACAATGATTATTCCTAGAAAACGATCTAATTCACACAAAGTAATAGAGCAATCGTTCATCCTTGTAGCTTCTAGTATGTACTCTTTTAGATCCATTGAAAAGAAATATTCAAATAGTTCCGAAGAAGAGGAAGATTTTATTTTGTTTTGATCGCTAATAGACAGAAAGCTTTCATTCTTATATTGAGGATCGTATTTCATTTCACCGTCTACCCAATGAAATATGTGCTCAGGTTCCAACTTCAACTGATTTGACGTATAATTGTCTTCAATTGTTTTGTACGATGACTGTGGGATATCACCCAATTCCTTATAATATGAATTTGTTAGCTCATTATCGAAAGTTTCATTTTGTGAATCACATTCATAATCAGATACGTCAGAATCAATCGAACTTGGAAACACAAGCACATCGACGTATTTGTAATGTTCCTCAATTTCGACATTATCTGTATGATCAGAAACTTTTTGCCGCTTCGACTTGCGTTTACTTGACATCTCAAAATGAGAAAACTAAATAAAGAAGAATCACTAAATTATGTATTGAAATATGACAGAAATTACTAACGTTACCAACCCTACGTCTCATATACTAAACCGTTGTCTATTTCTGCATCGAGAACGCAAAAGAGCGCTGACAGTCGCGATCATGTCCAGCGGCGGTTTTCGTAACTAGTCTTGCGGACGCTTCACGTTTCGACTACGAAGATTGTCTTGAAATATAACGATTGCAGTGGTTGCTGTTCAGTATTGTTGTACACTATTGTATATAATGTGATGTTAGGATTATTAAGAGTCACGAAGTTGAAAAAGTTGACTTTAGAAGCAAGTTTCAAGCGATTCGGTCAATTTTCAAAAAGTTTGGCGCTATACTGGATTCACTATTTTGAATTCTTGAAACCTGTTTTCAAATTCGTAATCAGCGACCCCAAAAACCCCCCGAGTGACAAGTTTCAAACGATTTTATTTAATTAAAAAAAATTTGACCGCCATATTGGATCCACCATTTTGAATTATTTAAAAATAACTTCAAATTCGTAATCAGCGACCCCAAAAACCCCCGAGTAACAAGTTTGAAGCGATTTCAGTCAATATTAGAAATTCAAGCACTACACTGCGCGAGGCGGACGGAGAGTCCCATACAGTGGTATTCTGCCGGCATAGACAAGTTCATCGTGCGGATGCGCAAGGTGTTGGAAAAAAATGGCGATTATGTAGAAAAGTAGCCAAGACCTTGGCCTTTCCAACGGTGTATCGCTTTTTGTAAATAAATGTCATTTTCTATGAAAAAAAAAATTGGAGACCTTACTTTATTGTCAGCCCTCGTACATCACATCAGAAGATGAAGACAGTGAGTTAAAACATATGGATGAATTCGATAGTTATAACGAAAGTGTCATTACGACTCAGAATGATGATGTAGTGCATGGAAGTGGAGGCGATAATACAAGTATAAGTGAACCGTCAGTACCTGAACCCCTAACCCGCAAAAGGCAGAGAAATCCTGAAAAGTGGCAAAGAAGTATAAGGAAAAATTTATCAAACCATGGTCTCGAATACATTTCGTCGCACACAAATAAAATAGTACCTGCACGATCTATGAAAAGGACATGCGGTCCAGGATATAGATTAAAATGTGAGGAAAAAGTCACAACTGAAATGAGAGAATCATTCTTTGAAGAATTTTGGAGCATTTCTGAACATTCAAGGAAATATAGTTTCATACTAAGGCATGTAAATGAAAATCCGAGTGTTAAAAATAACTATACTACTACATCCAAACGGATTTATTCGAGAAAATACATTATCAGCTGCAACAACAAACAATTGTTTGTATGCAAAACAATGTTCTTAAATACATTAGATACAAGTGCGCAAATGGTGACAACAGCATTCAGTAAAGTAAAACAAGGAGAATCGAATCTTATGGATAAGCGAGGAACGGCAGAAAAAAGACCAAGAGCAATGGCTCCGGAAGTAGCAGAGAATGTGATCGAACACATAAATATGTTTGAAAGGGTAGAATCCCATTACACAAGAAAGGATTCTAGTCGCGAATATTTGGAAGAGAATTTATCATTAAACAAGATGTAAGCGTGGCAGTTGTGTTACGTTTTAATAACCGGCTCTCCGAATGACGTCACGCGTCAACAAATGAAGCGGGAACCAATCTCCGTCCCGACACCGACGACAACTTGAATCGAAAATTCTTAAAGACTGGTTACTCCTCTTCATCGGGAATCGGTGCATCAACTACTGCTTGCTAAACTTAGTGGATGCCTGACAGCTGTCAATTGCCCTCAAGAGACTAATGCACCATTTTTTTGGCATCATTCCCATTTTCTGGTAGCTGTCAAGTGCAGTTCGTGGTATTTTCAGGCATTCGTTATCTCGGAGCGGAACCTCGCCAACATATCGGTGAGTTCGTTCTGTGCATGTGTGAGTCCCACTACACGCTCAACGCGCTGTAGTACGTGTTTTCGTCGCCGCGCACTACGCAGGCGTCGCACGGCCTCTCTCTAATCGTTCAAGACTCGACTTCAGTGCCGACTTTGATTTCGACTTTCGTGCACTTGTTAGGCACCAGACGGCAGCATCTCCCGGGCACACGTCGCTCCGGCATATGTCGGACAAGAAGAAACCAACTATCCAGCCGCAGCCGCTCAACGCACCCAGCAGCTCTAGCATTGACGGAAAGACGGAGCACGCCTCACCGCTTCTGCGACCACCGATTTTATCGGGCCGCCCCACCACCGCATCTAAGTGGCTGGTATATCGTTCTAGCAGTGGTAGCTCGTTCGAAGACTTTGGTTTCGTGAAGCGTAAGCGCGATCGTCCGGCTGTCGCGGACGACTCGTATATTTCTCCAGCGCCTAGACGCCGCAAAGTTTCGCTTCCATCCATAGAGTTCCCATCTGCCTCGACGGCTACGATGGAGGCCACTCCAATAAATCGACACAAAACGTCACCAGCTCGTTGCAACCCGGGATTGACGAATGCTCTAGGGAGATTACGGCTGTTAAGAGCGCAATCGACGACATTAGGAACGATTTCTCTACCCGTATCGTAGCGCTCGATGAAAAAATCGAATCCCAGGACCACCTGATAAAGAGGATGGCGACCAAGCTAGAGGCACAAGAAAGGCTACTGAAAAGGCGAAACCTAATAATATCTGGTTTTCAACCTGGCCCGGCCCCGCTAAAAAGAGAGGTCCAGTCGTTTTTATCTACACACTTTTCTTTGGCAGGTGAGATAGCCTCGGCGAGAATAATTCGTGCCGACCCGGTGGCCGTCCTCGTTGAAGTAGCTTCCGAAGAGGATAAATATAAGATATTGTCGTCAAAGAAATCGGCCCTTAAAAACACAAGGTTTTTCATCAACCCCGACTATACCGATAAGGAACGATTTATGGCGTATAAAGCCAGAAAGGCAAGTCGGGCCGCCGCTGCCAAAGGCCAGTCGTTTAAGAAGAAAGGCAATTCTATCGCCATTAATAACACCTGGTTCAAATGGTCCGAAGCTGACCAGGATTACTCGACCCGCCTAAATGAGCCAACTCCTGAATCAAGGACCTTTTATTCGAGAGCGGCACAACAGGGTTCATCACGATCCTCTCCAGCAATGCCCATTGGCTCTGAGAACTCGACAATGCGCCAAAATTTTTGAATCTCCCCCGTCAACACTCACGAAGATCTGCTCGGAAGTCCGCCAACATTTTGTCAACGTCTGCACCACGCGTTAATGTTACTTGTAAATCGTCTCTAAATGTATTAAATATTGTATTTTGGAACGCTCGCGGATTAATAAATGTAAAAAATAACGATTTTTTCAGCCCGTATAAAATAATTAACTTTTCGGAAACTTGGTCAGATCGTGAAATAGACTCGGAGGCGATAGCCGCTGGTCATTCAAGAATCTTCACCCCCGCTGTCCGCTCCAGTCACTTCGGTCGTTGTAGTGGAGGCCTTCTGTCGTTAGTCAACCCAGAATTTACTTACACGACTCTGGCGGCTTCTCCGCATTGGCTCTTTTTCCACGCTAACACCCTACCGATTAAATTAGTAGTCGGCTCTTTTTATTTTCCGCCGAATTCGGATTTAGTATCTCAACTCTCGGCGCTACAAATAGAAATGGATTCCTTGAATGACCAGTATCCAGAAGCGATTTTTGTTCTTGGAGGCGACTTTAACTGTCGAGTAGGAACTTCAGACCCATACTCCGACTTCCCACAGATATTCGAAGGCTCGTCAATCCGCATGCGGAGGCAGACACACGATGAACTATGCAACACCCGTGGAGTCCTTCTGTCCGAATTTATGCAGACAAACAATTTCGTCTTATTAAATGGGCGCTGTACCAGCGACGTTCCGGCGCACTTTACTTTTCTCGGACATAAGGGCTTCAGTGTTGTCGACCTTGTGTGGGTTTCGGCTCTACATTTGCCCTTCATAGACGACCTAAAGACAGGCGACGACCTACACGGATCAGACCACTTACCGGTCTCCCTGTCACTACTGCTGATGTCGGAAAGTGCTAGAATAGAGACGCCTGCTGCCATGCCATTAGGGCGGGCAGCAGTGCGATTTTCGAGGTCGTTAGACGGGGTGAGTAACTTTCGCGATATTTTAAGACTGCCGTTGTCAGCTACTACCGCAGAGAACTCGGAGTCTCTCGATGCTCAATATGAGCTTCTCGTCAAATACCTGCGCGCAGCGGCGCTAAATGCAGGTGTATGCGTTAAATTTACTGTCAAAAGTACACGCTCTAGAACGGTATCTTCGAAGGCCTGGTTCGATAGGGATTGTACAAGCGCAAAACGAGCTTTCCACCATGCCCTGAAGCGTATGAGGAGAGACGCTTATTCTCCAAATTCGACTCGCGCCTTTAAGACCGCGAAAAAAACGTATCTAGACATAATAAAAAATAAGAAGCTCCTCTATGCAAAAGAGGTAGCGGATAAGTTCGCGGGCGTCCGGAATGCGGCTGTTTTCTGGAACACATGTCGCCAATATCAGAAAAAACCCCGTGCGGGTGCGCAGGTGTCCGGGGAGGCCTGGGGGGCGTATTTCACAGAGATTTTCCCCCCTGAAGAGTGCCCCTCAGAGACGTTTTACGGCACTTTTGACCCAGCTTTGGACTCGCCGATCACTTTAACAGAACTCAAAGACAGCATAAGGAGGCTGAAGGTGGGAAGGGCAGTAGGCCCAGATGAGTTACCTGCCGAACTTTTTAAGTTTTTGGAAGACACGTGGCTCTCTCACCTCCTGCTACTTTTTAATAACATCCTTCTTCTGGAGACCTTTCCCAAAGGCTGGGCTCGGGCTTCGTTAATTGCTCTCTTTAAAAAAGGCGCGCGTGACGACCCGGCCAACTACAGACTGATCGCAATCACTAACGCCATAGCAAAGATCTTCTCGCAGGTTATGTGCGGGCGTCTGACTGAGTGGGCGCTGCTAAGGGACCTGCTACCTGAGGAACAGGCCGGTTTTCGCAGTGGGAGAAGCACGGAAGACAACATCTTCTCGCTTCTCGCCACCATTCAGATTGTTTTCAGACGACAATAAGCGAGGCTATACGGATTATTCGTGGACTTTAAACGAGCCTTTGACTCTGTTCCTCACTCGCTTCTCTGGCGGAAGCTGCTCGGTCTCGGCGTTAGCGCAAAGCTTGTGAGAATTCTCTCCGCCCTATATCGCTCAGCTTCGGTGTACCCCAATATCGATAACTGCAACGTACAGGACTTCGACGTCTCGAAGGGGGTCCTCCAGGGTGAAATCCTCAGCCCTCTTCTCTTTTTGTTGTATATAGCCGATATCGTGGAATTCTTCCGGAGTGGGGGGTCGCGCGGGGTGGATGTTTCGCA
This sequence comes from Trichopria drosophilae, assembly GCA_030407085.1. Taxonomy (NCBI): domain Eukaryota; kingdom Metazoa; phylum Arthropoda; class Insecta; order Hymenoptera; family Diapriidae; genus Trichopria; species Trichopria drosophilae. Next base: position 72,690,158 of record CM059584.1, read on the forward strand.
CACACAGGATTTGCTGATGTTACTGTATGCCGACGACCTGACTATTTTTGCTTACTCGCCAGCAGATCTGCGCAGGAAACTAATTTTGTTATCGAATTACTGCCAAAAAACAGTTAACATTGACAAAACGAAAATCATCTGTTTCAGAAAAGCTGGCAGACTAAATGCATATTCGAGGTATTTTCTGTTCAGAAATAGCCCGGTCGAGGTTGTAGGTTCGTACCGCTACCTGGGTGTGCTGTTCTCCTCCTCTGCGCGCGGCCTATCGCCCACGGAAGATGCAATAAAGAGGACTAAAACGGCGGCAGGCGCTGTTCTGTCGTTGGTATATGCGGCAAGGATCGAGGCCTGGGATGCCTTTTGGAAATTATATGGCGCGATGATTGTTTCCGTTTTGCTCTATGCGGCACCATTTTGGGCCCTGCGATACTTGGATAAGCTGGAATCCCTGCAGATAGAGTTCTTTAACAGTCTCTTAAGTCTACCAAGAAACACTTCGGCTTACCTTGTCCGTTTAGAACTTGGTATTCCGCACATAGCGGTGGAAATTCTGTCAAGAACTATTAAATGGGTATCAAAAACTCTTAAACTGCAGGATTACAGATTGCCCAAGATACTATTGTTGCGTCTCAAAGAACTGGCGGACGCTGACGCGTCGCAGAGTACATTCAACTGGGCCCTCCAAGTAAAAGCTCTGCTGATCAAGGCCGGAGCGTCCGAGTTGTGGAGTAATTTCGACGCGGACATTTGGGATCAGCGAGGGCCCTCGCTAGTCGTTAAATTCGCCGAGTCCTCGAGAAGGTGCGTCCTCAGGTCCTATTTTAATTCTGACAATGTCCAGTTGCCTATTTATCGCCTCCCCGAGGACTCGGCGTACACCCTGTATCCTTCCCGTTTGCCCCTGCGCTGTCTTAAGGTAATAGCCCAATTAAGGCTAGCGACCGTCTTTTCACGCTCAATCGTCATTGCCGGCCAGCGATACACTTATAATCCGTTAGCCCCTTGTCCTCTCTGCAATCCCCGCAGGGGACTTGTGGAAGAGAGCGGAGCGGGTTATCTCCGTCCACAATTTAATTGTGGAAGAGTGAGGGGTCGAAGTGCCCGAGCTCGAAGAGGAGCAATGCTTTTGAAAGATCCGCTTCTCTTAGCAAGTTTTGAGAATTGACGACCTCACGGACCCGATCGTTCGGCTGGTCTGTGCCGACGAATGCCTGATCGTGAAACGACTCGAGAGACCCACCGTACTGGGGAGCTAGGGTGCGGTGTCAAGCCCCTGCCGGCGGGTTCCACACGGGGGAGCGCTACGGCGTGCCGTGTCCGTGCAGGCAGTAACCGCAGAAAGGGTTGGCCTCTAGCGGGCCGTGGCAACGTTAGAAAGGTTCTCTGAACCAACAGAAGCATCAAGGCAGGCAGCTTGTTGCTAATAAATGTGGTAGCTGACTTGTTGTATATCTTTTTTAAGTGTGCACAACCAGCGGTGCTGGCGCATCACTAAAATTTGGCCCCATTCCCCCATGGGGGGGGGGGGGGGGGTGCCTTAAACCCGAAAGGGAGGCAAGACACCTTAAATAACCTACACTCAAGTGTCCTCTCTGCAATATGACTGCAAACGAGTCGTTGCTGCACATTTTGACAGAGTGCCCCCTACTCGCTTCCACCAGAGTGGACTTTTCCGAATCGCTAAAACACCGACCACTTCACTCCTCAGGACTCCTATGCACCTTAATCTGCAGCAACGACGCGTTCTCAGCAAAGCTCCTTCATAACTTTGTGAAAACCAGCTTCAAAAGGAGAGCCTTTCTGCTCGGCGATTAATTTTAAGTGAAAATTGTTATTATATTGTAATGCGAACGCTACGCGGCTGGATGTACCCTTGCGCCTAACATTAGATTTAAGTCTCACAACTACCGTTTAAATTTTAACTATGTTATTCGATGTAAGCAACTGTACTGGAAAGTTTCGGAACTCATTCTCGATGGGTTATTATTCCCCAAATATGAGAAATAAATTATTACATTACATACATACATACATACATACAAGATGTACCGAATGTACGTGGAGTGGGCTGAACAAAATAAGAAAACAAAAGCAACGAAACATTTTTATACGGATATTTTTAATAACAAATTTAATATTAGTTTTTTTAAACCAAAAAAAAAATTATGCAATGTTTGCGAAGAATATAAAAATGCTATGGATGACGAAAAACAGAAATTGGAAGAAATATATAAAATTCACATCGCGAATAAGGAAAAATCTCGTAAAGGCGGCCGATAAAGTGAAAGCGAAAGAAGATAATGAAAAAAGTATGAGTATGATTTATTTCGATTTCCAAAAAGTTTATAGCATTCCGAAATCAGAAGTAAGCACATTGTACTATAAACGTAAATTATCGGTGTACAATTTTACTATTTATGATGTTATTTCCCGCAAGGCCTATTGCTATGTTCGGACAGAGAATGATGCCAGAAAGGGCTCGAATGAAGTTGCAAGTTGTTTGCTACATTATTTAAAAAAAAGAGCTTCTGAAGGGATTACAGACTTCTCAATGTATTCCGATAATTGTGGTGGCCAAAATAGAAACAAAAATGTCTTTGCAATGTTTATTTATGCCTCAAGCAAATATAATATAAATATCAAGCATACGTTTCTAGAAGTGGGCCATACGCAAAGTGAAGTCGATTCGGTACATGCTACAATTGAAAGACATTGTTCTGGAAGAAAAATATTTACGGCTAACGAATGGTGCAAACTCATAGAAGAAGCTAAAATAACATACCCAAAATACTCTGTAGTAAAAGTCACTTATAATGATATATTTGATTTTAAAGACATGGCAGAAAAACTAAACTGGCATAAATCTATGCCGAAAAACGGGAAGACGGCATCTAGAGCTCCAGTTCAAATTTCAAAATTTAGGCAAGTTTTTACAACCGGGGCGAAGCAAAATCAATTGCAATTTAAAACATCATTTGAAAATGATTATGAAACTCTTGTGACGAGAACAGAAAAAAAGCATGCCAATGTCAGTAGATATATTCTGAAAGAAGCATACAAATCCGTTCAAGGGCTTCCAGCAGCAAAATTAAAAGATCTACTGTCACTATGTAAAAAATCCATAATACCACATGAATTTCACGAATATTACGCATCATTTTCTTCAAATGCAAACAACGATTCGAATAATAGTACTATAAACGAGGAAAATGACTAATATTACTGTTTTCGTTTCTGTTGTAACATTTATGTATTATTTTTGAATGTAAATAAAGTTGATATTAAGGGGGTTCTAAGTTGGATTGTATTTCTAATAATGAAACGAGGATTTGTGTATCTTTCGCTTTGTTTGCTCGAAAATTTCGACCCTCTGGTACATTGGTTGTTCTTTGGTACACTGACAACTTTGTAATTTCGCTTTTTTCTGCATAATATATATATATACATATCCTTATTTAATAAATAATTGTTTTATAATTTAGGTACTTTGAACATGATCAGTATTTGTGTGTCTACTATAGCGAAAGACAGATAAATCATTAAATAACATCTGCATTTGCATAGAAGTACACATATCTTGTGTTCTGATGTTAAATATTATGTATTTTCACTACTATTACATTAATACCGATTGCTAATTGCAACAGATATCATTTTTAACCTGTGCTTAGCATTAACGTCCCTTGCTAGTTTCAAAAAATGTTAACAGTTTTTCAACAAAGATACGGATTTTTACAAACAGTTATGTTGATACGCCACACCACAAAAAACGCATTATTGTTGGATGCATGTACAAGATTGCGGACAGAATTTTTGTATTGAAAAACTAAAGGATAATTATTTTTTCAGGATTATCCTAATTCAATACTTCATCCTAGCTGGCGGTCGGGCTTATTACCTGATCGGAAAAGTGTAAATTAAGTACCTATATTGTATAGCTTACAAGTACTTGTGCGTATTTCATGAAGGAAAAAATATATTTTATTACCAAAAATATATATATTCAGAAACACCTAAAATTTATTTTTGTTATTCCTTTATTCTTTTATTGCATTTGGGGAAGAATTATAATAAACTTATATTTAACATGCAATGATATTGAAATATTCAATGAGATAAATTTATCTTGCACAGAACTACATGACGTATTCATATTAACCTAAGCTTCTGTCAAATTCATATTACACTGTTTTTTCTGATACATTCATCTTGCTCGAAAATTTGACATAAACTTTTATAGCACCGTATGTTGAGATACTTTCATATTGACCTGGTATTTAAAATATAATTATGTGAACGGGAGCCGTCGATATGTCGAGCGAGACCGCGGCTCGGTCCCACCCGAAAGCCGCAGGGACGCAACTATAACAAAAAGTGCCCCGGCCCTTAAATTTAGGATAAAACAACAACGAGAGCTACGGCCCAGCGTTGTGGAGGTTACATAGCCCCCTCAGAGGATTGGACAGCCATCTTCGATCAACGTAGATGCTGGCGGATCCTCTGACAGAAGCCACAATGCAGCCGTAAGCAAAAAGAAAGAAATACTACGGATGACACATTATTTGGAAATCTTACCTTATATGTTCCTGAAACCCAAAACTTGTAACAAAATATGCATAAAAATCAACAAGTTATAAAAAAGAGTGCCCGATACGTAATTCGTGCTAACAAAAAAAATAAATGTTCGTGCAATACCGACGATAGCAATTAATTACCCATTATCGAAAACATATGCACCGCCGATTCTGTCGTGTTCCGCCCCCCATTTCCATCTGACCCCTTTCCGCATCAAACTTAAGAGCTGGTCCTCGTCGCGCTTTTCGTCCGATTTGTATCGTGCCGGTGGTGTGTGCGCCTTGTCGCATAGTGTCAATTTCTGTCGCGACCATGTTTCATCGCATTTTGACATGTCCATCACTTTTTTCGGACAATCGTCCGACCTTTCCCTTCCGAAATAACCCTTGGCAAAGCAGATTGGTTGTGGAGGATCGAAGGTCTCCTCCATATCCTCCCTATGTTTCCCCTCTTCACATTGTGCGATTGAATTACCCCTGACGGGAGGCGATAATTCTGACTTGTCCTATGCATTCGGTGGACGAGACCGCATTTTGGCAACGGTACTTCCTTGTTTCAAACAATCGTCCGACCTGTCCCTTCCGGAATTGTCCTTGGATTGGACAAAGCAGCTTGGTTGTGGAGGATCGGAGGTCCCCTCCATATCTTCCCTATTTTTCTTTTTTTTTGCATTGTACGATTGAAAAAAAAACGTAATATCGAAAACTGATTACCCTCTTGGGTTTAAAATAAATTAATTCAATACTCTAGATCAATTTATTGAAACAAAAATTATTACTAAACGAATAAATCTTGATGATATAAGTACATATATTCCTCAATGTTTACAAGATCAAAATACATTTTCAGTTATTCATACCAACATACGTAGTATGAATAAACATTTCAATGACCTCGAAATAACAACATCCCAATATTTACAGAAAATCGACATGATAATTTGTTCTGAAACCTGGACTATACACAAACTTGAAATGTTTACGCTAAAAGGATATACTTCTTATTATAATTACAGCAAATTGAATAAAAGCGATGGTACTGTTATCTATATACGTGATACCATAAAACACTTCGTACGGGAAATTAAAATTGGCGAAATAACTGCGCTAGAAATAGACATTTGCGATTATTTTAGCACGAAATTAAAAATAACTGCTTTGTATAGATCTCATGCCATAAATGTCAATAACTTTATCATTGACTTAGAAAATTATTTAAAAACTGCTGGCAACGAACATATACTAGTAGGAGATATCAATATTGATATCTCAAAGCTAAACAATACATCGGACTCCTACTTAAATGCATTATATACAAATGGCTTTATCTCAGCTATTAATGATATTCCAACAAGAGAATTCAACCATACTAAAACCATAATTGATCATATCTTTATCAAAACGGAAATGTACATTAATCAAGTAAATGCTGCTGTCATTGAAACAACAATAACGGATCACTACCCAATACTACTGACATACACAACGTCAAGAAGCAAGAACACTAAGAATTTACAGGACATAAACAAGGAAACAACTACAATAAAAATTAACCACAAAAAGCTGTCATCACTTGCAGCAAAAGAAAATTGAAATTCAATACTGGAAGAAAGAATTCCGGACACCTGTGTCAACTTGCTCGTAGAACGAGTTAATTCCATAACTAAGTTAGCGTCTAATAAGAACTATAACTTGAAAGGGAAACGCAAAGATTGGATAACTAAAGGTATAATTAATTCAATTTGTTTCCACGATACTTTCGTTTACTCTGTAGTCTGTAAAAGTTGTTTCCATTTACCGTAAATGCAATATAAACTGTTGCCGTATATATAAATAAAGATACCGCCCGATATTAGGAATTAGATGGAAGGTCTACATTATATTTGAAACATATAAAAAATAATCAATTACAAGCTTATATTAACTACAATAACTTTTTTAGAAAAAATGTACGACTTGTAATTTTTGTATATTATTTCGGAAATTACAATAAAATATTGTACATTTATTTTTTTTAATATTACAGAGAATTCGATTCTTACAAATGTCATTCTGCAAAAACATATTGTTTAATGTTTTTAAAATTTATTTTCACAATTCATTTTTGTAAATAAAATAACTAATAGTAAACAAGTAAAAAATTATTTTCATTACAAATGTTGAGTAAATGAACAATAAAAAAGAAAAAAAAAAAACTAAAAAAATAACGCGCTGCGCTTCAACCCATGCGCTTGTACCACTCGACTACGACGAGTATACGTGATTTTAATTTTGGAAGTTCTGATAAAGTTCAACCCCCGTCATTTGTTTAATATTTTCGCGCGCCCGACCATATATTTTCCTCTCGCTCCGCTCCCCTCCCGAGGACCCCCGAGCTCAGACCGCCGACGACTGCCGAAGCAACCTGCGCGCGGAAGGTGCGCATTAAAAACGGCTCCTTTCAGCTGAAAACCGCTCCTTTCTAACGGCACTGACCATAATTAGTAAAATGATAATTACCAAAGCACCTGGACCGGATAAAATAAGCATTGCGGTATTAAAAACGCTAGCGCCCTATATATGTAAACTACTTTCACATATAATAAATTTGACTTCTGAAACAGGTCATTGCCCAGCAAACTTTAAAGTTGCTAAGATCACGCCCTTATTTAAGTCCGGTGATACAACTGATGTTAATAACTACAGACCTATTTCTCTAATATCAATTATAGCTAAAATTGTCGAAACCTGTTTAAAAAATAGATTAATTGCTTTTCTTACAAAACATAACTGTTTACATAATAGCCAATTTGGTTTTAGAGAGGGAAAATCTACCATAGATGCAATAGCTAAATTGACTCAGGGTGTTTATGATTCATTGGACAAAGGTAAACCAGCTATAGGAGTCTTTGTAGACCTGGCAAAAGCTTTTGACACGATAAATCATCACGTTTTAATTAAAAAGTTAGAGCACTATGGGATAAGAGGTATAGTCTTAAACTTATTTAAAAGTTATCTCAAAGATAGAAAACAATCTGTACAAATTAGTCAATATACTAGCGATTGTAAAATTGTCAATTATGGAATACCACAAGGAACTGTATTAGGTCCATTATTATTCATCATTTATATAAATGACATTTTTAATATCGAAATGAGCGGTCAAATTTTATCCTTTGCAGATGATACAGCTATATTGTTCACCGATAACACATGGGATAAAGTAATACATAAAGTTCAATCCGATATTCCTAATCTCATAAAATGGTTCAACGCAAATTTTTTAACAATAAACATTGCTAAAACTAAATTTCTAACTTTCGGTTGTTACACTGACAGTATTCCTACATTGGATAGAATCACTATTAATGTGGACTCTAAACAACTCAATATCTACAGTGACACTTGTGTTAAATATCTAGGCTTAACAGTGGATAAGCACTTTCGATGGAAAAATCATATTGACGAAATTATGAAAAAACTACGATATCTACCATATGCTTTTTCTAAACTTCGAAACTTTTTAAATACAAATCAATTATATCAAATTTATTATTCATTGTTCAATTCTATATTAAATTATGCTATTCTTGATTGGGGCAGCGCTTGTAATAACGCAATGAAACCATTAGAAATATTGCAAAAGAAAACTTTAAAATCAATGTTATTTAAAAACAAACTTTTTCCCGCCAAAAAATTATTTGAAATTTCTAAAGTATTGGATGTTAGACAAATATTTTACTGTGAAACTGCGAATTATTTGATAAAAAATCATGTACTAATACAAAATAGTCACACATTTAACACGCGTAGCAAAAATAATCTTTTTAATCAATGCCCAATGAGAAATAAAACAATTGGTCAACGAGCATTTGACTTTATTGGTTGCAAAATGACAAATATGTTACCGTTGGAATTGAGATTACCGAATAGATACACAAAAAATATAAAACGAAAAATAGGACGTAGTATACGAATGTTTGATATCAATATACTGAATGCGACGTTATTACCTAATGTAAATTAAGTTCTTTTTTTTTCGATCGTTAAGTTTTGCGCTCACCGATAACTGTAAAGTGTAACTTTCAATATTGTTTTGTTTTTTTTTCCCTCTCCTTTTCTTTTCTTTATATTTTATTATCTGTTTATTTGCTTTATTTCCCTTGTGCAGTCGAACGAGACTGTATTCAGGTCGCGGACGAGTATTGTTTACTTTTGCGATGCATTTATTGTAACGGGATGCGAAAATTGTAACGCATTCTCGTCTAATGTATAATACCTGAATAAATTTATTATTTATTAATTATCCCTGACAGGAGGCGATAATTCTAAATTGTCCTGTTCATTACGTTGACGAGACCGCAGTTTGGCATCGGTACTGCCTTTAGACGGCGAGATACCTTCGTTGCCATTTTTGTAAAATTTTGATTATTCGTATTTGAATAACACAGGAGATTAGTTTCGCTGCTTTGACCTTTCATCACAATGCCATCCGTGGGGTTCTCGGTCCTTACCCCGATTGATTGAGGAACCGCGCTTTTGTGCTTATTTACGACGTTTTTCAATCTCGCTCCCTCGCGAATCTTGAATAAACGACTAGTATTTCGGTTGATGTGGCGTACATTCTTTTTAAAAGAATTGTTGTCGCGACCATTTGTTAAAAGAACATCCCGCACAATGGTTACCAGTTTTCCGATGAATTCTGTCCGCATGCGCCCAGTGTTTCTTCCTCTTCCCGAAATATAGCCCGCAAGTTTTTCGGACTTTTCTTTGGGATGGCCCCCTGCGATTTGGTGGCTTTTTCCATCGGCCGCTTCACTTCTTCTTTTGGCCATGCGTATCGGGCCGCGTTTTGATTCACCCATCCTTTCGGTGAATCCCGTCGATCATACGCGTGTCGCGGTGGCGTGCCTCGCGGTACATCAGCCCAAACTTCGTGACGGTCGTCGCGGCGGTTCCCGGTACTCCAAGTCGGGTCCGACTTGGCAAACCTTTTAGCGTTGACCTCTCCCGCTTGGTCGAAGCGCCCTAAGAAGTCTAGGACTTCATCGATCTCGCGAAAGTCACGCATCATTAGAACATCCCGTAGCTGCTCGTTATAGTGGCGCCCTAATATGGCCACTTTTTGGGAGACAGTGAGTTGCATCTCCATATCTTTCATATCGCCTAATAAATTGATGGCGTACGCGGATCTTGAAACATTCATATGGGGATCGTGTACCCCGAACTCGATTTTTCTTCCAACGTGTTTCTGCACTTCCTCACTCCAAAATCGTCTTCGGCAGTGAAGTGCGAATTCTTGAAATGAATTGATGGAGTCTTCGATTACATTCCACCAATCTTTGCATGCACCGGTTAAAGCCTGGACGATCAGCAACTTCAACTCATATTCCTGGATATCCAGCGCCGTAAAATATTGTTGAAGGGCCTTTAAGAATTGCACCGGGTTATCCCCGCGCTTACCCGCGAACTTTGGCAATTCGTATTGCAGATGTGGAAGTCTTTGCCCGTCGATGACTCTGCTGCGTTCCGCGCATCGCGACGTGTCTCGATTGCGTTCCATATTTGCATATTGCGTCCGCGACGTGTTTTTTTTAGTCTCAATGGCGGCTATCCGGGTTATTTGGACCTAGTGCTCCTGGAATGTTTTCCCCAGCTCAGAGTCCTCCAATAATTCCGACAATTCATTGATGCGTACGATTGGTTCGCGCTGGAGGGCGTCGATACGCCTTCCCTGTCGATCGATTTTACCCTTATTTTCGGTAATTTAATCCACAGATACGACATTACTCTGGCATAATTGTTGGATCTTCGCGTTATACTCGTTAAGGGTTATCGTGACATCAGTGATTACTTTACGCAAGGTTATTTCTACCAATGCTTCCTTAGCAACCATTATCTTACACAGACGGTCCTCGGAAGCCACTAGTCTTTCCCCGGTAGTCAAGTTGAACGCCTTGATGTCGGAGGTAATGGTGTTAGAGTCGCAAAGAGTCTTGACAACCTCTGTGACCTCTGAATTGTACTTCTCGGAATCTTTTAATTCATGCTCGATTTGCTTAATTAACGATTGACCGGAAGTTAGTAGTACTCCAGGCTCTAATCAATTGTAAACATATAGTGTACACACACACAGACGACACAAGGAAATTTTCTTGTAAATAAGAAGAGAAGTCGTTTATTTACACGATGAAAATAGATATTTATTTGATAATGACCTTGACCTTAACATCATCCTTATTTTAATAACATATTCTATATTTACGTATCGCGCTATTTTGATTATTAATATTAGCGGGAACCTGGAAATAAAATTGGATTTAATTGAATTATTGGCAAGTCCGGATTTGCAGCCGATAAATAAATGCGGACCAGAAAAATAGCGAATAGTACGACAGGCTCGCCTCAGCGATCGCGCTACCGTAAAATAATTTCCTCTTCCTACTGCCGTCGCCCTCAGCGGGGTCCGGAAAAGTACTACTGCCTAAATACAAAATAATTCAAAATAATAATCCCAAAACTATTATTCAACGTCGAGATCGCCAAAGTTCCTCTCAGCGAGGATACCTAGTGCGAGGACCTAGGGAAGCCGTGACAGGATCCCTCAGCGGGAGTCCTGGGCGAGACTAGGACAAGGAGATCGCCCAAGTACCTCACAGCGAGGAAACCTAGTGCGAGGACTGAAGGAAGCCGTGCCAGGATCCCTCAGCGGGAGTCCTGGGCGAGACTAGGAAAAGGAAGCGGCTTCAGGCCAGACACCTCTCAGCGAGGAGCTCTAGATTTTCGTCGAACAGGTGGACTCCTATCCCCTCTCTCGAGACTGAGACGTCATGCCCTCTCCCTGGAATTGGGCATGCGCACCACAATATATATCGAGCGAGACCGCGGCTCAGTCCCACCCGAAAGCCGCAGGGACGCAACTATAACAAAAAGTGCCCCGGCCCTTAAATTTAGGACAAAACAACAACGAGAGCTACGGCCCAGCGTTGTGGAGGTTACAATACAAATAATCATCTATAAAAAGTATATTCGCTTCTTACCAGACTTGTGCAAATAAAGCTGACAGCTCTGGTATCGATTAATCGAAATAGGATCTATGAAATGTCTTTAGATACAAATAATCATCTATAATAACTTTATTCGCTTTATACCAGACTTTTTACGACGCTGTGTCTTTACGGTTCTCACCGGGGGTGCGACTCTGCTACCTGGTTTGCCAACGAGCTGAAGGAGTTGGCCGATGAAATTAATCAGGTAAAATTTTAATTAAAATTACAAAATATATTCATATAAAATTTATTATTATTATTTAATTAATTAATTACAATAAAGTCAGTAAGTAATATTATATGTCTGCTTTCAGTTCCTCAGTGATACGAAGCCGATGCATGTGAGTTCGAGTGAGTGGAGGACATTCCATACAGCGACAATGTGTCACATCTGCGGGGGATCCTTCTCAAATGAGGACCTCAAAGTCCGTGACCACGATCACGTGACCGGTCAATTTCCGGGTGCAGCTACAAATTGTGTAATCTTAAATACAAATATCGTTTTTATATTCCCATAATATTTCACCATTTGAGTGGTTACGATGCTCATTTTATTATTCGCGACATTGCCAATTCTTTTGAAAGAGATATTCATATTATCCCATGTAATATGGAAAAGTACATTTCCATGATTAAATATGTTGAAGAAACTAAAATAAGATTAACATTTATAGATTCAATTAGATTTTTGAATTACTCCCTCGAGAAATTGGCGTCATATTTGAATAATAATGATAAAAGAAGTTTAAAATCTCATTTTCCACATGAGAATGAATTTAATTTATTAACACGTAAGGGAATCTTCCCTTACGATTACGTAAATGAAATGAGCATCTGAGATGATGCATGCCTACCATCGCAAGATAAATTTTTTAATAAATTGTGCGAGTGTGATGTCAGTGAGAATGATTATGTACATGCCATGAATGTGTGGAAAACGTTTAATTGTGAGACGTTGGGCGAGTACTTGGATCTGTACTTAAAAACCGACATTTTATTGCTCGCGGATATTTTTGAAAATTTTCGTGAAACATTACGAAAATCTCACGGTTTAGATCCCGCGCATTATTATACTCTACCTGGATATACTTGGGATAGTGCTCTCAAGCATACTCGAGTAGAGTTACAATTACTCACCGATATCAATATGGTAATGTTTATTGAACGTGGTATAAGGGGAGGTCTTTCGCAGTGCTCGAACAGGTACGCAAAAGCGAATAATACATATATGCCACAATATGACCCATGAAAAGAGTCAAAGTATTTCATGTACTTTGATATTAATAATTTATATGGATGGGCCATGAGTCAAGCTCTACCTACTGGAGGATTTGAATGGGTCAACAATGTCGATATCGAAAATGTTGTCGACTCGAAAATTGGGTATATTCTCGAAGTCGACTTGGCGTACCCTGAAAAAATACATGACACACAGAAAAATCTCCCGCTATGCCCCGAGCGAGCAGTTCCGCCCTGTTCAAAACAACCGAAATTACTCGCTACATTGAACGATAAACATAGGTATGTCATTCATTACCGCAATTTAAAACAAGCACTCGCCAACGGTATTGTTTTAAATAAAATTCATCGCGTCCTCAAATTCAAACAATCTCCATGGTTAAAATCTTATATAGATTTAAATACTAAATTGCGTACAGCCGCTACGAATGATTTTGGATTGATATATGTCTTCAAGAGATCTAAAAGTTAAAACTCGTGAATTAAAAAGTAGAGTCGAAACTTTTTTAAAAAACATACATATATTAAAAGGCGATTTAAAACTTCAGTCGGAAATTAAAGTACTAGTAAGCCAAACCAAAAATTTATATATAACAAAATGGCATCATCATCATCATCAGCAGCAGCAGCTACAGCGGCAGCGTTAGTAAAAACACTGAATTCAGCAACAACAAAATTTTTACCAACTATGAAACTGGCAGAACTGGACCCAGCAATAGCATATGTCGTTTCAAAAATTAGGAGAGTATCAACAAAATTTGGAGAACGAATAAGCGTAGAGTTGAACAACGAAATCTCCTGTTTTCTTCCACCTCGGTACACACCACTTTTCCGAGATGCGATGTAGAGTTACCGAAGCATCGTTGAAAATAATCAGCTGTACATGAAATACATTGGGACAAAATTCAGCAACATCGAATTTTTAATTGGGTGTTCAGGCAATGAAGAGAAAATTAACTAAATTATAATGGTAATTTTATTATATTCAAAATACTTATAATATATTATATCTACATATTATTAAACATATTTGTGATGTCACAGGTTGCCGATGCGGATTGTCATCAATGATGACAAAGTTGGATGTTACAAGTCGATGATGTAGTCAGATTCTGCATTAACCGATGCAGCTCTCCAACAGACATCTGCAGGAATTTGCCATTATCTGCGAACGGAATTTGCAACAAGAAAATGAAATACATTTTAAATGAATGTTTATAACTAATATTAATGTTAATTATTATAGCTAAAAATATATTTATTATTAAAAATTAAAAGTGTTTTTATATACCTTCATCAATAAGAATTTGTATGTGCTCCGAGATGCGGTTTAGCAGCTCCCGGTCAAGATCCACAGCTGCCAGGACAGAGTTACGCTCCTCGGCCACAGCAGCAATATAGTTTTCCGCAAGGTGGAGAGAACTTTTAATTTCTTCCGCCCACATCCGTAAATTGTTAGAACGATTATAAAAATACCGCTCTTCGCAATCATGCCCTTCTTCATGTAGCTCCATGAGGGCAGCTGCTCCATCTTCGCAATATTTCAGCCGATCTCTCAGCTTTGAAATATTCTCCCGCAGCTCATGCATTTTTTGAAATGCATTTAAAACGGTGTATTCTTGGAGGATAATTTTATCCTTCAGCCACTGATATAACATGCCCAATACCCCTATAAATTGGCTGATCATGTTGGCTTTTGACGAATCTCTGAAAATATCCCTCTATTTATACGTAAAACTAGCTATGTGTCCATTACGATTAATGCCTGTTGGCAATTTTAACCAATCACGCTCTAGAACACTCCAATTATTCAACCATCATTTGTTCCACCATATTAGTCTTAAAGTAATAAATCTCCCTTGTTGACCCAGCCGTTATGCTTGTCTTCAAAGCCCAACCATTTAACAAACGCTTTAGAACCTTTTTGACGTAGAATTTTTTCAATCAGGTAAACATCAGGATTTTTAGTCCGTTGCAGTTCAAAATCGTAGAATCCACCTCATATTCGGTTTCCAGCATTGTCTTCCAGTAAATATGTTACTGGACTCGTTTTCTTAACTTTTGCTAATGAAAATATTTCAGTCGTCCAATTTGGTGTATATCCCTTTTCAAATATATGTTTGAATTTACTAATACGAACTTGTTGACCTACTTTAAACTTTGGGTGAATCTTTTCGTTCACAGTTACATTATATACGCGTTCCAATAATTCTTTTTCATTGTCTTTATTAACAACTTGCGGCTTCATTTTAATAGTACGATGCGTTCTATTGTTATAATTATTAACCAAGTTTGGTAAGATATGGAGCCATTGATAATTACCATGAAGGCTAAACTGTGGCCACATTTTATTTTTCAAAGTACGATTAAAGCGTTCGCAAATTGATGCTTTTAGATTACTGTATGTAGAACATAAATTGATATTATGTTTTTTCATTAAATTTGAAAATTTTGAATTATATAATTCTTTTCCATGGTCGGTATGTAGATTCTTGGGAATTCGACCCATTTCAAATATCGATTTCATGGCAGCTGTGACGTCATCGCCAGTCTTTCTTTTTACTGGGCGAGCCCATGCATACTTAGAGAATACATCGATGACAGTTAACAAGTATTTGTAACCCTTATTTTCATCTGCATATGGAATCATTTCTACAAGATCAGCTTGCCAAGATTCATCTAATCCGCGAATATCTACTCGCCGCCTTGTATAATTTTTTCTTGCTGGTTTATGAAGCTCCTTCACGACTTCTCTCTTCTCTTTAGAAGTCATTGTTGTTAAACAGATAAGACAACGTCTTGATTAAAACTGTTGGGTAGATTGTTGCAGATAGTTAATTTATTCACATTTTTCAGACTAACTAAATAATTCTCCCGTAAACAACATCAGTTATTCCATTAATCTTCTTTATGGCTTCTCTGTTTTTATTGACATTTTGTTCTAGGAGAAAAATTAATGTCTTAGCATCGTGAGCTACAGTACTCCTCTCCCCTATGCCATAGGTATGTTTTGTCAAGTCTCCTTCTATATTAGCAATATCTACCGTAAGACTATCAATCAAAACCATTATTCGCAAACGATCGAAAAGTTCATTTGGATCATCCCATTGCACGTAGTCAATTTTATGGTTTTGTTCAACAATCATGTATTCAGGCAAATTACCACCCTTTTTCGGAATACCTTTGAACATTTCCTTAATATAGTTTCGATACTTGTGGGAAGCATTATACCGAATAGGTTTTTCCTGATTCCAATCTTTCCTATGTGCATTAGTCAAGGTTAGTATACTTTTGTAATTGTTGAAATCAGACTGTTGGATTATAACTATATCAGCTTTTTTCTTAAATAATAACTCTAGCAAACCTTCAGTAATAGCAAATTTGTTATCCTTAACAATTACATTTTTATTCTTAAATTCTATTGTCAAATCACCGATTCTTGTAGTACCACCTTCTATGCGAACACCATAAATTGTATCAACAATATCACTTTTCTCATGAATACAATATTCCTCATCAGTAAAGTCAGAAACTTATTTGATAACCATTCTTCAGTATGATCTCTAGGTGTTTTAATATCACTGCTAAATGTCTGATCTAAAGGGGTATTATATCCATCACGCATATCATCATCATCATCATAATCGTTAATATCATTAATTTCCATACTATCCGCTACTTTATCCTGTGTATCATCAATTGCATGTTTACTGATCGACATTGTTGAAGCGTCGGCTATTTTTTCCAAAGGACTTATTAAAGGTTTGAGCGTTTCACTTATCGCAAGGTCAAGCGTTTCTCTGCCAATTTTTAATAATCGATGTTTCCGGCGAATAGATTCGCTAGCTTTGACAATTTGACGTAATATGTCTTGCTGCTGTTGAAGTTAGGAGGACATGTTAATGCATGTAAGTCTCACTCTGCACTGACTTGTTACATCAATTTTTGCTTGTTCTTAAAATCATTTATGCGTATAAAACAATCAAAACCTTTTCTATATCGTCCCTCTTCTAATTCACTATTTTTATCTATTACTATAAAGCCATGCTTATCTGTCCAACATTGCGCACATATATCTTTGAAAGTGTTAAATGTCATATCCGTATTGACATGATCGTTATACACTTGCTTAAGATTCATTTCATCCTGCCTAAGGAGAACCAGAAAGTTTACGTTATCTTGAATAAGATGCTTGGGAACGCGAGCCTACGTTTGACTGAGATAAAAGCAATCGACGCAATTATGTCTACCCATACAAAAGAAGGATCTAATATTATCTTGCTTCTCGCACGCAACATCATCAAATATAATAATAGAGTTTGGCCTGGCCTCGGCGGGTGGTACTACCTGTTCATTATCGTGAAAAGGAAAGTATCCTATGCCCTCCACAGAGTCGAGTAAGTTTTGTAAAAATTGATATTTCGGTTGATTTAACGATTTCGAATATACATATATATTTTCAAACTTTAATCCATTCTAATCGATGATTATACTGAGTAGTGTAGTTGTTTTTCGAGCCAGTTGTTAGACGAGCCACAGAAAAGTGCACGTATACTATTGGGCAGCAACTCCCCATGTCATTTATGATTAGTTGCATTATTTTGTACAGACGATGTTAAATCATCAAAATTGACGATTGGGATTTTTGTTGGTTGTTTATGAAATCGCATTTTGATAATAACTGATCATAAAAGTATAAGTAGCGCCTTTATATGTAATGTCAGTCATTAACTGTTTGTTACTTGAATAATGAACATCTTAAAATGATTACATATGTGGGTAAAAACAAGAAGCCAAACGGATAAAGAGTGGGAAAGAATTGGTCAATTCTTTAATTAATAAATTACCAGTAGAACTTCATACACCCGGTTATCATTACTGCGGGCCTTTTACAAAATTAAAGCAACGATTAGCAAGAGGGGACTCAGGGATAAATCCGTTAGATAAGGCATGCCAGGAACACGACATTGCTTATTCCAAAACTCGTGAAAATCCCACCGGTAGAAGCGAGGCCGATCGAATATTAGCGGAGCAGGCTTGGAAGCGAGTTTTAGCAAAAGACGCAAGCATTGCAGAAAAGGCGACAGCTTGGGGTGTTGCAAACACTATGAAACTAAAAAGTAAATTAGGCATGGGACTGAAAAAGAAGAAAAAAGCGTCAAAAAAGAAAACAACATCATTGAACAACATTATTGCGGTTGCTAAAATGTCAATGTCACCAAGTAATAATGTTCAAAGTGTTATATCGAGCGCTTTGAAAGGGGCACGTAAAGCCGTAAAATAAGCAGGTGGCAAACGATTCATTCAAAAAACTCGACAGCTATCGATACCTTCAAAGGTTGGCACCCATATTTGCTGGATTAAGTGCTGTAGGTGCATTAGCCGGTGGCTAGGTTTGAAATTAAAACCATATAAAACGGGTTTAGGTGTTAAATGTAGAAAAAATCGAAAAAAATTGTAAAGCTACCGCTCCGAGCACTCACCAATGTAGATATATTGAGATATTCGAAAGAAGCTGGAATTTCGACTTTTACAGGTGTCTTTATGCGTAATAATTTACCAAAGAATCCCCAAGTTAATGAATGTGCAGTCATAAATTTAGTCGATGCAAACGGTCCGGGGACCCATTGGGTAGCATATCGAAAACGTATTTCTAAAGTCGTTCATTTGGACAGCTTTGGAAACCTTAGCCCACCTGCTGAGTTGGGAAAATATCTCGGTGTAGGTAGCATTATGTATAACCGTGAAAAATTTCAAGACTATGACACTTTTGATTGTGGACATTTATGTCTCAAATTTTTATGCAATCAGCTGTTTTGTCCAAACTAGTATCAGTTGTATAAATATATATAAATCAGTATGAATGAATTTTTTACGTTAACGCTCTCGGAGCAGTCTTCAGAATTGGAAGCGCAATACTTTCCACCTATTGAACTTTCACCGCAGAAGAATAATGAATTGGGTTTGATAGGGCTTTTAACGTTTAATTCAATCCCAAATGTTGACGTTAATAATAAATTTCATATTTGTAACCATGAAATTATTGTGCCGATCGGTAGCTATGAAATTGAGGATATAGCAGAATACATTAGAAACAAGCTGTCGGAGTATAGTGATATTACACTAGATATAAAACCGAATAATAACACACTACGAGGTGAAATCAGATCTAATCGAGACATTGATTTTACACCAATCGATTCAATTGGGCGAACATTGGGCTTCAATAGACGAATTTTGGAAGCAAACAAGTTGCACATTTCAGACTTGGCAGTAACCATAACTAAAGTTAATGCATTTCGCATGGAATGCAATATAACTACGGGCGCTTATATTAATAGCAGTAGAGCGCACACGATTAATGAATTTTTTCCTACTGTGGCGCCCGGATATAAGATTGTGGAAGTGCCGAATCACGTCATTTACCTACCTGTTGCCGTCAGATTAATAGATCATTTTCAATTGCGTATTATTGATCAGAACGGTGAGTTGGTAAATTTTCGTGGTGAAACAATTACAATACGACTCCATCTTAAATCTACCTAACAATGGGTATTATGTACAATGGTCAGAACCTTAATAGTTACTATAATAATAAACCATCATGGAGAAAACATATCAGTCGTCGTCAAATTCGCAAGACGTTAACACGTCGGAACGCTCTATTTCTGAAAAGCTTGGGACTCAAGTTACATTATCATCACAATATCAAACAGTGAATAATAAAAATTGTTAGTGCCGTTGTTGTATTTGCATACTTATCGCACTATATCATAATAGCAATAATGGAGGATCCAATACTCAGCATTCAAAACCCAGTCGTTTTCGACGAATCTTTCGCTCATCACGAGCTGCATTCACATCAATCTTACAATACAATTCTTTTGGTAAAAATGATGAAATTCGTATTGCTGTGCAAAATCAAGCTTTATGTATTTTACCGTGTAAAAGGTGGATACATGTTAGTGGAAGATTGACGAAAACCGACGGAACTAAAGTAAATAATACTAATCTATCGTCTAACGCAATCTGTCATTTATTTGATGAGGCGCGGTATGAGTTGAATGGTGTTGAAATTAATCGAAATAGAAATGTTGGTATTACTAGCTTGATGAAGGGGTATCCTTCTTACTCGCCAAATGATGAACCCTTTTTAATTAATGCAGGTTGGATATCTAGTAAATCTACAGATAACAAATGATAATGGTTATTTTGATGTGATCATGCCTCTGCGTATGATTCTCTGATTTGCTGAAGATTATCGGAAGATAATTGTAAACGCGAAGCACGAACTTATTTTAACAAGATCTAAACACGATGATAATGCAATTATACAAAATGCAGAAGAACATTACAAAATTGAGATTGTTAGAATATGTGAATATTTTAACATACAAAACAAAATATAATATCAATCATATGTTTATTATTATTGCGCCGTCCCTGTTGAGGAATTCGGGAGAATTCTTATACGCCTTTCGTCGCGGTAATATGTGTACGTGAGCTACGTATGTATAAGTATGTTTTCATTAATACTTTGAGTTTATCGAAAAAGTTAGTCAGTCGAGCCATTGTCGTCGTCGAATTACAACATGGCATGTTAATCTATTTTTCGTTAATTATTTCATTTTTGCTTACGCCAAGGATGTACTTCTCGGGAACCCTTTTTCGTTTAGTTATATTCAATAAACATGCCATTTAAATATTCATGTGTGTGAACTTTTTCCTAACTACCTCTTACAATAAAAATTCCAACAGAGATGAATAAAATAGAATGGTTAGTTCCATATGTGACGTTGGCGGATAGGGAAAGGATACAGCTGTTACGTTTCATTGAAAAAGATCCTTGCATATCTTTAAGTTTCCGTATATGGGAACTTTATGAATATCCTCTAATACCGGTAACATCATCCCACGTGTGGTGCGTGAAAACAGCGACACAACTAGAAAAGCCACGATATATTATTATCGGCTTCCAAACAGCACGAAAAAATGACAAGGCGAAAAATGCTAGCCTATTTGATCACTGTAACATTAGTAATGTTAAAGTATTTTTGAATTCAAAATATTATCCGTATGGTAATTTAAACCTTGATATTGAAAATAATCAATTTTCTTTATTATACGATATGTATATAAATTTTCAAGCTAGTTACTATAATAAAAATGTTAATGGTAAACCTATATTGAATAAATCAATATTTTTAGAGAAAGCTCCATTAATCATTATTGATTGCTCTAAGCAGAATGAAGATTTAAAACACGCACCTGTCGATGTGCGGCTCGAATTTGAATCAAAAGAAAATTTTCCTGCAAACACTTCTGCTTATTGTTTAATTTTACATGATCGTATTGTAGAATATAATCCCATAAATGGAAATGTAAAGAAGTTGGTTTGAGAGGGGGTTAGCCATTATTGCGTATGCGCTAATTAATGAATACAATATAGTCATACATTAATTGCCAATGAATCATACGAAATGGAATACATTGCAGACTTGCAGGGGTTCCGCGGGCCTGGTAATCGCTTCATACCGAAGGAAATGTCTATAATGTATATTTTCGTCGGTGAAATTGAGACTTGTGTGTTTAAAGCGCCATATCAATGGGAGTGGTTACCGTTACACTATAAAAGAGTGAATAACTGGTTAATGCATAATTACCACGGCTTACCATGGCAATCTGACGACGTTCCCTTTGATGCTATAAACGATACTTTGGAAGATTTCATTAAATGTGCCAACAAAATTTATGTAAAAGGAGTCGATAAAAAATGTTGGTTGGAGGATATATTAAACGTTGAAAATGTTATTGATCTCGACGTTTTGGACTGCTCATCTCTGAAAAAACTGAAGCAACAGCAGCAATATGAATTGTTGGAGAAGTGTGAAAATCATTCGATTAATGGAATTTGCAATGTACAAATACTTAAAAATTGGGTATTGGGAAATCTAGTTGAACAGCCTGCATCACTTCAATGTTCATTAAGGATTTATTACGAAGTGAAACGTCTCGCATTGATGGAAACAAAAGATATAAAATGTCTACCGATCGATTTCATCTGCATGTTTGCTGAACGACAAATTGAAGAAGCATGGACCTGCTTGCCACCTGCTATGCAAATGCACCCTGAAATACGTGAATATCGACGATGTTATAAACATTTCGAATCAAGCTATGATACGATAGACGGTGAACCGCCTATGATTAAAGACTGCATCAGTTGTCAAATTAAAAGCGATGCATTAGTTGACGATATCGAAAATATAAATTTTATGTAATAGCTATTTTATATTCTTATATATAACAATATTGTAAACAAAAAATTAATGTCATGTATGAATATGAATGTGAACAATAAAATTTATTAAAAACATCTTCTGTATTTTCTTCATCTTCCTTCCTGCATGATATTGTACCACAAATAAAAATAAATATTTATGAAAGAGTCGATGATCGACGTAGAGATTAATGGGTTTTACACTCGAGGCGTTGCGATGGTGGTAATGGGAACGGTTTTCAATAGGAGACGAAAACAAGATTTTCCACCTTATGAATGAAAATCTGTGTTTAAAATATGTAGATGTCAAGAAGGATTTCGGAACGTCATGTCACGGAACGAGAAAATGGAAATATAGATGCTAGATGGAACAAATTTTGTAATGGGGCTAGACACCTTCAAACTGATATTTAGACTAATTGTGACGAATGTTGGAGGAAATCTAAACTTTCAATTCCTCATAAAAGATACATAACATCTGAAATACGTCGGTAACGGTGTGTCATATTGAAGGTGAGATTCCCCAACAAGGGCATTTATAAGATCAAAAGATATATACATAACGCGACATCATTAATCTTGAATGCAGTTTCGGGGAAACCAATGTACGGTGAATAAGTGATCGATGGATAATCAACGACCGTGAAAACGGTATACTGCTAATGTTAATGGAAATAACAACGAGTATGCGAGAGCGAGAGAGATGGTAGTAGGACGCACGAGGAAAAGGTCATTTTACTTTCACTCTTAATACGGTTCCTAGCTTACGATGTATTTCCATAAGCGACTATAATGTAGCAATATCTGACCTTTAATGAAGGCGACTTTTGACATTTGATTTTCGACAGTCCACATATGGCAATACTACATTGGAATGATTGGTCTGGACCTGTATACATTTTCGAAAGTTTCGGGAAAACAAATGTACGGCGAATAAGTGATCGATGGATAATCGACGAGAAATATAGATGCTAGATGGAACTAACAGAGAGTATGCGAGAGCGAGAGAGATGGTAGTAGGATGCACGAGCAAAAGGTCGTTTTACTTTCACTCTCAATACGGTTCCTAGCTTACGGTGTATTTCCCTAAGCGACTATAATGTAGCAATATCTGACCTTTAATGAAGGCGACTTTTGAAATTTGTTTTTCGACACATGGCAATACTAATGTGTAGCGGACAACACTTTTCAATCTCTCTGATTGAATTTTGTAAAATCAAGCATTAGAAAGACGTCATTTTCAACGATAATGTAAAAACATTTTATTACTAACAATACCTAATGAATTAATAAATAGGGAGGAAAGGACAAAGGACAGGAAATTTTCCCCCGCGTTAATGACGAATATGTCTGTTTGCGGGTCGGCTCTCGGGTGGAGAGGTACAGGACAGAGACAGACAGTACAAGACAGAACTATAGGCACACACAACACCCACCCAGAGCCAGTCCCCCCTACCCCAATGTCGGTACCAACAGCAGATTCGACGGTCTGTGCCTTAGCGAGTACGACGCGGGGCTCATCCCCTCTTTATCCGAGATAAGACCCACGACGTACCGACCGCGGATAAGACGCTGACGGTACCGATAACTGCCGACGGGGGTCGGCAGCGGTCCCAAATTCGTACCTTCGCCCAGCAAGGTTCCCCGGTTATTCCACACTGGACATAAGCAGAGAAAATTGCAGGACGGGGATTCGAACTCGGGCCCTTTGCGACGTTCAGTTCGGGCGGCCTAAGACTGACGCCTTAGCCCGCACGACCATCACGCCGACTAATGAATTAATAAATATTGGTTGACCTTTACCTTCTCTTTTCATTCGACAATGTAACGCATTAAATTATCTATGTTTTATTACAATACATGAAATTGTTCATGTACCTCATTCTTACGGCCCACTTGCGCAATTCCATTACACTATCATCGATGGGAGGTAGGGTTGAGGGGGGGGGGGGGAGGGGACGACTCCCTATAGCCCCTCTACAAAAAATTTTATGCGCTTCTTACCAGACTTGTATAAATAAAGCTGACAGCTATGGTATCAATTAAAAAAAAAAAATACGATGTATGAAACGTCTTAGATGCAAATAATTATCTGTAATAAGTTTATTCGCTTCTTACCAGACTCGTATATATAGACTTGACAGCTCTGGTATCGATTAAACAAAACACGATGTATGAAACGTCTTTAGATGCTAATAATCATCTATAATAAGTATATTCGCATCTTAGCAGACTCGTATAAATAGACTTGACAGCTCTGGTATCAATTAAATAAAATACGATATATGAAATGTCATTAGATGTAAATAATCTTGTATAATAAGTTTATTCGCTTCTTACCACACTCGTATAAATAGCGTTTACGGCTCGGTACCAAATAAACAAAATGCGGTATATGAAATGTCTTTAGATTCAAATAATGATCTATAATAAGTTTATTCGCTTTTTACCATACTCGTATAAATAGATTCGACAGCTATGGTATCAATTAAAAAAAATATGATATATGAAACATCTTAGATGCAAATAATCATCTATAATAAAATACGATATAAAATGTATTAAATGCAAATAATCATAAATAAAAAGTTTATTCGCATTTTACCAGACTCGTATAAATAGAGTCGACAGCTATGGTATCAATTAAAAAAAATACGATGTATGAAACGTCTTAGATGCAAATAATTATCTGTAATAAGTTTATTCGCTTCTTACCAGACTCATATATATATATACTTGACAGCTCTGGTATCGATTAAACAGAATACGATGTATGAAACGTCTTTAGATGCTAATAATCATCTATAATAAGTATATTCGCATCTGAGCAGACTCGTATAAATAGACTTGACTGATCTGGTATCAATTAAATAAAATACGATATATGAAATGTCGTTAGATGTAAATAATCTTGTATAATAAGTTTATTCGCTTGTTACCACACTCGTATAAATAGAGTTTACGGCTTCGTACCGAATAAACAAAATATGATATATGAAATGTCTTTATATACAAATAATCATCTATGAAAAAGTCGAAATCATCAGTTTATATCGATCGTTCCCATTAGTCAGACGTGTGTTTTTACTCGCTGCCGAGTTTTTTTACTAAAATTACAGCTGTTAATTCTGAATCAGACTTTGTGCTATATTGTGCTAATCGCATCGGCTTTTCTTCTTAGGAGAAGTACAAATCGATTAAAAAATAACCAAAAAAATTTTAACTGCATATCCATGATTTTGGATTCGTAAAACATTACCGTTTCGGTGTTTAATTATTGAACCTTCGGCGTTCCAGTATTGTAAAAAAGCTGTGAGGTGACCTGTGCATACAACTTTTAATTCGTTTTTTACTTCTGTGATTTCTTGTTTTATTTTTTGGATTATTACTTGGATTACTCTATCAAGATATTATTAACGGCATATTTTGTACACGAAGAATTTTGAATTAGTGTTACCTCAGTGTATGTGTATTGTGTTTATTGTTGACAGAATTTGAGCGTTCATTTTTTCGTATTGTCAACTCGTCGAACTGTATCGATATAATTTACAAGTGCCGTGACCAAATCACTTTTCAGACACTTTCGGTTTCTACATCTGTCGGTTCACCATATGCAAATTTTTAGATTTTATTCTCTCAAGAATAATAATTTTATTTTATTTCATTGACTAACGACGTTTTTTATGTTTGTATACATTTTCTTGCTAGCATCATTATTTTTACTCATTGTAGCAATCATTAGATGATAGATTTTTTTAAAATTATTTACGGTATGACGGCTTTGAACTATGTGTGCAGCTCTTAAGCATAAGGCCAAAAACTCATTGGGCACATTGGACTCTCCTTTAGAATCAACCTTGCACTCACCAATCACAAAACGCCTCCGCTCTTATAGAATTTCTTCTTGTACTAGCCCTGCTAGTAAGAATAATTTGGTGTTGTGTGCTGGCGGTTGCAACAAACCGGTGG
The DNA here is from genome assembly GCA_030407085.1 of Trichopria drosophilae. Taxonomy (NCBI): domain Eukaryota; kingdom Metazoa; phylum Arthropoda; class Insecta; order Hymenoptera; family Diapriidae; genus Trichopria; species Trichopria drosophilae. The sequence goes on from CM059584.1 coordinate 72,716,248, forward strand.
TTAATCTATAAAATTGCTGTCTTTGCGCCGCTTATCTGCATCCCGGCTGTATGTTTAACCCATTAACGCTCAGACGGCCGAAAAATTGTCGTTGACATTGATGTAATTTTTTTATATGAAAAGGGCACTCAAAAAAATCGGCATGAGCAATTTCTGATGTAAAATTGATTGCTCTTTCAGAATCTGCAGTCAACAATTGTTAATAGTAAGTACTGAAAAAGTTATAAACGATTTTTTCTAAAAAAACACGATTTTCCGAGGAGAAAATTTCGTTTTACCCATTACTTCACAGGGAAAACGTAAGGGGGCTGCCTCAAACGCCTAAAATCTCGCGTCCGCGGACTCTGAGCTACAAGTTTATATACCTACTTATTCCAAATTTTAAAATGGCCGACGGCAACATGGCGTCGTAGCCTCGAAAAATGATCTATAAGACTAATGTTGTGCTTGAATTTCTAATATTGACTGAAATCGCTTCAAACTTGTTACTCGGGGGTTTTTGGGGTCGCTGATAACGAATTTGAAGTTATTTTTACAAAATTCAAAATGGCGGATCCAATATGGCCGTCAAATTTTTTTTAATTAAATAAAATCGTTTGAAACTTGTCACTCGGGGGTTTTTCGGGTCGCTGATTACGAATTTGAAGTTATTTTTAAAAAATTCAAAATGGCAGATCCAATATGGCCGTCAAATTTTTTTTAATTAAATAGAATCGTTTGAAACTTGTTACTCGAGGGATTTTGGGGTCGTTGATTACGAATTTGAAGTTATTTTTAGAAAATTCAAAATGGCGGATCCAATACGGTGGTCGAATTCTTTGAAATTAAATGAAATCGCTTGCAATTTGTTACTCGGGAATTTTAGCGGACGCTGAATACGAATCTGAAATCAGTCTTCAAAAATGGCTAAGCCAGAAATGGTCTGAAAATTCCTTATCAAAAATTGTTGTGTGTGTTTTATAAAATTCAAAATGGTGGATTCAGTGTAGAGCCGAAAGTTGTTTAGTCTGCAATTATAATAAATAATCCTACGGCCAGTTTTTGCCCGTTTGCCGTCGATTGTTTCGCCGTTGCCCGACTCTTACTGCGTGGAGGTGGACAAGTAAAAGAGTCTTATTTTTTTTTAATTTTTTTTTTATTTTTTTTTTTATTTTTTAATTTTTAATTTTTTTTTTATTTTTTTTGTACTTTTTAAAATTTTTTTTTATTTTTGTTGTTTGTAATTTAAAAATTTTTTTTATTTATAAATTTTAATTTTTTTGTTAATATTCATTTTTTATTGTGGAGAATATGAAAGCAAGAAATGCATATATGCACATTACAGTTGATGCATTTTTGATTGGTTCTAGAATTGCACTTTGAAAAATTTGAGCAATTTCTTTTCAAGCTATCTCTTTTCAATTTGTGACTCTTCAGATCCTCAGCATTATGTTTCCGCAGGTACGTCTCAGCAATCTCTAAAGCCATTTCTTTAGTACCAATTTTATTCTGCTGTACCAAGTTTCTCAGTACGGTAGCATTCGCAATGGATGCTTGAATAATCCTCATCAATATGACCCAAGTCCACTTTTTTGACCTTATGGATGGCATTAAATTGCTGCAGTGAGCGTCATGCAAGTCAACGCCACCCATAAATTTATTGTAAAGTGTAAAAGTTGCAGGAAATGCTAAATCTGTCTTCCTTTTTTCCTCTGAGGAATACCTTCTGATCGAACCCATTGGTGTAACTCCTGCCATTGTTGAGAGTACAGAAACTAGTTTTGAATCTTTAACTGTGATGTAATTCATACCACTATTTTTGTCATGCTTGGCAACAAATGTCCCTCTTGGAGCTTTATCACTGATGGCATTTGTTACTTGCATCCTATTGGATCTAACGGTCCCTGTTGCTCGAATACCAACTTTTTTTAGATGGACCAGCAAATCCGGGCTAGTGAAATAGTTATCAAAGTACACATGATATTTTACGATATTTCTTGGTACAACTGAAAGAAGTAGGTTTTGGAGAATACCAACAACAACGCAGCTTCCTAAAGCACATTTATTCAATGTTCCTTCCCTGCGAAAAAAAGTACTTTTAGCATTTTTACCGCAGTAAATGTCACAATCGAACAAATATCCGTCTGAACTACAAAGTGCCCACATTTTTATTCCAAAACGCACAGGCTTATTTTTCATGAACTGTTTCAAGATAGTTCTTCCACGAAACTTTATCATCATTTCGTCAACTGATAACGACGTAGAAAAATAACCAAACTGTCTCAAGTTCTTTTTAAAAATATCAAGAGGACGTCTCACTCGCCAAGCTCGATCGTCAGAATTTTCATCTTCAGCCTTGGACAGCTTTAGCTTCGACTTGATGCGTTCAAACCTGGCACGAGTCATAGCCTCACGTACAACCTCACAAGTCAAAATACGATTTTCAGACCAATAATCTCTTTGAGATTTTTTTGGATTAACAATTGACACAATGATTCCTAGAAAACGATCTAATTCACACAAAGTAATAGAGCAATCGTTCATCCTTGTAGCTTCTAGTATGTACTCTTTTAGATCCATTGAAAAGAAATATTCAAATAGTTCCGAAGAAGAGGAAGATTTTATTTTGTTTTGATCGCTAATAGACAGAAAGCTTTCATTCTTATATTGAGGATCGTATTTCATTTCACCGTCTACCCAATGAAATATGTGCTCAGGTTCCAACTTCAACTGATTTGACGTATAATTGTCTTCAATTGTTTTGTACGATGACTGTGGGATATCATCCCATTCCTTATAATATGAATTTGTTAGCTCATTATCGAAAGTTTCATTTTGTGAATCACATTCATAATCAGATACGTCAGAATCAATCGAACTTGGAAACACAAGCACATCGACGTATTTGTAATGTTCCTCAATTTCGACATTATCTGTATGATCAGAAACTTTTTGCCGCTTCGACTTGCGTTTACTTGACATCTCAAAATGAGAAAACTAAATAAAGAAGAATCACTAAATTATGTATTGAAATATGACAGAAATTACTAACGTTACCAACCCTACGTCTCATATACTAAACCGTTGTCTATTTCTGCATCGAGAACGCAAAAGAGCGCTGACAGTCGCGATCATGTCCAGCGGCGGTTTTCGTAACTAGTCTTGCGGACGCTTCACGTTTCGACTACGAAGATTGTCTTGAAGTATAACGATTGCAGTGGTTGCTGTTCAGTATTGTTGTACACTATTGTATATAATGTGATGTTAGGATTATTAAGAGTCACGAAGTTGAAAAAGTTGACTTTAGAAGCAAGTTTCAAGCGATTCGGTCAATTTTCAAAAAGTTTGGCGCTATACTGGATTCACTATTTTGAATTCTTGAAACCTGTTTTCAAATTCGTAATCAGCGACCCCAAAAACCCCCCGAGTGACAAGTTTCAAACGATTTTATTTAATTAAAAAAAATTTGACCGCCATATTGGATCCACCATTTTGAATTATTTAAAAATAACTTCAAATTCGTAATCAGCGACCCCAAAAAACCCCCGAGTAACAAGTTTGAAGCGATTTCAGTCAATATTAGAAATCCAAGCACTACATTAGTCTTATAGATCATTTTTCGAGGCTACGACGCCATGTTGCCGTCGGCCATTTTGAAATTTGGAATAAGTAGGTATATAAACTTGTAGCTCAGAGTCCGCGGACGCAAGATTTTAGGCGTTTGAGGCAGCCCCCTTACGTTTTCCCTGTGAAGTAATGGGTAAAACGAAATTTTCTCCTCGGAAAATCGTGTTTTTTTAGAAAAAATCGTTTATAACTTTTTCAGTACTTATTATTAACAATTTTTGACTGCAGATTCTGAAAGAGCAATCAATTTTACATCAGAAATTGCTCATGCCGATTTTTTTGAGTGCCCTTTTCATATAAAAAAATTACGTCAATGTCAACGACAATTTTTCGGCCGTCTGAGCGTTAATGGGTTAAAGTGCGTTCTGGATACATTTCTCAAAATCATAATTTAGACGCTGATGATTATGCAGATGAAATTGAGGATCGAATTACTCGTTCAGCTAATCTCATGATATATGGTATTCCTGAAGCAACGCCGCCTAACGACCATAATGCAGATTTTCAGAGTACTAAAGAGTTATTAGCTAAGATCAGTAATATTACTACATCAACTATAACTATACGCACGGTGAGCTTGAACCAAGTTTAAATCAAAAGTTTCGGCCCATCGCCGTTCTTTACAGATATCATTTCAGTGATGCCCAACGAGTATTTTCTTACCAAATTTGAAATTATTCTAGGGAGGAAACCGGAATAAAACGATTTTATTTATTTTTTTTTTATTTATTTCTGAGTGAAAGACATTTTATTGGGTTTTATACGTCGATAATATATTTTTTTTTACAAAATTACAAATTTTTGTCATCACTGACAGTACATAAAGTAGTCCTTTTCATGTGGCAATGAAGTAAACAATGAAATAAACACAAAATTCGTTTAACACGAGTGAAGGCCGTTGTATGCGCACAACGCTTTTTTTAATCTTTCCAGATAATCTGAATGTGTTTCTGACACTTTGAACTTGGCCCAAACTGACTTGAAGTCCGCGTGAACTGACTCCATAGCTTGTTCACTATAAAATCCTAAGCCAGTTCCTGTTTCTTCACAAAAATCGGAAATATGAAAAAAAACAGCATGCACTTTAGGAGTTATAGATAAATTTAGATCAACATAGCTACTCTGGAAATCCTCTATTCTTTTCTTGAATGCAGGGTCAAGTTTGTAACTAAAACATGCTTTCACTAAGTCTTTGAATTTTTCAAAAGCAACCACATACTTCATACATCCCAAATTATGGTTTCTGGAACGAAGTAAGTCAATTTTTTGCAATAAAGTTTTACATGAGTTTCCATTGAAGGCGGCTCCTCCATGACCTACTTCTCGAGATACATTGCAATCCTTAGCCCATATTAAAGCAGTAGATTCAAATTCTTTTAATAACCCATTATACAATGTGTTTGTTACCCCAAGCATTAAATGCAGTTCTGGAGGAGGTATGATTTGAAGAAAGGATTTATCAGTCGATGATGAAAAAATTGGTGGATGAATACAATTTTTGTAGTTTTTAGCAAGTTCTTTCAAGGCACCATTTTTTTTCCAGAGTTCATAATTTTGCGAAGTACTTTGTAAAGTCCGATATTCTCCACACTTGTCTAATCCGTGTTTGGGCGCGTAACACCAGGTACATGGATACATACTGCTGTGCGACATAATCCCAACCATGATGTTTGCGAGCTTCAAATCAGTCGCAATTGTTCCGTCAAAAACGTTGATATTGAGCATTGACCACAATTTCGAAACATTCTCGTAATTTTCTTGGCAAGAAGGAGCTAATGCTAATATAAGCAGTTTATTCACGCCGGAATCTTTAAAACGCGAGGCGTTAATTCCATCGTTGTATTTTTGACGTTTTAATTGTGTTGGCGTTGTGATTGATTTGGATTGAATCGATAAGCAGACTTTTAAAAATCCGCCACCTCCATCAATACCAAATTTCAAGTGGACATTTTGCACAGAACGTTTTTCTTTAATGTGAGCGATCAATCCTTCAAGATTCGTACAGTAAGCAACATTTGCAACTTTATTGACTGCTTTATTGCCATTTATACTTACAAAATCGAATGTTGTAGCTGCAAAATAATCGTCGACGCAATGACTTCGTTCCGATAACTTCTCTTTCAAATTAGGTTCCATTATTTTTCTATCATTTGTAGCAACACGCATTGCAGCAGCAATTCCCAAGGTCTCTCTTTGACTCAAATGGAATTTCGTTTGAATTTTCAACATATCATCAGCGGATAACGATGACTTTTTCTTCTTTTTTGAAGAACCTTGATTGCCAATAGCAATTTCAAGCGGTTTGCCGTGAAGTTGAGATAATGAGAGTATTTTTTCTTCATTGTTTTCCTTTTCCTCTTTGTTTCGAATTTTTCTTTTTAACACAGACGATATTATTTTTGCAGAACTGTTAGCGTCTATTTGCTCAGTAAGACAAATAACTTCAGTGAGGTTATTAATTCGAGTGCTCATGTTACATTTATGTGCTAGGCCTCTTGAAATAATCGAAAAACAAAAACTGCATCGATTTTCCGTAGTAGTAGATGAAATTGTCTTGTCTGAAAGTTTGAATTAAAATTGCTAAATAACGTATGTAAATAAATTATGCACAATATTTTAACAACATTGAAAATTGTACGGAAAACAATAATTTATGTACCAACTAACTTGTTATGTATGCTGAATAATTATAGCCATTTTTCCGTTTAATTTTAAAACATCCTAATTATATTAAATTACCTGTAGTTTTTTCATTCTTCAAGTCTGTTCGTATGCTGTTTCGTTTAGGTAGAGCACCAAATTTTGAGCAATTCGTTGCATTCCCGGAGGCTTGTCGACTTAATGTGCACAAATGACAGTTGCACATTTCATTAGAACTCAATCGCGTATTGATTCTGATTCGAGGGAGAGTATGAAAATTCGGAAGTTTAATTGTGGCTTCCGGATCACCATTCACGCGATATAAATCCCGTTTACATGTTGTACACAAAACAAGAGGTAATCGTGTATCATTAGGATCATATAAAATGTACTTTTCTACGAGAATTTTCACAGATCCGGTAATATTTACCATTGTACTAGTTTTACCAAAGCAAAAAAGACATATTTTTATTCGATTTTCTTCGTGCGTTCTTGCAGGCGGCATGTTGGCGTTTCGTACTCTGAATTTAGTCGCGTATATATTTCCACGTGATAACAAAATATTAAAACAAATTACGATCATTTTATGAATACATCAGAGATATATCGAAAGCCTGCGATTTATAAAACTCTATCTATTATAAAAAAATCATATAAATCAGCATTTATTTAAGGTTTTATAAACTTTATGTATAAATATAAAACTATAACATGTCTGTACATTTTTAAAGACAATCAAACCGATAATTAAATTTAAAAAAATGCGTTTAGATACGCTTTTTCATCAGAATATATGATTAAATCACCAAAAAATCAAATAAAATCATTGTATTCCCGTTTCCTCCCTAGAATAATTTCAAATTTGGTAAGAAAATACTCGTTGGGAATCACTGAAATGATATCTGTAAAGAACGGCGATGGGCCGAAACTTTTGATTTAAATGTCATTCAAGCTCACCGTGACGCCGTATCGGACAGTCATCTGCCTCAAAACCTCGTCCTATTATAGCCAGTCTTCATTCTCGGGATGAAGTTCTGCGCGTGGTGAAACATCGGAATCTTCTTCCATAAGGCATTTCAGTGACTACGGACAAAATCGCAAAGCAGAGAGATCGCCTATCCGCTCTAAAATCAGAGGCAGATAATTATAATAAATATAATAATTTGCTTCTAGCAAAGTTCACGAGTTGTTTTAAGTTCATCTGTGACGCCTCGTGCAGGCCTTCCAGCTGCTCACGTCCAAATAAATTGAAGCGTTTGCTTTCCAGGGCCGAGCAGTGACATAACAGATGGACGATCGTTTCCTCCTCTTCGTTGCACTGCCGGCAGGTGTCATCAGTGTCCTTTCCCCATCTTTTGAGGTTGACTCTGTTGGGGCAGTGTCCCGTGATCACTCCTGTGATCATGCTGACTGAGGTCTTTTTCAGTCCTAAGAGTTCTCTCGTTCTTTCTTTGTCTAGTTGTGGCCATAGTGCCTTAGATGTAGAACATCCTCCCACGATTTCCCATCTGGCACTATGCCATTTCGTTGTGGTATCGTCTATTGCGTCTTTTATGACATTTATCGGTAGGAAGGGGCATGTACCAGCTTGTCCCTCATCTTTCTCCGCCCCCAGCTTTGCCAGTTTGTCCGCCTCCTCGTTCCCTTCAACCTTGCGGTGTCCGGGTACCCAGCAGAGTTTGACTTTGCTGTAGCGGATCCATGATAGGGCCTCACGACAACTCACCACCGACTTCGATCCAGTCGTATGTGACGTAATAGCTTTTAAGGCGGCCTTGCTGTCAGTGTAGATCGTGACCGACATGCCCCTGTTTTCCTCATGTAACATGAGTTTCGCTGCATTCTCGATTGCTAGTATCTCTGCTTGCAGCACACTACAGTCTTTCTTGAGTCTCAATGACTCCTGAAATCCTAACTGCCTTGAGAAGATACCTGCTCCTGTTCCAGTCTTCGTTTTTGATCCGTCAGTGAAGATATTGGTTTCCTCCTCCTTTAGAACGGAGTTTCGGTCCCATTCTTCTTTTGTCGGAAATTCCACCGCAATCTTGTTTTCGAAGGTAGTTTGAGTGGATATGTAGTCCGTTTGCTGCGCCAGCATCAAGGACAACTTACCATTCGCATTCCCTAGGTCCTTCATGATCCTCGTATGTCCATAATTCGTCTGTTGCCACAAGTTAGAGTCTCTTAGACATAGAGCTCTTTTTGCTGCTAGGCCTTTTATGAACAGATCAGTAGGTGGGAGGTATATCATTACCTCCAGCGCCGCTTGTGGGGCACTTTTTAATGCTCCCGTTGTACCGACTGCTGCCAATCTTTGTACTTTATTTAGCGCTTTCTTGTTTATTTCTTTATCCATGGCATTCCACCAGACCACGGCTCCGTACGTGATGATGGGCCTTACTATCGCTTTATACATCCAATGGATGATGTAAGGCTGTAGTCCCCATCTTCTTCCAAACATCTTCTTACACATGTAAAAGGCATTGATGCCTTTTTTTGCTCTTTCTTCGATGTTCCTTTTCCAGGACAATTTGGTGTCTAATACCATACCGAGGTATTTTGCTTCTTTGGTTAGCGTTAATTCCCGCCCTCCTAATGTCGGCATTTTAAACTTCGGTATTTTATATCTTCTTGTGAATAGAACCAGTTCGGTCTTTCCTGGATTTACTCCTAGACCATTTTGCTCTGCCCACTTATAGATCTCTTTTAATGCTGACTCCATGATGTCGCCTGTCGTTGTCAAATCCTTGCCTGTGATTAGCACTACCACGTCGTCTGCATAGGCTATCGTTTTTATTCTCTTAGCCTCCAGGGTTTTCAGGATCCTATTGATCACTGTTAACCACAGGAGAGGGGACAAGACTTCACCCTGTGGAGTACCCCTTGAAGTTCTCTTTCTTATAGACTTGTCTCCGATCTCTGCATTTATGATTCTGCTTCGTAGCATTTCCATAATCCGAAAATGATGACGTCTCGACGTTGTTAAAGGCTCCTTCAATGTCTAGGAACGCTCCTAAGGTCTATTCCTTCTCTTGGAGGGACTTCTCTATCGTCTTTACCACATCATGTAGAGCACTTTCCACCGACTTGCCTTTCAGATAGGCATGTTGCCTTGTGCAGTACTTCTCAAGTTGTGTGGTTTCCTTAATATGCAGATCAACGAGCCTCTCTAGTATCTTTAACAAGAATCATGAGAGACTTATGGGTCTGAAATCTTTTGGTATTGTGTGGCTAACTTTCCCTGCCTTGGGTATGAATACCACTTTTACCTCTCGCCATCTTTCCGGTATGTACCCTAACAGGAGACATTCCGAGAAGATTTTCAGTAGTAATGGTTCTATCGTGGTTAGGGATTTTTGCAGCATAGCCGGGATCACCCCATCTGGCCCCGGCGACTTGTAGGGTTCGAAGGAGTGTATCGCCCACGCTACTTTATCTCTTGTCACTATCTTTGCAACCATTTCCTTAGTCTCTCTCTTTGGTACTTCCCTTTGTGCCGTGATGTGATTCATATCATCCTCAAAGCAACCTGGGAAGTGAGTGCTCATCAGCAATTCTAGGGTATCCTTTCTAGTCTCAGTCCATGAGTCGTCAGGTCGTCTGATGCTCTTTAGGATCGTTGGTTCCTTTGCGAGAATCTTCCGAAATCTGGCCGCCTCATTTATGTCTGTAAAAGACTCGCTGAAGCTCTGGAATGACTCCCATTTTGCTTTCCTTATTTGGTTCTTATAGGCTCTGAAGCTGAGTTTGTAGTTTTCCCAGCTTTCATTTGCCTTTGTTCTCCTTGCCGCTTCAAGAAGCTTTCTGGATTCCGCCCTCATGTGTCGTAGCTCCGCATTCCACCATGGTTTGGAGGTTTTGCGATTGTATCTGACGGGGCAGGCCCCTAAGAAAGCCTTCTGTAGCGTCTCATCTAGTAGCTTGACCGAGTTTTCAATTTCCTCGTGGGAGGGGAAGTCAGAAATTTGAGGTTTAACCTCCCTATTCAGTCTTCTGTCTACCAGTTTAGAAAATTTTGTCCAGTCAGTCATTTTTGCGTTCCTGAACATTGTTCTTTTTACAATATCGCGGTTAATTGTGAAGAAGATCCTCTTATGATCGGAAAACGAATTAGTAAGGGATACCCTCCAATTTTCGACCGCGACTTGATCAGAATTTGTACACAAAGTTAGGTCTATAACTTCCTCCCTAATTCTATTTGCAAAAGTTGGCACATTACCTTTATTGCATATAATCAAATTACTAGAAAGTATAAACTCTAAAATTGACTCACCTCTTTTGTTTATATCGCTGCTTCCCCATTGGACATGATGTCCATTGGCGTCACCTCCGATCACCAGATGTTTCCCCTTCGCCTGGCAGGATTGCACCAGGTCACGGAGCTTGGCTGTTGGTGGCTCTTCTTCCTCGTACGGCATGTACGCTGCTACGAGAATTAGCGGAGCCTTTCCCGTTTCTTCGTACACTGCCGTAGTCATATCGTTAGTACTGAACTGTGAAAGTAGTATGAGTTTTAAGTTACTCTTAGCCACTATACACGCTCTTTTCTTACCTTCGGCTTGGGTGTGGATCAGCTCATAGCCTTTTGCCCTTAGTCCTCGAATTTTGCCTCCTAGGAGCCATGGCTCTTGGACAAGGGCAATATCCACCCTGCCTTCCGTCATAAGCAGCATCAGGTCTTCGGAGGCTGTTTCGCAGTGGTGCAGATTAATTTGCACCACTTGCAGTCTCGATGTCGCTTTTCGTCTTTTCACTGGGAAGCCTCATTTTCAGTGATCCAAGACCGAATTTAATGCTACCCAGTGAATTTCTTAATTTTCTAAGGGACTCATCATCCACAGCTATGACAACGTCTTTGCCGCTTCCCCCTTTGCTGTCTTTTGAGGAGACGATCCTCCAGCTTTGGGTGTTGAGTCCCTTGTTTTGCCTCTTGATGATCTTTAGGATCTTATCTTCCACAGGTGCTGGGGGGGGGGCGGGGGAATCCAGACTGATGTTAGGTGTCTGAGAGGGAGATCCGATCTTGGTATAACTTCGAGTTTTGCCCCCTGCCATAGTTCGCCGCAGTCGCGGATTACTTGCTTTAGGAAGTCGCAAGACTTCCTGTTGCTGCAACCCACGACTTTGACTCCCTTCTGCCAGCCGGCCCCGTCGAAGTTCACCTCTTCATCACCTCCTTCCTCTTCCCCCTCCGCGATGGCTTTCAGAATCCTAGCTTCCACCTCTAGCCACCTTTCGGAGCTCATCCTGCCGTCGAGATCAGAACGATCGATGATAGCGATCTGAAACTCCATAGGCGACTCGAAGCTTGCCGAGGGTTTGGCTTTCTTTGCCGTGTTTTCCTCCACGTCACCCGAGCGGCCCCTTTTGGTCGCCTGGTCCCTTACCAGGAGCATTTGACCAGCGGGCCCACCCGCGTTCCGGGAGGACTCCACGGCACGAGCCCTCTGGAGCTTTCGCCTCGGTTTCGACTTCCCAGGTGGAGCGGTGGCTTCGGTTGTGGCCGCCGAGTCCACCTGTACTGCCGTTCCGGGTTGAGAGACACGATGTTCTTCCTCGTATCTCTCAACCGGTTTCTACATCTGTACGTTCACCATATGCAAATTTTTAGATTTTATTCTCTCAAGAATAATAATTTTATTTTATTTCATTGACTAACGACGTTTTTTATGTTTGTATACATTTGAGTCTTGCTAGCATCATTATTTTTACTCATTGTAGCAATCATTAGATGATAGATTTTTTTAAAATTATTTACCGTATGACGACTTTGAACTATGCGTGCAGCTCTTAAGCGTAAGGCCAAAAACTCATTGGGCACATTGGACTCTCCTTTAGAATCAACCTTGCACTCACCAATCACAAAACGCCTCCGCTCTTATAGAATTTCTTCTTGTACTAGCCCTGCTAGTAAGAATAATTTGGTGTTGTGTGCAGGCGGTTGCAACAAACCGGTGGTTAATCCATAAAATTGCTGTCTTTGCGCCGCTTATCTGCATCCCGGCTGTATGTTTAAAGTGCGTTCTGGATACATTTCTCAAAATCATAATTTAGACGCTGATGATTATGCAGATGAAATTGAGGATCGAATTACTCGTTCAGCTAATCTCATGATATATGGTATTCCTGAAGCAACGCCGCCTAACGACCATAATGCAGATTTTCAGAGTACTAAAGAGTTATTAGCTAAGATCAGTAATATTACTACATCAACTATAACTATACGCCGTATCGGACAGTCATCTGCCTCAAAACCTCGTCCTATTATAGCCAGTCTTCATTCTCGGGATGAAGTTCTGCGCGTGGTGAAACATCGGAATCTTCTTCCATAAGGCATCTCAGTGACTACGGACAAAATCGCAAAGCAGAGAGATCGCCTATCCGCTCTAAAATCAGAGGCAGATAATTATAATAAATATAATAATGAAGATGTTAAAATCATAAAATACGTTAAGAACAAGCCAATTTTGATCACTGTGCCTAAAGCTTCAACATCTTACTCAGGAGCTAGTAATACGTTTCGTAAATGATGGTTTTTTTTAAAATAATAATTTGATTATATATTATCAGAATGTGCACTTCTTAAAAAATAAGTTAAGTTTCTTGAAGTCAAATCTTCACCAATTAACTGTCTCACCGGATATCTTATTATTTACGGAAACTTGGCTGAAACCTCATAATATGGACTCTGAATTGGGACTTTTTGATTTTTCAATATATCGTCGAGATAGGCTTCTGGAAGATTCTTCGGTTTCTCGAGGAGGAGGAGTTTTAGCTGCCATCAGAAAGTCCATTAATGTTACTCGTCTAGAGCCTACAACATCTTCTGAATCGTTATTTCTTCAACTCAAATTGGCATCGACTAAAGTCATTCTCATTGTCGTTTATATACCACCTGGATCAGATTTTGATGTTTTTGAAGACTTTCTTACCACCGTTGATAATCTCTCATCACAGATGCCGGGGCACGAAATTATTGTGTATGGTGATTTCAACCTTCCAAACCTTCGGTGGTCGAACAATCCGCTTTCGATCGATGTGATTAATTATCTTGAACCAGATCGTAAACGATGTGCAGAATTGGTTCATCGAACCTTCTCCTTCTTGGGTCTTAGTGAACTTCATGAGGAACACCCTGGAAAAGGATATTCCCTGGATTTACTGTTTGCACCAAATTCTCACGTACGGAATCTCGTACTTCATGACCAGTTGCTGCAATCTGATGAACATCATTCGGCGTCTTTTTTTGAAGTTTTTGTACCTGCGAGTTGGAAATTACCGAATCGTGGCAATTATGATGCAATTATTAATTTTCTTGGAGATATGGACTGGAATGTATTGTTTTGTGATTTTAATGTTAATATTTATTTAGATAAATTTTATAATGTCCTTCATTCAGTAATTAATACTTTTATACCGCGTAAGAAGGCAATTACTAGTACGTACCCTCTATGGTATTCCGCTGAACTAATAGAACTTATTCGCGATAAGAAATTAGCACATATTAAATGGAAAAGTTCACATTTATATGCTGACTTCTTGGCATTTAAATGCTTGCGTACTAAATGTATTAGGTTATCACGCTTGTCATACAAATCATATATTTCGGGTATTGAAACAGGCATTCACAGAAATATTAGATCTTTCTGGAACCATGTTAATAAATTTAACAAAAATTCGGGTTTACCGGGCAATATGTTTTGGAATGACAAGCTAGCCAGTGATAGTCAGAGTATAGCTGATTTATTTTCTGGGTATTTTTCATCGGTTTATCGTACTCCATCGCCTTGTAGCATAAGCTCGGAACCTTGCGATATATTTATAGATTCGATCAGTTTCACGGCGGGAGAATTAAAACTTGTTAATTCTTTTGTTAAACTGTTACAATTACATCTGGGGTCCCTCAGGGTTCCCATCTTGGTCCTCTATTGTTTATTCTTTTCATCAATGATCTACCTGACTGTTTTAGATCAGCAAAATATCTCATGTATGCGGATAACATTAAACTCTTTCACACTATGACAAGTCCAATGGACGCGTCGAAATTGCAAATGGGCATTAATAATTTGTTTACAAGAAAAGTAATTTGGTCTCAAGAAAATGATAACCCTCAACTTAAAAAAATGTCATGTAATTACCTTTTATAGGGGTAGATCTCATTTCATATATGATTATGTTCTAAATGATACTTCATTGACTTTAGTTGAATCCACGTTGGATCTAGGTGTCTTCTTTGACAAAACACTGTCTTTTTCTGGACACATTAATTAAATTATTGTGCGAGCCCTACGTGTGTCGGGCTTTATAAAAAGGGTTACGATAGATTTTCATGAACCAAATAAACAAAATATGATGCATGAAACGTCTTTAGATGCTAATAATCATCTATAATAAGTTTATTCGCATCTTAGCAGACTCGTATAAATAGACTTGACAGCTCAGGTATCAATTAAATAAAATACGATACATTAAAAGTCTTTATATACAAATAATCATATATAAAAAGATTATTCGCTTCTTACCAGAATTGTGTAAATAAAGCTGACAGCTCTGGTATCGATTAAACAAAATAGGATATATGAAATGTCTTTAGATACCAATAATCATCTATAATAAGTTTATTCGCTTTTTACCATACTCGTATAAATAAAGTCGACAGCTCTGGTATCAATTAAAAAAATACGATGCATGAAACGTCTTTAGATGCTAATAATCATCTATAATAAGTTTATTCGCATCTTAGCTGACTCGTATAAATAGACTTGACAGCTCCGGTATCGATTAAACGAAATACGATATAAAATGTCTATAGATGGAAATAATCTTCTATAATAAGTTTATTCGCTTTTTACCAGAATCGTAGAAATAAACTTCACAGCTCTGGTAGCGATTAAACAAAATACGATATAAAATGTCTATAGATGGAAATAATCTTCGATAATAACTTTATTCGCATTTTACCAGACTCGTAGAAATAGACTTCACAGCTCTGGTATCGATTAAACGAAATACGATATAAAATGTCTATAGATGGAAATAATCTTCTATAATAAGTGTATTCGCTTTTTACCATACTCGTATAAATAGAGTCGACAGCTATGGTATCCATTAAAAAAAATCACGGTGAGCTTCGATTAGGTTTAACCCAAAGGTGCTCTCCCTTCCAATATTTCTCTCAATTCTTATTCTATGATTAGAAAGGACTAATTTTAGCTGAAAACGAAAATCATCTACGGAAGGAACAAAAAAAAAACTCAATTTTTCGTAATTTTTTATAGGTTATTTGATGTAATTACGCCCAAAACCATCCGACGGCTAAAATGTTTAATTGAAAATGGTAGGCTCACCACAAACAATATTTATGGAATTATACTGCAAGAAGTATGAATGAATAATTTTACGCATGTAAAAACAGCAAAAATCTACGTTTTTTGCTGTTTTTTTTTTATGGAGAATCACTATACCTATCATTCCAAATGATTATAATATAGATTCCAAAGCTTATGAAATTCCTTACAAATCAGCTCTTCAATAATTTCTTTATCTCTTGTTAATGAGAAGATATGTCTATCGAAGCTTCAGAAAATGAGATAAAAAAATGTTTTCCACGCAATATTTTCGCTGTAACTTTGTAAGCATGCAAAATATCGCATGCTTATGGATATTTTTTAAAGTACACGAAATTTTGAAAAAATTCGTCTTAGTTTCATTTGAATCCCTTGTACCAAACCAGAGATGTGACGAACTAAACATGGATGTATCTACTAGCAGCTCGGCATTGGCGCATTAATATCGCATAGCACAGTCAAGCATACTGGAATGATAACTAATAATTTTTTTCTTTCTGATATTACTGTTTTAATTAATACAAGTAACAATACACACATAACAATACATAAATAACAATACGTACATACATTACAGAATACAGAAGTGCGACAAATGTATATGAATACATTTCATTCGAAAATTACTAGATCCTAAAGAATAAAGAATAGGAATTTCTTTAAGATTGGTTTGGTAATATTACCAAATCGTACAAAATGTATGCGCAAAATTCTCATATGTTTAACTAAATTCAACGATCATTCAAAATGAATGTAAAGCATTATATTCACATAACGCACGTAACAGACGGCACGGATACTCTGGATGCGTACTGAACACGCTGTATTTTTTCCAAGTCTATTGGAAATCTGCATGTACGGACTCCATTGTTTGTTCGCTGAAGAAACCTAATGCTTTCTGCGTTTGTTCACAAAAATCCACAACATGGAAAAAACAGCGTGAACTTTCGGTGTAATGGGTATTCCGAGTTCTAGATAACTCTGTTTAAATGTAGCAATTTTTTCTTTAAATGTCGGGTTGAGTCGAGCACTGAAACAAGATTTGACGACTAAATTGAAATCTTCGAATACTTTTACAAATTCCAAGCATCCTATGCCACTCGAACATGATCGAAGTACATCAATTTTGTTTAACAATGTTTTGAAAGCGTTTCCGTTAAATCCCGAACAACCCCGACGAACATTTCGAACGACGCAGCACTTGGTTTCCCACATTAGAGCATCTTTTTCAAAGTTCTGAAGCAAATGCATGTATAAAGTATTCACCACCCCAGTAGAAGGATAAAGACAGTTCTACGCCACTCGCGGTTTCGGTGGATCGCGAGGGGTACCTCGCGAGATGACTTGCGAATTAAGATTGCGAATTAAGACCGCGAATTAAAACCGCGAATTAAATCCGCGAATTGATATCGCGATTTGATCGCTCGAATAATTATTGCCATGCTACCTCTCCCCCCTCGAAACACATGGATGGTATACGAGTTGAGACGCGTCTAAAATCCATTAATCATTCCCATCTTTGGGAAAACACGTGTACCCTCACACGTGTACCTTCGACCCTCTGGCGCTCGGGGCCTGGCGGTCTATTTTCGGCATCGGTACCGACCATCTTTGGGAAAACACGTGTACCCTCACACGTGTACCTTCGACCCTCTGGCGCTCGGGGCCTGGCGGTCTATTTTCGGCATCGGTACCGACCATCTTTGGGAAAACACATGTAATTTCTAAGAATATTACATAACATGTTGGGACCTATATCTCGTAAAGATGGTATACGAGTTGTAACGCGTCTAAAATCCATTACTCATTCCCATCTTTGGGAAAACACGTGTACCCTCGACATCTGGCGCTCGGGGCCTGGCGGTTGGCTTTCCCACCACTCATTCGAAGCGTGCTTGAATAGCGCCGGGGAGGTCGGCATCGGCGTCGACCACCCTTGGAAAAACACATGTAATTTCTAAGTATATTACATAACATGTTGGGACCTATATCTCGTAAAGACGAGTTGAGACGCGTCTAAAATCCATTAATCATTACGTTAACCATCGACCCTCTTCTATTTCTTCACAATAATCTCACCAGCGAATCATATAAATCCTTCGATAGAACCACGAAGCTATCAGTTTCTATTCAAAATTAACGCTCCGTAGTTCTCCATCGTTCTTTACAAAATAAAGAAAAAGAAATGGAAGTAGAACGACGTCTCGATGAACTCTATACGTGGGTCGAATGTAAATATTATAAAATAAAAAATTATAACGAATCCACGAATATTAGCGAGTTTTATGAAAGTTGCGACAGTGCAATTGAAAGTTTACGACCATATACAACGACATCAGTGGAACACAACATCGAAAACGCTGTGGAGTTGGCAGTCAACCGCCTCATTGCCATGCGAGAGAAAATTAAATCAATGAATTTGAATACACAGGAGAAAGACAAGGATATTTATAATGATGAGAGATTCGATCATCTGGATTCCGATATGGAGCAGGAGATGAGCAATATTTTAGATTCGTTCTCTCCACTCTTCATTTATGAGGAAGTGTATTCACCTCTCGAAAATCGCATAAAAACTGGACTCGCGATCAATTTTGAATATTGGGATTTAAATCATTTCTTTGATGTTGTAAAATTAAAAGTGTTCGATACTCTACGCGTAGCTTTCAAAGAGTACCAGTGTGTGAATGTGTGCATAGTTTTCGAGGGAGAGGTGTGTGATATAGAAACAACGCTACACTCCATTGAGAATTTTGATAGTGGATATGAAAAATTAGATATCACTTCAAATTTAAACAAGTGGTATGAAGAAAAAATAAAATCTCGGATTTCATCAGATCTTGAAAATCTCTCACCCGATTTTGAATATCAAGACCCCCTATTTTTTCAAATTCAAATATGTAGAATTGTATAAGTGCTATTCAACTCATCTATTCGAATAGCCATGCCCATGTGTGCAATTCCAACCTCAACTACTCCTGTGAATAGCTTTTTACGTGACGGGGGAGGGCCAACTAATAGATAGTTAATGATCACCCCACTACATAGTTCGAAAAGCTCTACAAATACGACGTATATATAAATATGGTGCCAGTATATCGAAAATCTCAAGTGTTGGCGCGCTTAAGACTCGACGTTTTTGTTTTACCAGAGTCTACCAAAGTTTTATTACATCAAGATGGTTGATGTGCGGAAAGTTTTTAGTTCCTGGGAGAGGTCCCTCACAATGGTGTATCGCACCCTGGATGAATACGCTACTTTGGATGAGTTCCGTAACTTCATCGAAGAGTGCCGCGGAACCGTCGACAAAATATATAAGTATGTAAAATTAAATCGCGGTATTCCAATCGGCACAAAAGCGTCCATAGAATCGCGAGCACATCGCATCTTAGGACTCAAGGCTGCAGCATCAAGGAATTTGATGCAAAAGGAGGGAAAAGGACCCCGAGGAAATCTTGTACTCGAAGAAAATGTGCAATCCGCGTTCAATAATCGCCTTCGTACCAGCCTGGTGGTGAATATAAAGTATTTAGATCCTGCACAGTTTTTTGAAGAATCAAAAGCTGTAATAATAAAATACGTGCGTGGTGCAATAAGTAATTTTAATAATGTTAAAGTGTGCATCGTGTTTTCGGGACATGGTGAGCAGGAAGATAATAAATACTTTAGTAATAAGTACGTAGCACTATGTGCTACAAGTGATTTAACAGAGTGGTTCGACGAAAGAGTGAAGGCACCCATTCTTTCATCACTTGAAGACTTTCAAGAGCGCGACTCGGGCTGGGCATTATCTGCCATAAATTCTCTCACTATACAAGTGGTAAAATATAATCCAATGCGTGCTGGACGATGGATCGACTTACCCAAGTGGATCAGAGATAAAAAGGCCGTGATCAATGTGCATGGTTTCGAAGACGATTGCTTTAGATGGGCAATTCTTTCTGCTCTCTTTCCTGTAAAATCACAGGATCATCCGCATAGGCGATCATCATACATAGAACATGCGGAAAAAATAAAATTTACCGGTATTGCTTTCCCTGTCGAACTTAAAGACATTCCGAAATTCGAAAAGCTGAATGAAATCTCAGTGAATGTCTTTATCATAGCCGATAAGAACGAAGTGCTTCCTGTACACTTGAATGCTGATGAAAAGAATAGGCACATCAATCTACTCCTTGTGTCTGAAGAACGGAGGAAAAACCCCACGACCCTCCTCATCTTTTGTTTTGGACGATGTCGAAGTCGAAGAAGATGACAGGATCAATCATCATCATTATTGCTGGATAAAAAATTTATCCCGATTAGTGAGCAAGCAGTGCAGCAAACATGATGGGAAGAAACATATCTGCAATCGCTGTCTCCACTATTTCCACAGCGTAGAAAAACTTGCCACACATAAACTCGAGTGTGGAAAGAAAAATGATTGTGCGGTGAAACTTCCCGAAACAAAAAACAGCATTTTAAAATTTAAAAGTTTGGGTCGAGCCATGCCGGTACCCTTCATTGTTTACGCTGACACCGAGTGTCTCCTCGGGAAAGTAGAATCGGAGACAGCACCTAAGTTGGCCTATGAAGAACATAAAATATATAGCGTAGGATACTACCTGGATTGTAACCACAACTCGTCGTTGTCCCGTTACCGTTCTCACCGGGGGTCTGACTCTGCTACCTGGTTTGCCAACGAGCTGAAGAAGTTGGCCGATGAAATTAATCAGGTAAACCCTCACTTTATATAATTGATATTATTATTTATTTTATTTAAAACAACATAAAAATTATACACAATTAATACAAATTAAACTTAAACTAATAATACACTTTATATTTTCAATTATTCGTCAATCTTAATTAATAATGGATGACTTTTGTTTCTTCCAGATTTTGCTAGACACGAAGCCGATGAACTTGACTCCGAGAGAAGAGAATGCATTTCGGTCGGCGTCGATGTGCCACATCTGCGGGGGCTGGTTTACCGACAAAGATGTTGCAGTCAGGGATCACGATCATCTCACTGGTCAATTTCGAGGTGCTGCGCATTATAGTTGCAATATTAATTATAAATTTACTTTCAATATTCCTATAATATTTCATAATTTAAGTGGCTACGACGCTCATTTTTTAATTCGCGAAGTTACCAATTGCTTCGAGGGAAACTTGAAAGTCATTCCATGCAATATGGAAAAGTATATTTCAATTATAAAGCGTGTACAAGACACAAAAATTAAGCTTATATTTCTAGATTCGCTTAGATTTCTTAATTGCTCCCTCGACAAATTGGCATCATATTTATCGAATGATGGCAAACGAATATTAAAATCTCATTTTCCAAATGAGAATGAATTTAATTTATTAACGCGTAAGGGAATTTTCCCCTACGATTACGTAAAAGAAACGAGCGTCTTGGACGAGCCATGCCTCCCTTCTCGCGGTAATTTTTACAATAAATTATATGAATGTGAAGTGAGTGAGTCTGATTATGTACATGCAACGAATGTACGGAAAACGTTTAATTGTGAGACGTTGGGTGAGTATTCGGATCTATACCTAAAAACCGATATTTTATTGCTCGCGGATGTATTTAAAAATTTTCGAACAACACTGTTAAGATCACACGGTTTAGATCCCGCGCATTATTATACTCTACCAGGGTATACATGGGACTGTGCTATCAAGCATACTCAAGTAGAGTTACAATTACTCACCGATATCGATATGGTCATGTCTATCGAGCGGGGGATAAGAGGGGGTCTTTCACAGTGCTCAAACAGATACGCGAAGGCAAATAATAAGTATATGCCTAATTATGACCCGTCAAAAGAGTCAAAGTATTTAATGTACTTTGATGTTAATAATTTGTATGGTTGGGCAATGAGTCAATCACTGCCTACCGGAGGTTTCCAATGGGTTGATAATGTCGATTTCGTAAATGTATCCGATGACTCGGAAATTGGATACATTCTCGAAGTCGACTTGACCTATCCTGGAGAAATAC
The DNA here is from genome assembly GCA_030407085.1 of Trichopria drosophilae. Lineage (NCBI taxonomy): Eukaryota > Metazoa > Arthropoda > Insecta > Hymenoptera > Diapriidae > Trichopria > Trichopria drosophilae. The sequence continues at coordinate 72,737,833 of CM059584.1, forward strand.
ATAATAAGCAGAAAGATCTCCCGCTATGCCCCGAGCGAGCAGTTCCGCCCGGTTCAAAACAGCCGAAATTACTCGCTACATTAAATGACAAGGAACGATATGTCATACATTACCGAAATTTAAAGCAAGCGATCGCCCACGGTATTGTTGTGAATGAGGTGCATAGAATACTACAATTCAAGCAGACTCCATGGTTAAAGTCGTACATTGACTTGAATACCAAACTCCGCACAGTTGCGACAAATGATTTTGAAAAAAATTTGTATAAATTGATGAATAATGCGGTATTTGGGAAAACCATGGAGAATGTTCGTAAAAGAATGGATGTAAGTTTAAAATCGAAATGGGATGGAAGATATGGCGTTGAAGCGTTCATTTCGAAACCAAATTTTCATCGAATAGTAATATTCGGCGAAGACTTGGTCGCGATACAACTAAAAAAATTAGAAGTAGTTATAGATAAGCCTATATATGTCGGAATGGCTATATTGGATATTTCTAAAACAAAATTGTATGAGTTCCATTACGATTATGTTTTAGAAAAATTTAAAGAAAATGCGAAACTATTGTATACCGATACCGATAGTCTTATTTATGAATTTAAGTGTAGCGATATTTATGATTGTATGAAACGCGATATTAATATGTACGATACGAGTTCTTACGAGAAAAATAATGAGTACGGTATGCCTCTAGTCAATAAAAAAGTATTAGGGTTAATGAAAGATGAATGCAGTGGAAAGTTAATGACCGAGTTTGTCGGACTCAGGTAAAAAATGTATGCGTTGCGTGTGTTAGGCGAAGGTGAGAAGAAGAGAGCGAAAGGTGTGAAAGAAGTCGTCGTCCGAAAAACAATCACTTTCGACGACTATCTGAACTGCCTTCAAAATATGTCGACAGTTATGCGCGAGCAGAGATGTATACGTTCAAAATTACACAACGTATACACCGTATGCGAAAAAAAAATTGCTCTAAGTCCCCATGATGATAAGCGATACTTGATCGCTGGTAGTAGAGATACTCTACCGTGGGGACATAAGGATATTATGGAAATGGATGAGTAGTGTTTATTAGTAAATGAATTAATGAAATATATATAAGTTTGTTTGTTCTTACCATCCTATTCCCCAATCCTAATCCTCGTCCGGACCGGATTCAAAGTAGGTTGCGTCCTGTGTGCTATACATACATACAAAATTATTAGTAAATGAATTAATTAAATATATATATATATATATATATATATATATATATATATATATATATATATATATATATATAAGTTTGTTTGTCTTACCATCCTATTCCCCCAATCCTAATCCTCGTCCGGACCGGATTCAAAGTAGGTTGCGTCCGAGTCAATATCTTCAGGCTCAGAATCGTCGCCAGATTGCCATGGTAAACCGTATTGTTCAAACACGGTTTGAAGGTCAGCAATCTCCTCCATTCTCCTCTTCTCCCTCTCATGTATCTCCCTTTTAAAACTATTGAGATATTGACGCAACTCTGCGTCAATCGCAAATTTCCGCTCTGCGGCTTCTTCTTCCAATGCCGTTATCGCCCTTTTCAGGGATTCCTTTTCGTGATGCTTTCGCATCTTATAGTCGCGAATAACGCGACGAAATTCGCACGTTCCGTTAACCAGGACATATTTAAAGTCCCTTTTTCGCCACTGTTGAGTACTCCAGTACTCAATTCGGGCGATTTTTTTTCTAAAATCGCGCTTCAATTTGCGCACAGCGTCTTGAAGCGCGATATTAACTTCGTCACACTTATTTTTCACCATGTGCTCTGAGGCATAGATGGATTCCCAAAAGGAATCCTCCTTCATCTCCTCTTCAGCATGGCGATGCTCCATTGATTTCCTCACCACTGTCAAGTGGTGAGAAATTTCAGAACCAAGCAACTCTGATATCTGCTTGCGCAATTTACTAATGAAGGCGTTGCTTTGTCGCCTATACACGAGTACTCGCGACATTTTAACCACAAACGCTTAAACACTTAACTCGGGGTTTTTTTTTAATACAATGTTGCCCGCGAGAAGCAACAAGTAGACTTTGAAATCTCGTCAACTCAAACTCGTATATATACCAAAAAAAATATGCTAAGGAATGCAACATTTAGAACCTTTTTCACATAGAATTTTTTTCAATCTGGTAAACATCTGAATTTTTTCAATCTGGTAAACATCTGGATTTATACGTATGAATACAAGTTTCGATCCACTATATTAGTCTTAAAGTAATACATTTTTCTTGTAGTCTTAAAGTAATAAATGTTTCTTGTCGATCCATGAGTTGTACTTATGTTCAAAACCCAACCATTTAACAAACGCTTTAGAACCTTTTCACGTAGAATTTTTCAATCTGGCAAACATCTGAATTTTTTCAATCTGGTAAACATCTGGATTTTTTTTCTTAGTACGTTGCAGCAAAAATCTTCCTTCCAACTATTCATCCATCATTCGTTCCACTATATTAGTATTAAAGTAATACATTTTTCTTGTAGTCTTAAAGTAATAAATGTTTCTTGTCGATCCATGAGTTGTACTTATGTTCAAAGCCCAACCATTTAACAAACGCTTTAGAACCTTTTTGGCGTAGAATTTTTTCAATCAGTTAAACATCTGGATTTTTAGTACGTTGCAGTTCATATTCATAAAATCCGCCTGATATTCGATTTCCATCCCTGTCTTCTAGTAAATATGTTACTGGACTCGTTTTCTTAACTTGTATTATTTTAAACACTTCAGTCGTCCAATTTGGTGCATACCCCTTTTCAAATATATGTTTAAATTTACTAATACGAACTTGTTGACCTAGTTTAAACTTTGGATGAATCTTTTCGTTCACAATTACATTATACACACGTTCCAATAGTTCTTTTTCATTGTCTTTATTCACATCTTGCGGCTTCATTTTAATAGTACGATGTGTGCTATTGTTATAATCATTAACCAAGTCTGGTAAGATATGGAGCCATTGATAATTACCATGAAGGCTAAACTGTGGCCACATTTTATTTTTCAAAGTACGATTAAAGCGTTCGCAAATTGATGCTTTTAGATTACTGTATGTAGAATATAAATTGATATCATGTGTTTTCATTAAATTTGAAAATTTTGAATTATAAAATTCTTTTCCATGGTCGGTATGTAGATTCTTTGGAATTCGACCCATTTCAAATATCGATTTCATGGCAGCTGTGACGTCATCGCCAGTCTTTCTTTTTACTGGGCGAGCCCATGCATACTTAGAGAATACATCGATGACAGTTAACAAGTATTTGTAACCCTTATTTTCATCTGCATATGGAATCATTTCTACAAGATCAGCTTGCCAAGATTCATCTAATCCGCGAATATCTACTCGCCGCCTTGTATAATTTTTTCTTGCTGGTTTATGAAGCTCCTTCACGACTTCTCTCTTCTCTTTAGAAGTCATTGTTGTTAAACAGATAAGACAACGTCTTGATTAAAACTGTTGGGTAGATTGTTGCAGATAGTTAATTTATTCACATTTTTCAGACTAACTAAATAATTCTCCCGTAAACAACATCAGTTATTCCATTAATCTTCTTTATGGCTTCTCTGTTTTTATTGACATTTTGTTCTAGGAGAAAAATTAATGTCTTAGCATCGTGATCTACAGTACTACCCTCCCTTATGTCATAGGTGTGTTGTTTCAAGTCTCCTTCTATATTAGCAATATCTACCGTAAGACTATCAATCAAACCATTATTTTTATTCAAATCATCTTTATTTTTCTTTACTTCCTGCTCTAAGTCAGTGATATTATTCGTAAGATTGCTAAGAGTGTAATTATTTTTATTTAAATTATTGTTATGTTTAGTTATTTCCTGATGTAATTCAATAATATAATTTTCAAAATCTGAAGATATAATCCGCCGCTTTTCTATTTCATTGTAATTTTTATTTATATCTTGTTGCATTTTATTTATACTTTTTTCAAAATATTCAATCTTCTCATTATTTTTAATTACACCTTTACACAACTCATCTAGTTGCTGTTTAATATCGGGAATAGATGTGTGGAACATTCTCAAAGTAATGGCATCATCCGAATCCGTCGGATTTCCGATATTGCATAACTTTCTTTTCTTAAAATCATAAGAACCGTCTGTAGAAATTTCAACACTTTGAAATACTTGCTTCCGTGCTCGTTGAGACGAACGTCCAAACACATCGATGCTCATTATGATACTGACGTAATTATCGCTAAATTAATAGATTATATTAGCTTCGCGCAACTCCTCAATGATCGATAAAATTTCATTCGAAAGACTCGAATTACCCGCAGCTTGCGATGCTATTAGAAGGCGCAAACGATCGACAAGTTCATTTGAATCATCCCAATGCACGTAATTAATTTTACGGTTTTGTCCAGCAATCATGTATTCAGGCAAATTACCACCCTTTTTTGGAACATCTTTGAACATATCTTTGATATAGTTGCGATACTTGTGGGAAGCATTATATCGAATAGGTTTTTCCTGATTCCAATCTTTCCTATGGGCATTAGTTAAGGTAAGTATACTTTTGTAATTGTTTAAATCAGATTGTTCGATTATAGCTATATCAGCCTTTTTCTTAAATAATAACTCTAGCAAACCTTCAGTAATAGCAAATTTGTTATCCTTAACAATTACATTTTTATTCTTAAATTCTATTGTCAAATCACCGATTCTTGTAGTACCACCTTCTATGCGAACATCATAAATTGTATCAACAATATCACTTTTCTCATGAATACAATATTCCTCATCAGTAAAGTCAGAAACTTATTTGATAACCATTCTTCAGTATGATCTCTAGGTGTTTTAATATCACTGCTAAATGTCTGATCTAAAGGGGTATTATATCCATCACGCATATCATCATCATCATCATCATAATCGTTAACATCATTAAATTCCATACTATCCGCTACTTTATCACGTGTATCATCAATTGCATGTTTACTGGTCGACATTGTTGAAGCGTCGGCTATTTTTTCCAATGGACTTATTAAAGGTTTGAGGGTTTCACTTATCGCAAGGTCATGCGTTTCTTTACCAATTTTTAATAATCGATGTTTCCGGCGAATAGATTCGCTAGCTTTGACAATTTGACGTAATACGTCTTGCTGTTGTTGAAGCGAGGAGGACATGTTAATGCATGCAAGTCTCACTCTGCACTGGCTTGTTACAACATTTTTTGTTTGTTCTTAAAATCATTTATGCTTATAAAACAATCAAAACCTTTTCTATATCTTCCCTCTTCTAATTCACTGTCTTTATCTATTACTATAAAGCCATGCTTATCTGTCCAACATTGCGCACATATATCTTTGAAAGTGTTGAATGTCATATCCGTATTGACATGATCATTATACACATGCTTAAGATTCATTTCATCCTGCCTAAAGAGAACCAGAAAGTTTACGTTATCTCGAATAAGATGCTTGGGAACACGAGCATAGGTTTGACTGAGATAAAAGCAATCGACACAATGTTGTCTACCCATACAAAAGAAAGATCTAATGTTATCTTGCTTCTCGCATGCAACATCATCAAATATAATAATAGAGTTCGGCCTAGCCTCAGCGGGTGGGACTACCTGTTCATTATCGTGAAAAGGAAAGTATCCTATACCCTCCACAGAGTCGAGTAAGTTTTGTAAAAATTGATATTTCGGCTGATTTAACGATTTCGAATATACATATATATTTTCAAACTTTAATCCATTCTGATCGATGATTAGACTGAGTAATGTATTTGTTTTTCCGCAATTAGACGGGCCACAGAAAAGTGCACGTATACTATTTGGCAGCAACTCCCCATGTCGTTTATCATTAGTTGCATTATTTTGTACAGTTGATGTTAAATCATCAAAATTGATGATTGGGATTTTTGTTGGTTGTGTATGAAATCGCATTTTGATAATAACTAAACATAAAAGTATAAGTAGCGCCTTTATATGTAATGTCAGTCATTAACTGTTTGATATTTGAATGATGCACATCATAAGATGATTACATATGTAAGTAAAAACAAGAAACAAAACCGGATAAAGAGTGGGACAGGATTGGTCAATTCTTTAATTAATAAATTACCGGTAGAACTTCATATACCCGGTTATCAGTACTGTGGACCTGGTACAAAATTAAAGCAGCGGTTAGCAAGGGGAGATCCGGGGATAAGTCCGTTAGATAAGGCTTGCAAGGAACACGACATTGCTTATTCCAAAACTCGTGAAAATCCCACCGGTAGAAGCGAGGCCGATCGAATATTAGCGGAGCAGGCTTGGAAGCGAGTTTTAGCAAAAGACGCAAGCATTGCAGAAAAGGCGGTAGCTTGGGGTGTTGCAAACACAATGAAACTAAAAAGTAAATTAGGCATGGGACTTAAAAGGAAGAAAAAAGCATCAAAAAAGAAAACAGCATCATTGAGCAACATTATTACGGCTGCTAAAATGTCAATGTCACCAAGTAATAATGTTCAAAGTGTTATATCGAGCGCTTTGAAAGGGGTACGTAAAGCCGTAAAAGAAGCAGGTGGTAAGCAATTCATACAAAAGTCTCGACAGCTATCGATACCTGCAAAGGTCGGAGGATTCTTACCATTCCTAGCACCCATATATGCTGGATTAAGTGCTGCAGGTGCATTAGCCGGCGGCACAGCAGGTATAACCAAGGCTGTTAATGATGCAAAAGCTGCTCAAAAGCAGTTACTTGAAAGTGAACGGCATAATCGTGCTATGGAGTCAATAGCTGTAGGTAAAGGGTTATATCTTAAACCTTATAAAAATGGTCTAGGTTTAAAATTAAAACCATATAAAACGGGATTAGGTGTTAAATGTAGAAAAAATCGAAAAAACTTGTAAAGCTACCGCATCGAGCACTCACCGATGCAGATATATAAAATATTCGAAAGAAGCTGGAATTCCGAATTTTAGAGGTGTCTTTATGCGTAATAATTTACCAAAGAATCCCAAAGTTAATGAATGTGCAGTCATAAATTTAGACGATGCAAGCGGTCCAGGGACACATTGGGTAGCATATCGGAAACGTGGCTCTAAAGTCGTTTATTTTTACAGCTTTGGAAACCTCACCCCACCTGCTGAGTTGGGAAAATATCTCGGTGTAGGTAGCATTATGTATAACCGTGAAAAATTTCAAGACTATACCACTTTTGATTGTGGGCATTTATGTCTCAAATTTTTATGCAATCAGCTGTTTTGACCAAACAAGTATCAGTTGTATAAATATATTGCATAAAATGTTATGATAATCAGTGTAATTTGAACAATCAATATGAATGATACTTTTACGTTGACGCTCTCGGGACAGTCTTCAGTATTGGAAGCGCAATACTTTCCACCTATTGAACTTTCACCGTAGAAGAATTATGCATTGGGCTTAATTGAACTTTTAACGTTTAATTCAATCCCAAATGTTGACGTTCATAATAAATTTCACATTGGTAACCATCAAATTACTGTGCCGATCGGGAGCTATGAAATTGAGGATATAGCAGAATATATTAGAAGCAAGCTATCAGAGTATAGTGATATTACACTAGATATAAAACCCAATAATAATACCTTACGCAGTGAAATCAGGTCTAATCAAGACATTGATTTTACACCAATCGATTCGATTGGGCGAACATTGGGTTTCAATAGACGAATTTTGGAAGCAAACAAGTTGCACATTTCAGATTTGCCAGTAACCATAATTAAAGTTAATGCACTTCGCGTAGAGTGCAATATAACTGCAGGCGCTTACATTAATAACAGTAGAGCGCATACGATTCATGAATTTTTCCCTACCGTGGCTCCCGGATATAAGATTGTGGAAGTGCCGAATCATGTCATTTACTTACCTGTTGTCGTCAGATTAATAGATCATATTCAATTGCGTATTGTTGATCAGAATGGTGAATTGGTGAATTTTCGTGGTGAAACAATTACAATACGACTACATCTTAAATCTACGTAACAATGGGTATTATGTACAATGGTCAAGCCCTTAATAGTTACTATAATAATAAACCACAATGGGTAAAACATATCAGTCGTCATCAAATTCGCAAGACGTTAACACGTCGAAACGTTCTATTTCTGAAAAGCTTGGGACTCAAGTTGCATCATCACCACAATATCAGACAGTGAATAATAAAAACTGTCATTGCCGTTGTTGTATTTGCTTGCTTATCGCACGTTATCACAATAACAATAATGGAGGATCCAATACTCAGCATTCAAAACCCAGTCGTTTTCGACGAATCTGTCGCTCATTACGAGCTGCATGCACATCAATCTTATAATACAAGCTCATTTGGCAAAAATGATGAAATTCGTATTGTTGTGCAACATCAAGATTTATGTATTTTACCATGTAAAAGTTTGATACATGTTAGTGGAAGGTTGACCAAAACTGATGGAACTAAAGCAAATAATACTAATCTAACATCTAACGCAATCTGTCATTTATTTGATGAGGCGCGGTATGAGTTGAATGGAGTTGAAATTGATCGAAATAGAAATGTTGGTATTACCAGCTTGATGAAGGGGTATCCTTCTTACACACCAAATCATGAACCCGTTTTAATCAATGCCGGTTGGATATCTAGTTCAAATCTAAAGATAACAAATGATAATGGTTATTTTGACGTGATCATGCCTCTGAGTATGATTCTCCGATTTGCTGAAGATTATCGTAAGATAATTGTAAATGCAAAGCATGAACTTGTTTTAACAAGATCTAAACATGATGATAATGCAGTTATACAAAACGTGGACGAAAATTATAAAATTGAGATGAATAAAATAGAATGGTTAGTTCCATATGTCACGTTGGCTGATAGGGAAAAGATACATCTGCTGCGTTTCATTGAAAAAGATCCTTGCATATCTATAAGTTTCCGTACATGGGAACTTTATGAATATCCTCTATTGCCCGTAGCATCATCCCACGTGTGGTCTGTAAAAACAGCGACACAATTAGAAAAGCCACGATATATTATTATTGGATTCCAAACGGCTAGAAAAAATGACAAGGCGAGAAATGCAAGTCTGTTTGATCACTGCAACATTAGTAATGTTAAAGTATTTTTGAATTCAAAATATTATCCGTATAGTAATTTAAACCTTGATATTGCAAATAATCAATTTTCTTCATTATATGATATGTATATCAATTTTCAAACCAGTTACTATAATAAAAATGTTACTGGTAAACCTATATTGAATAAATCAATATTTTTAGAGAAAGCTCCATTAATAATTATTGATTGCTCTAAGCAGAATGAAGCTTTAAAACATGCATCTGTCGATGTTCGACTCGAATTTGAATCAAAGGAAAATTTTCCTGCAAACACTTCTGCTTATTGTTTAATTTTACATGATCGCATTGTAGAATATAATCCCATAAGTGGAAATGTAAAGAAATTGGTTTGAGAGGAGGGGTATCCATTATTGCGCATGCGTCAAATAATGAATGAAACGCGGTTATTCACTAGTGAATCAGTTTCATACGAAATGGAATACATTGTAGACGTGCAGGGATTCCGCGGGCCTGGTAATCGGTTCATACCGAAGGAAATGTCTATAATAAATATTATCGACAGTGAAATTGTGACTTATGTGTTTAAACCACCATATCAATGGGTGTGGTTACCTATACACTATAAGAGAGTCAATAACTGGTTGATGAATAATTATCACGGTTTACCATGGCAATCTGGCGATGTACTATTTGACGCTATAAACGAAACTTTGGAGGATATCGTTAAATGTGCTAGCAAAATTTATGTAAAAGGAGTCGATAAAAAATGTTGGTTGGAGGAAATATTAAACGCAGAAAATGTTGTCAATCTCGACATTTTGGACTGCCCATCTCTAGCAAAACTGAAGCAGCAGCAGCAATATCAATTGTCGGAGAAGTGTGAAAATCATACTATTAATGGAACATGCGCTAAAGAAAATGTAAAAATACTTAAGAATTGGGTATTGGAAAATCTATGTGAACAACCTGCATCTCCACAACGTTCATTAAGGATTTATTACGAAGTAAAACGACTCGCATTGATGGAAACAACAGATATCGAATGTCTGCCGATTGATTTCATTTGCATGTTTGCTGATCGGCAAATTGAAGAAGCATGGGCTTGCTTGCCACCTGCTATGCAAATGCATCCTGATATACGTGAATGTCGCCGATGTTATAAACATTTCGAACCAAGCTATGATACGATAGATGGTCCACCACCTATGATTAAAGACTGCATCAATTGTCAAGTTAAAAGCGATGCATTAGTTGATGATAATGAAAATATGAATTTCATGTGATTGCTATTGTATATTGTTATGTATGAATATGAGAAATAAAAGAATAAATAACATTTATTAAAAACATCTTCTGTATTTTCTTCATCTTCCTTCCTGCATGATATTGTACAAAAAAAAATGGGTTATTTAAATGGTCATATTTAACAAATGGGTCGATGGTTAACGTAATGATTAATGGATTTTAGACGCGTCTCAACTCGTCTTTACGAGATATAGGTCCCAACATGTTATGTAATATTCTTAGAAATTACATGTGTTTTTCCAAGGGTGGTCGACGCCGATGCCGACCTCCCCGGCGCTATTCAAGCACGCTTCGAATGAGTGGTGGGAAAGCCAACCGCCAGGCCCCGAGCGCCAGATGTCGAGGGTACACGTGTTTTCCCAAAGATGGGAATGAGTAATGGATTTTAGACGCGTTACAACTCGTATACCATCTTTACGAGATATAGGTCCCAGCATGTTAAGTAATATTCTTAGAAATTACATGTGTTTTCACAAAGATGGTCGGTACCGATGCCGAAAATAGACCGCCAGGCCCCGAGCGCCAGGGGGTCGAAGGTACACGTGTGAGGGTACACGTGTTTTCCCAAAGATGGGAATGATTAATGGATTTTAGACGCGTCTCAACTCGTATACCATCCATGTGTTTCGAGGGGGGAGAGGTAGCATGGCAATAATTATTCGAGCGATCAAATCGCGATATCAATTCGCGGATTTAATTCGCGGTTTTAATTCGCTGCCTTAATTCGCGGTCTTAATTCGCAATCTTAATTCGCGAGTCATCTCGCGAGGTACCCCTCGCGATCCACCGAAACCGCGAGTGGCGTAGAACTGTCTTTATCCTTCTACTCACCCCCAGCATTAAATGTAGTTCTGGGGGCGGAATGACAAAGAGGAATGACTCATCCTCTTTTGTTGTAATCATTGAAGGATGAATGCAATTTTTAAACAACTTTGCGTCAGATTTTTTAGCTCCCGATTGGCGCCATTTCTCGTAATTATCTGTAGTATTACGGACAGTTCTATACTCTCCACAAACATTCATTTCATTTTTCGAAACGTAGCACCACCCTATCAGGACGGGCGACCGCACGGACACCGAAAAAAAATAATCGGTCGAAAACGGCCGAAAAATGACCGTTGTACAACCATAATTACCGCGAAAAACCCGGACTACCAGGGAAAGGCATATGGTTGGTATTCTTAAAATAACTACAGAATAACCGATAAAAAACCGAGCTTCAACAGCGTCGACCGGTCGTTTCCAGCCAAATTACCGCAAAATAACCGATGAAAAACCTCTCTTTAAGAGCGTCGACCGGTTGTTTCTAGCGAAATTATCGCTAAATAACCGATGAAAAACCACCATTCCAAAGCGGCGACCGGTTGTTTCTTGCACAATTACCTCAGAATAACCGATGAAAAACTATTGTTCCAAAGCGTCGACCGGATGTTTCTAGCGAATTTTATCGTAAATAACCGATTAAAAACCGCTCTTCTAGAGCGTCAACCGGTCGTTTCTCCCAAAATGACAGCAGAATAACCGATGAAAAACCGTTCTTCCAGAGCCGTAATTCGTATAATAAGCCTGACCGTTCGGGTTTTCACCATGCCCGTTTGTGAATTCTCCCATCGTGGTACACATTTACTACAGCGACTGACTAGTTTTGTTATATCTATAAAAGATGATTATAGATATGCATAACAAAACAGAAAATAAGTAAATAAAAACCTCATATATAAATATTTTTGCAAATAATTATTAACTATTATATTCTCTTGAAGAGCGGTTTTTCAGCGTTTATTCTGCGGTAATTTTAAGAAAAAACGACCGATCCACCCTATGGTACTACGGTTTTTTATCGGTTATTCTGCGGTAATTTTACGAGAACCAACTGATCAACGCTCTGGAAGAACGGTTTTTCATCGGTTATTCTGCTGTCATTTTGGGAGAAACGACCGGTTGACGCTCTAGAAGAGCGGTTTTTAATCGGTTATTTACGATAAATTTCGCTAGAAACATCCGGTCGACGCTTTGGAACAATAGTTTTTCATCGGTTATTCTGAGGTAATTGTGCAAGAAACGACCGGTCGCCGCTTTGGAATGGTGGTTTTTCATCGGTTATTTAGCGATAATTTCGCTGGAAACAACCGGTCGGTGCTCTTGAAGAGAGGTTTTTCATCGGTTATTTTGCGGTAATTTGGCTGGAAACGACCGGTCGACGCTGTTGACGTTCGGTTTTTTATCGGTTATTTTGCGGTAATTTTGCTGGAAATGACCGGTTGACGCTCCTGAAGAGCGGTTTCTTATCGGTTATTCTGCGGTGATTTTATAAATTTTAACCATACGCCTTTTTTTCGTAGTCCGGTTTTTTCGTGGTAATTACGGTTGTACGACGGTTATTTTTTGGCGGTTTTCGACCGGTTATTTTTTTCCGGTTATTTTGCGGTTGCCCGTCTTGATAGGGCAAGTGCAAGGATATAAACTGCTATGCGAAATTATACCAACTAAAATATTAGCTAGTTTTAAATCAGTTGCTACTGTGCCATGAAATTGACTTATTTTTAAAATCGACCATATTTGTACTACATTTCGAAATTTTCTTGGGTTCCCTGTGCTAATGCCAATATAAGTAATTTATTAACAACTGAATCTTTGAATTTTTTGGCGCATATTCCGTCAGTGAATTTTTGGCGTTCATTCGCGCGCTGTGTTTCAAGATTGGACTGTATCGATAAACATAACTTCAAGAAATTACCCCCTCCATCTATTCCAAATTTAAGATGAAAATCAGAAACTCCACGTTTTTCGGTGACGTGTTGGATGAGACCTTGAAGATCCACGCAATACGCGACTGTCTCAGTATCTGTGGTACTTTTCCGCCCCTTATTTTTAGTGAATATAAATGTTTTTAGATCGAACAATTCATCTACGCAATGACTCTTTATAGATAATTGTTTTTTCAAATTCGGTTCAATGACCTTCGAATTTTTAGTAGCAACACGCAACGCCTTCGCTATTTCTAATGTCTTCCTTTGTGTTAAATGAGCACTTGTCTGGATTTTCAACAAATCGGCCGCTGACAAGAAGAATGGTTTCTTCACCTCTAAGCTTTGAATGTTGTTAGGCTTAACAATGATTTCAAGAGGTTTACCTCCGTGTGGTTGAACGAGTGACAAACTTGATTCATCGCCTCCCAGTTTTCTCTTCAATAATGATGAAATTACTTGGTCGACAACTTTGGGTCCCGCTTGTTCAATCGTATTAGTTAAATTTTCAATACGGGTAGACAGCGAACATTTATGTGAAATTCCTTTCGCTATCACGACAAAGCAATTAGAACATCGAATCTCAGTATTTGAAGTAGTTTTTAATTCTGTATGGGAAAAATAATGTAGGTAAATTTTGAAACTTGGCCTTCTACGGGCCCCAGTATGTATGATGGAAGGCAAACCTCAGCGTAAACTCAATAAAAAACTATATTTTTCTATGAATATACACGTATTGACGATGGTACATGTTTGTTTTGCGTTTGTGTTAGTGTTTCATTCTACATGCGTGCGTGGGCCTAAACTCCTCGTCAGCGCAATGATTTGTTACTGACCGGGTTCTTTTGCATTTGTGTCGGAAACAGAATTAACAACCTTTAATGATGAATTTTTGCGCGCTATTATGCACAAATCACAATCGCACACAGTACTGGAACTCGTTCTTGTGACTTTTTTGAATGGTGCAAATTTGCTGTAATCCGGCAGTTGAACTTTTTTTGTTGGGTCATTTCGATGAAGATAAAGATTACGTTTACAACTGGAGCACACAACGATCGGTAAACGAGTGTCATTTTGATCATATTGAAATTGCTCATTCACAAGAGAACATAATGCACCTTTTATAAAATACATAGATTTACTGTTGCCCAGACATAGCAAACAAACAAATTTCCGATTTTCTTCATGATTTCTGGCCTTCGGCATTTTGGCGTCGTCAAACTTCATTTTTTTACGAGGTCTTGCATAGTATATGTATCTGAATGAAGTTGCTAGATTCTAAAGAATCGAAAATTGGAATCGCTTTCCAATTCGTTTGGATATATCCAGTAATATTACCAAACAATCTCAAAGAAATCTCTATTGTCAATTCTTTAGAATCCCGTAATTATTGGATGAAATGTGTTCATATACGTTTGTCGCACTTCTCCCTTAATGGAGTATTTATTGTTACTTAATGCACAATGTTAAAGAAATCCCTATTTTTTATTCTATAGGATCTAGTAATTTTCGGATGAAAAGTATTCATATACATTTGTCGCACTTCTGTATTTTGTAATGTATGTATTGTTATTTATGTATTATTATGTATGTATTGTTACTTGTATTAATTAAAACAGTAATATCAGGAAGAAAAAAATTATTAGCTATCATTCCAGTATGCTTGACTGTGCTATCCGATACTAATGCGCCAATGCCGAGCTGCTAGTAGATACATCCATGTTTAGTTCGTCATATCTCTGGTTTGGTACAAGGGATTCAAATGAAACTAAGACGATTTTTTTCAAAATTTCGTGTAGTTTAAAAAATATCTGTAAGCATTAAGCGATATTTTGCATGCTTACAAAGTTACAGCGAAAATATTGCGTGGAAAACATTTTTTTATCTCATTTTCTGAAGCTTTGATAGACATATCTTCTCATTAACAAGAGATAAAGAAATTATTGAAGAGCTGATTTGTAAGGAATTTCATAAGCTTTGGAATCTATATTATAATCTTTGCATTTGGAATGATAGGTATAGTGATTCTCCATAGAAAACAGCAAAAAACGTAGATTTTTGCTGTTTTTACATGCGTAAAATTATTCATTCATACTTCTTGCAGTATAATTCCATAAATATTGTTTGTGGTGAGCCTACCATTTTCAATTAAACATTTTAGCCGTCGGATGGTTTTGGGCGTAATTACATCAAATAACCTATAAAAAATTACGAAAAATTGAGTTTTTTTTTTGTTCCTTCCGTAGATGATTTTCGTTTTCAGCTAAAATTAGTCCTTTCTAATCATAGAATAAGAATTGAGAGAAATATTGGAAGGGAGAGCACCTTTGGGTTAAACCTAATCGAAGCTCACCGTGATTTTTTTTAATGGATACCATAGCTGTCGACTCTATTTATACGAGTATGGTAAAAAGCGAATACACTTATTATAGAAGATTATTTCCATTCTATAGACATTTTATATCGTATTTCGTTTAATCGATACCAGAGCTGTGAAGTCTATTTCTACGAGTCTGGCAAAAATGCGAATAAAGTTATTATCGAAGATTGTTTCCATCTATAGACATTTTATATCGTATTTCGTTTAATCGATACCAGAGCTGTCAAGTCTATTTATACGAGTCAGCTAAGATGCGAATAAACTTATTATAGATGATTATTAGCACTAAAGACGTTTCATGCATCGTATTTTTTTAATTGATACCAGAGCTGTCGACTTTATTTATACGAGTATGGTAAAAAGCGAATAAACTTATTATAGATGATTATTGGTATCTAAAGACATTTCATATATCCTATTTTGTTTAATCGATACCAGAGCTGTCAGCTTTATTTACACAATTCTGGTAAGAAGCGAATAATCTTTTTATATATGATTATTTGTATATAAAGACTTTTAATGTATCGTATTTTATTTAATTGATACCTGAGCTGTCAAGTCTATTTATACGAGTCTGCTAAGATGCGAATAAACTTATTATAGATGATTATTAGCATCTAAAGACGTTTCATGCATCATATTTTGTTTATTTGGTTCATGAAAATCTATCGTAACCCTTTTTATAAAGCCCGACACACGTAGGGCTCGCACAATAATTTAATTAATGTGTCCAGAAATAGACAGTGTTTTGTCAAAGAGGACACCTAGATCCAACGTGGATTCAACTAAAGTCAATGAAGTATCATTTAGAACATAATCATATATGAAATGAGATCTACCCCTACAAATGTAATTACATGACATTTTTTTAAGTTGAGGGTTATCATTTTCTTGAGACCAAATTAGTTTGCAACTTAGAGCACCTTTGGGTTAAACCTAATAGAAACTCACCGTGAAATACGATGTATGAAACGCCTTAGATGCAAATAATCATCTATAATTAGTTTATTCGCTACTTACCAGGCTCGTATATACAGGGTGGCCGATTTATCTGAAGACATCGAAATATCTCGAGAACTATGCACAGAATCAAAAAAGTTGGCGGATGAAAGTTGTTCGACACGAAGGGGGGCATCCAGTGATAATTAGATGTACCCCCTCCCCCATCCCCTGGAGGTGGAGTGGGGGCAAAAACAATAAAACTTAAATAGGAACCCCCATTTTTTATTGCAGATTTGGATTCTCCGGAAAAAAGTACATGAATTTGACCTAGGAGCTATTGCATTTTGGTTCACAGGTGGCGCTGTAATCGATAAAAATCCAAATTTATCCGAAGACATTGAAATACCTCGAGAACTATGCACAGAATCAAAAAAGTTGTCGGATGAAAGTTGTTCGACACGAAGGGGGGCATCCAGTGATAATTAAATGTATCCCCTCCCCCATCCCCTGGAGGTAGAGTGGGGGCAAAAACAATAAAACTTAAATAGGAACCCCCATTTTTTATTGCAGATTTGGATTCTCCGGAAAAAAAGTACACGAATTTGACCTAGGAGCTATTGCATTTTGGTTCACAGGTGGCGCTGTAATCGATAAAAATCCAAATTTATCTGAAGACATTGAAATACCTCGAGAACTATGCACAGAATCAAAAAAGTTGTCAGATGAAAGTTGTTCGACACGAAGGTGGGCATCCAGTAATAATGAAATTTACCCCCTCCCCCATCCTCTGGGGGTGGAGTGGGGGCAAAAACAATAAAACTTAAATAGGAACCCCCAGTTTTTATTGCAGATTTGGATTCTTCAACATTGACAATTTTCGCCCGCCTAGCGGATATGGAATACGGTCATTCTAACAAAGCCGGGAAAAAATACATTTAGCGTTACCCAGGAACGTGGACGTAATATTTTTCTGTTCCCTTTCGGGGTGCTTGTTTTACGTGAGTCCCCTTGCCTCTCACTGTCTCACTGTTCACTTATTTGAGTAAGTGCTCGAAATGTTGACCTTCCATTTCAATGCATTTATTTATTCTTTCTTCAAATGACTTTATACATGATAGAATCATATCTGCAGAAATTTCTGCGCAAACAGTTCTTATGCGTTCCACCATGTTTTCACGAGTCGTTGGTACTTGTTCATAAACCTTACCTTTTAGGTAACCCCATAGAAAGAAATCCAGAGATGTTAGATCAGGTGACCTCACAGGCCAATTAATGGGGCCACCTCTACCAATCCACCTACCATTGTAATCACGGTCTAGTATTTCCCTTGCTACTCTTGAAAAATGTGCTGGGCAACCATCATGCTGAAACCACATTGTCCGTCGGACGACCATAGCAACATCCTCAAGTAGTAATGGTACTTCTTGTTCTAGGAAATCTCGATATTTTGTTCCATTCAAATTACCTTCAATGAAATAAGGACCAATGAGTTTATTTCCTATGATTCCACACCAAACGTTCACCGACCAAGAACGTTGATGATTAACTTGTCGTAACCAATGGGGATTTTCTACGCTCCAATAATGCATATTATGCCTATTGACGCCACCATGGTTCGTGAATGAAGATTCATCTGAAAATAATACATTAGCAAAGAAATTGTGGTTCGTTTGAATTTTTTGAAATGCCCATTCACAAAACACCACGCGGTTATGAAAATCATCGCCATCTAGTTCGTGGTGCAGTGAAATGTGATATGGGTGAAACTTATGACGATGCAATATTCTTTGAATACTGTCTCTGGAAATGCCGGAATCGCGATGTAATTGTCTTGTGCTTACATGTGGATTTTGGTGAATAGCTGCTAGCACAGCTACTTCGTTAGCTTCTCCTGTAACTGTTAATCTTCGCTTCCTTTTTTTCATTTGTACGCTGCCATCAGAGTGAAAGGCATTCACAACTTTGTAAAAAAAAAGAACGCGAGCGAGCATTATCTGGAAAACGCTCAGCATACAACGCAACAGCATCGTCAATATTCCTCCTACATTCACCATAAATAAGAATCATTTCGATTTTTTCGGAAACTGTAACAGGATTCAATTTTAACTTGCAATTCGATTTAAGCAATGAAGGGTAGACAAAAAATAGTCACGTAAACGGAAAGTTGTTATTCTAAAAGCAAAGTGACCTCCGACCGAATTACTACCAATACAATGGACTTCAAAAACAGTCTTACACTGAGAGACCGTGAATACTAAATTTTAATATGGGGATTAGAAAGTCGCGATATCCATTTACTGGATATTTCCCTTCTGGACTTTCCCTTCAGGAAAGTAGAGAAAAATGTAGGAGAACTGGTTACGTGTGACTCAACTTATGTATAAAATGATATGCTACTTTATTTTCGAGTTATGTCGCCCTCTAGCGTTATGTAACAGAACCGGCGTCGGTGATGGCCGAAATGCAAGCGATGTACATGTATGAAACCACGTGAGTTCTCTCGGGGTCCGGTAGATGGCGACGAAATCCCCAAATGAAGTAAGAGTTTCGTTTTGTTTAATAGAAGCTGGTTTGACCGTCAATGCTCAGCTTATTTATTCTCATTTCGGAAAAAACATACAGAGAGAGAATGAATGAGCTGAGTGAAGGGACATGACGCATTTTTTAATGGATTGCGTGATGTCCTCTTTTTGTTTATTAAATAATAAATTTAAAACCTAAAATGTAATTTTATCGAAGGTAGAAAACTTATTTATAAAATTGCTTCCATATTGTATGCACACTTTTTATGTAATCAGTTTTGATTTTTAATATGAAAAATATCAATTATTCATAATCTTAATTTTTCGAATGGACATTATTAAAATTTCATATTCAGAATAACAATTTTCGCAATTGATATTACTAAATTCTAATATTAAAAATTCTAATTTTATAATTTTTAATATTAAATTTTCATAAAGGGATCAAATTGTCCCTATTTGCCCCCTGGATGCCCCCCTTCGTGTCGAACAACTTTCATCCGACAACTTTTTTGATTCTGTGCATAGTTCTCGAGGTATTTCAATGTCTTCAGATAAATTTGGATTTTTATCGATTACAGCGCCACCTGTGAACCAAAATGCAACAGCTCCTAGGTCAAATTGGTGTACTTTTTTTCCGGAGAATCCAAATCTGCAATAAAAACTGGGGGTTCCTATTTAAGTTTTATTGTTTTTGCCCCCACTTCACCTCCAGGGAATGGGGAAGGGGGTAAATTTCATTATCACTGGATGCCCCCCTTCGTGTCGAACAACTTTCATTCGACAACTTTTTTGATTCTGTGCATAGTTCTCGAGGTATTTCAATGTCTTCGGATAAATTTGGATTTTTATCGATTACAGCACCACCTGTCCAAAATGCAATAGCTCCTAGGTCAAATTTGTGTACTTTTTTCCGGAGAATCCAAATCTGCAATAAAAAATGGGGGTTCCTAATTAAGTTTTATTGTTTTTGCCCCCACTCCACCTCCAGGGGATGGGGGAGGGGGTAAATTTAATTATCACTGGATGCCCCCCTTCGTTTCGAACAACTTTCGTCCGACAACTTTTTTGATTCTGTGCATAGTTCTCGAGATATTTCGATGTCTTCAGATAAATCGGCCACCCTGTATAGACTAGATAGCTCTGGTATCGATTAAACGAAATACGATATAAAATGTATTTAGATGTAAATAATCATCTATAAAAACTTTATTCGCTTCTTACCAGACTTGTGTAAATAAAGCTGACAGCTCTGGTATCCATTAAACAAAATAGGATATATGAAATGTTTCTGGATACAAATAATCACCTATAATAAGTTTATTTGCTTTTTACCATACTTGTATAAATAGAGTCGACAGCTATGGTAACAATTAAAAAAAATACGATGTATAAACCGTCTTAGATGCAAATAATCATCTATAATAAATTTATTCGCTTCTTACCATACTCGTATATATAGACTTGGCAGCTTTGGTAGTAGTGGGGGTATGACAGTTCTACGCCATCCGCGGGTTGGGTGGATCGCGAGAGGTACCTCGCGAGATGACTCGCGAATTAAGATCGCGAATTGAGACCGCGAATTAAGACCGCGAATTGATATCTCCCCCCTCGAAACACATGGATGGTATACGAGTTGGGACGCGTCTAAAATTCATTAGTCATTCCGATCTTTGGAAAAACACGTGTACCTTCGACATCTGGCGCTCGGGGCCTGGCGGTCTGTTTTCCTACCTCTCATTTGAAGCGTGCTTGAATAGCGCAGGGGGAGGTCGGCATCGGCACCGACCATCTTTGGGAAAGCACCTGTTACTTCGATCACCCTTGGAAAAACACATGGATGGTATACGAGTTGAGACGCGTCTAAAATCCATTAATCATTACGTTAATCATCGACCCCTTTTTTAAATATGACCGTTTTAAATAACCCATTTTCTTTTTTTGCACAGTATCATGCAGGAAGGAAGATGAAGAAAATATAGAAGATATATTTAATAAATGTTATTTATTTTTTATTTCGCATATTCATACCTAACAATATACAATAGCAATCAAATGAAATTCATATTTTCAATATCATCAACTAATGCATCGCTTTTAACTTGACAATTGATGCAGTCTTTAATCATCGGTGGTGGACCATCTATCGTATCATAACTTGATTCGAAATGTTTATAACATCGACGACATTCACGTATATCAGGATGCATTTGCATAGCAGGTGGCAAGCAAGCCCATGCTTCTTCAATTTGCCGGTCAGCAAAGATGCAAATGAAATCAATCGGCAGACATTCGATATCTTTTGTTTCCATCAATGTGAGACGTTTTACTTCGTAATAAACCCTTAATGAACGTTGTGGAGATGCAGGTTGTCCCATAGATTTTCCAATACCAAATTCTTAAGTATTTTTACATTTTCTTTAGCGCATGTTCCATTAATCGTATGATTTTCACACTTCTTCGACAATTGATATTGCTGCTGCTGCTTCAGTTTTGTTAGAGATGGGCAGTCCAAAATGTCGAGATTGATAACATTTTCTGCGTTTAATATATCCTCCAACCAACATTTTTTATCGACTCCTTTTACATAAATTTTGTTGGCACATTTAATGATATCCTCCAAATTTTCGTTTATAGCGTCAAAGGGAACGTCGCCAGATTGCCATGGTAAACCGTGATAATTATTCATCAACCAGTTATTCACTCTCTTATAGTGTAAAGGTAACCACACCCGTTGATATGGTGGTTTAAACACATAAGTCACAATTTCACTGTCGACAATATTTATTTATTTTTTTTTTAACTCCCATTTATTTACAATCTGTCAGTATGGACAATAAGTAAAATTTTATAATATAATATTTCTAATATTTCTAAATAACATGCAGATGCTTTTCCAGTGATCAGCATCTATATAAAGACAAAAAGTAGTACGGTATACATTTCATAAAAATTTTTTATATAAAATTATTTAATTTGTTCCTCTTCAGTCTTGAATTTTCAAAAGTGTTCGTCAATAAGTTGACAGCCAGCGGGTTCAGATGTTGAGTCAGCCTCATTTTATATTTCGCGAAGATACGATTTATTTCTTCTTTAACAGAACTAATGAGTAGATCTTTTCGTATTATTTCGTTTGGTACAAACCAAGGTGCATTTAAGAAATTTCTCAATGTTTTATTCTGAAATCGCTCGATTATTTCAATATTCGAATTTGAAGCTGATCCCCAGAGTTCGTTTCCGTAGGTCCAAATTGGCTTTAGAATACACTTATAAATCTAAATCTTGTTTTTCGTTGAAAGTTGCGATTTTTTACCGATTACCCAGTACATGCTTTTTATCTTCACGTTGAGTTGTTTGCGTTTGTTCCAGATGTGATCTCTCCAAGTGAGACGTCGATCTAAATGTAAGCCTAAGTATTTCACTTTATTTTGTTGGGGTATTGGCAAATTATTTAGATAGATGGTGGAACAACTATCTTTACGTAGTGTAAAAGTATCATTTGCAGATTTACTTTCATTGGTTTTTATCCTCCAATAGTTACACCAGGTTTGTACTTTATTTACATGGTTTTGTAGGTTTTTGGTTGCTTGAGCTGCTGTATTATGAGTTGATAAGATGGCAGTATCATCTGCGTATATTGCAATCGTATTTTCATCCATCGCTGGTAGATCTGCGGTGAAAAGTAGGTACAAAGTAAGGCCTAAAATACTACCTTGAGGTACTCCCGCTTTTATATGATGTAAATCCGTGGTTTCTTCATTAACTTTCACTTGAAAAGTTCTGTCACTTAAATATGACGTTAAGATAGAGAAAAGTTGAGTAGGTAATATATTTTTAAGTTTCAAGAGAAGACCTTCATGCCACACTTTATCGAAAGCTTGAGAGACGTCTAGAAATACAGCATTGCAAAAGCTCTTGTTTTCAAATGCTAGTCTTATTGTGGTTGCTATTCTATTTACCTGTTCGATTGTACCATGACCGTTTCTAAAACCGAATTGGAAGTGAGGAATCAGTTGTTTTGATTCGATAATACTATTTAGTCTTTTTAATATAATTTTTTCACAAATTTTTGATAAAATAGGGAGTAGGCTGATAGGTCTATAGGAGGTTACGTCTTCTAGAGGTTTACCTGGTTTATTAATGAGCTTAATTTGTGCCATTTTCCATTGAGCTGGGAAGTGTCGTAAGCGAAAAACAAAATTGATTAAAATTGTGATAAAACGTATCGCTTTATTAGGTAATTCTTTGAGCATTTTTCCTGTAAGTCCATCGTAGCCAGGAGCTTTTCTGTCTTTTAGGTTTCTAATGATAAACATAATTTCTTTAACTTTAACTCTTTTTATTTGAGTATTATCTTCAAAGTTGTTATCATAGTTGTTTAGTAATAGATATTCTTCCTCTTCAGTAATAATTCTTGTTGGTGTATCAAATGTCGTATCCAGGTGCGTGGCAAAGGTAGCCGCCTTTTCACTGTCTTTCCTAGCCCATTCGTTATTCGATTTCCTAATTGGTGGTATGAAAAGATTTGGGCGCTTGAATTTCCTCGTTGCTTTCCATGAAGAAAAATCAGTTGCTTCTGTAGCGGTCAGGTTATTCAGATATTCTTGAAAACTGTTGTTTCTGTTTTCCTGAATAATTTTTTTTAACTCGGCAGTTGTTCTGTTTAATTTAGTTTTTAAGGATTTCGATCTTGTGGATTGCCATATTCTTCTTAGTCTCCGTTTCTCCTTCATTTTATTTAAAATGTTAATGGGAATATTTTCAAATTCTTCTGTTTTCTTCCTTTCCGGAGTTGATTTACAGGCAGCATCATGCAAGCAGATATTAAATTTTTCGATAGCATTTTCAACATCTTCCTTAGTCTTTAGTGGGATGTTACAAGAGATACTTTCATTTATATGCTGTCTGTAAATATACCAGTTTGTTTTTTTATTATATGGTGAAAAATGAGTTTGAGATGCTTTAAGCGAGACAGTAAATAAAATAATTATTGGCGAGTGATCAGAAGTTAAATCAAAACACGATTTTGTAGAGAATCTTTCCGGATTTAAACCTTTTACTATTGCAAAATCGATAAGGTCGGGAATTTTGTTTTTATCCGATGGCCAATACGTGGGTTCTCTGGTAGAAATTGCATGTAGATTTTCTGCCATTATTGTTGCATATAATTGCCTTCCTTTAGGATTAGGAGTCAAGGATCTTGATCCCCACCACGGGTGTTTCGCGTTAAAATCGCCGCCTACTAAAAACCTCATACCTAGTTTTTTAAAAAAGTGCGTAAACATTTCTTGATTTATAGACAATTTCGGTGGACAGTAAACCGCCGAAAATGTGATAGGAATTTTTGTAAAATTTGTGTTCGTGAAATGGGTTTCTGAAATTAACATAATGTCAATTTTATTATGTAAAAGAAATACTTTTAATTCTTGGCTACGTTGCGCCAAGCCATTAGCATTCCAGATAGCTATATTAAGATTAATGAATTTTTGCAATCAAGGTTGAAATTAAATTTAACATCGAATCTATTTTCGATATTAATTGCGTTATCATAACTTCCATCCTATTATTATTGTTTACGTTGTTTACATTACTAGATATCGGGAACGACTGTAATTCAGCTTGAATTGAAGAATTTCCAGCAGCTGCCTGCGCGTAAGACGTGTTAGTTTTGTTTGTAAACTTGTTTGTACTTACATTATTGACGTTTCCATGGATTGATAATCTTTTTTCCCGTAACGTTGGGTAAAGTTTTTGCTGCAATTGTTTACGCACGATGCAGCCTTTGTAACTGGCAGGTTGATTACCATCACAGTTTGCACACTTGACATCTTTTATTTTTTCCTTAATAGGACAATTTTCTGTAAGATGATTTAGAGCACACTTGACGCAGACTGGGTTTTTGTGACAATAATTTTTTGTGTGTCCAAATTCCTGACATTTAATGCATTGAGGGATGTCTCGCTTCTTTCTGGGGGCTTCAAATTTTACTATTAGGTTAAGCAATTTATCTATTTCGTAAATTTCCTTATTATTTACATTCGGTTCTAGTTCAACGAAGAATAACGGTAATGGTTTTTGGGTGATAATTTGACGAATGTTCGTTATTCTAAGTACTTTATGATTATATTTTTCAATTTCATTTTTTAGTTCAACTATGTCAATCGATGGGTGCATGTTCCTTAAAACAACTTTATAGGTTTTGTCTTGTTTTCTTTAATAAGTATGGAACTGTGTGTTTTTATTTTTTAATCCTTCAACGATAGGCATAAATATTTCTGAAGTAAGAGGTTGAATTTTAACTTCATCGTTTGGTAATATTTTTAAAGTATAATTTTGATCTGCTATTGAGTTTAAAAGTTTTTTAAGTGGAATTAAATTACTTAATCCACTTACGAAGATCGGAGGCGATTTTAAAGTTTTTTGTTCTTTCGCAATGTCATCCTTTGCGATTTCAGTAATAGCACTTTCCACTTCATTAAGTTCTTGAAAACTATTTTTTGTTTCAACAGGATCTTTTGTCAGTCCTAGCCAGTAATCCTTTATCGATACTTGTCTCTTTTTTGTTTTTTGTTCCATTCCTGGGCTACTCCTTTGCCTTTTGTTTTTAGCTGGAATCCACGTTTCACTCGATTTTTCCGTTGATGTTGTTTTATAGCTCAGATCTTTAGTAGAAACTATATTGCTATTTTGACTGGCCATGTTGGCCATCAGGAAATTTCAAACTTTTATAATAAATTTGATGAAGTTTAGATTTCTTTATGTTTAATTATCTTGTTATTGAGAAATAACTAATTTACTACAGCTATTTAGCTTTACACGAAATAAATTGTACTTTGAATAATGACAATTTGCACAACGGCTACGGTTTCCGTAGATCGCGACCATCCGTGCCGAAGGTTCGTTCGCGACTCGACAATATTTATTATAGACATTTCCTTCGGTATGAACCGATTACCAGGCCCGCGGAATCCCTGCACGTCTACAATGTATTCCATTTCGTATGAAACTGATTCACTAGTGAATAAAGTATAACCGCGTTTTATTCATTAATTGATGCACGCGCAGTAATGGTTACCCCTCCTCTCAAACCAATTTTTTTACATTTCCACTTATGGAATTATATTCTACAATGTGATCATGTAAAATTAAACAATAAGCAGAAGTGTTTGCAGGAAAATTTTCCTTTGATTCAAATTCGAGTTGAACATCGACAGGTGCATGTTTTAAAGCTTCATTCTGCTTAGAACAATCAATAATGATTAATGGAGCTTTCTCTAAAAATATTGATTTATTCAATATAGGTTTACCAGTAGCATTTTTATTATAGTAACTAGCTTGATAATATTTTGAATTTGCATTTCTCGCCTTGTCATTTTTTCTAGCCGTTTGGAATCCAATAATAATATATCGTGGCTTTTCTAGTTGTGTCGCTGTTTTCACAGGCCACACGTGGGATGATGTTATCGGCTATATATAGAGGATATTCATAAAGTTCCCATGTACGGAAACTTAAAGGTATGCAAGGATCTTTTTCAATGAAACGCAGCAGCTGTATCTTGCATTTCTCGCCTTGTCATTTTTTCTAGCCGTTTGGAATCCAATAATAATATATCGTGGCTTTTCTAGTTGTGTCGCTGTTTTCACAGGCCACACGTGGGATGATGTTATCGGCTATATATAGAGGATATTCATAAAGTTCCCATGTAAAGAAATTTGATTATTTGCAATATCAAGGTTTAAATTACCATACGGATAATATTTTGAATTCAGAAATACTTTAACATTACTAATGTTACAGTGATCAAACAGGCTAGCATTTTTCGCCTTGTCATTTCTTCGTTCTGTTTGGAGGCCGATAATAATATATCGTGGCTTTTCTAGTTGTGTCGCTGTTTTCACGGACCACACGTGGGATGATGTTACCGGTAATAGAGGATATTCATAAAGTTCCCATGTACGGAAACTTAAAGATATGCAAGGATCTTTTTCAATGAAACGCAGCAGCTGTATCTTTTCCCTATCAGCCAACGTGACATATGGAACTAACCATTCTATTTTATTCATCTCAATTTTATAATTTTCGTCCACATTTTGTATAATTGCATTATCATCATGTTTAGATCTTGTTAAAACAAGTTCATGCTTCGCATTTACAATTATCTGACGATAATCTTCAGCAAATCCGAGAATCTTACTCAGAGGCATGATCACGTCAAAATAGCCATTATCATTTGTTATCTTTAGATTTGAACTAGATATCCAACCTGCATTGATTAAAACGGGTTCATCGTTTGGTGTGTAAGAAGGATACCCCTTCATCAAGTTAGTAATACCAACATTTCTATTTCGATCAATTTTAACTCCATTCAACTCATACCGCGCCTCATCAAATAAATGACAGATTGCGTTAGATGTTAGATTAGTATTATTTGATTTAGTTCCATCGGTTTTTGGTCAACCTCCCACTAACACGTATCAAACTTCTACATGGTTACATAGATCTTGATCTTGCACAACAATACGAATTTCATCATTTTTGCCAAATGAGCTTGTATTGTAAGATTGATGTGCATGCAGCTCGTAATGAGCGACAGATTCGTCGAAAACGACTGGGTTTTGAATGCTGAGTATTGGATCCTCCATTATTGTTATTGTGATAACGTGCGATAAGCAAGCAAATACAACAACGGCAATGACAGTTTTTATTATTCACAGTTTAATATTGTGGTGATGATTGAGTCCCAAGCTTTTCAGAAATAGAACGTTTCGACGTGTTAACGTCTTGCGAATTTGATGACGACTGATATGTTTTGTCCATGATGGTTTATTATTATAGTAACTATTAAGGGTCTGACCATTGTTACGTAGATTTAAGATTATTTTTTTACTTTTAATTATAAATTAGTTGTATTGTAATTGTTTCACCACGAAAATTCACCAATTCACCATTCTGATCAACAATACGCAATTGAATATGATCTATTAATCTGACGACAACAGGTAAGTAAATGACATGATTCGGCATTGCCACAATCTTATATCCGGGCGCCACAGTAGGAAAAAATTCATGAATAGTATGCGCTCTACTGCTATTAATGTAAGCGCCTGCAGTTATATTGCACTCTATGCGAAGTGCATTAACTTTAATTATGGTTACTGGCAAATCTGAAATGTGCACCTTGTTTGCTTTCAAAATTCGTCTATTGAAGCCCAATGTTCGACCAATCGAATCGATTGGTGTAAAATCAATGTCTTGATTAGACCTGATTTCACTGCGTAAGGTATTATTATTGGGTTTTATATCTAGTGTAATATCACTATACTCCGATAGCTTGCTTCTAATATATTCTGCTATATCCTCAATTTCATAGCTCCCGATCGGCACAGTAATTTGATGGTTACTGTTGGAAACATGGGAGAAAGAAGGTGAATAAAGGCGAATTCACAAAGTAAGATCACACGTTCTTTATTACAACCGTCCTCTCTTATGTCTCGAACTAGACTAAAATGCTTGTCGCAGCGAGCGCCGGGCTACACTTCACGGAGGCAGCGTTCCCCCACTCAAGCGCCCAATGAACCGCGAAGTATAAACTGAGTATATAGTGCCGCTGATTGCTATACTCTCACAGTTACCAAAATGAAATTTATTATTAACGTCAACATTTGGGATTGGATTAAACGTTAAAAGTTCTATCAAACCCAATTCATAATTCTTCTACGGTGTAAGTTCAATAGGTGGAAAGTATTGCGCTTCCAATACTGAAGACTGCCCCGAGAGCGTCAACGTAAAAGAATCATTCATACTGATTGTTCAAATTACACTGATTATCATAATATTTTATGCGATATATTTATACAACTGATACTTGTTTGGACGAAACAGCTGATTGCATAAAAATTTGAGACATAAATGTCCACAATCAAAAGTGGCATAGTCTTGAAATTTTTCACGGTTATACATAACACGAGATATTTTCCCAACTCAGCAGGTGGGCTAAGGTTTCCAAAGCTGTCAAAATAAACGATTTTAGAACCACTTTTTCGATATGCTACCCAATGTGTAGCCGGACCGCTTGCATCGTCTAAATGTATGACTGCACATTCATTAACTTGGGGATTCTTTGGTAAATTATTACGTATAAAGACACCTCTAAAATTCGGAATTCCAGCTTCTTTCGAATATCTCAATATATCTACATCGGTGAGTGCTCGATGTGGTAGCTTTACAAGTTTTTTCGATTTTTTCTACATTTAACACCTAAACCCGTTTTATATGGTTTAATTTTAAACCTAGACCATTTTTATAAGGTTTAAGATATAACCCTTTACCCATAGCTATTGTCTCCATACCACGATTATGCATTCTTTTACTGCTTTACGTGCCCCTTTCAAAGCACTCGATATAAAATTTTGAACATTATTACTTGGTGACATTGACATTTTAGCAGCCGCAATAATGTTGTTAAATGATGTTGTTTTCTTTTTTGACACTTTCTTCTTTTTCAGCCCCATGCCTAATTTACTTTTTAGTTTCATTGTATTTGCAATACCCCAAGCTACTGCCTTTTATGCAATGCTTGCGTCTTTTGCTAAAACTCGCTTCCAAGCCTGCTCTGCTAATATTCGATCGGCCTCGCTTCTACCGGTGGAATTTTCACGAGTTTTGGAATAAGCAATGTCGTGTTCCATGCAAGCCTTGTCCAAGAGAATTATCCCCGGATCACCCCTTGCTAATCGTTACTTTAATTTTGTACCAGGCCCACAGTACTGATAACCGGGTATATGAAGTTCTACCTTAAATATAGTAGCGGATAGTATGGAAATTAATGATGTTAACGATTATGATGATGATGATGATGATGATGATGATGATGATGATATGCGTGATGGATATAATACCCCTTTAGATCAGACATTTAGCAGTGATATTAAAACACCTGAATATCATACTGAAGAAAGGTTATCAAATAAGTTTCTGAATTTACTGATGAGAAATATTCACGAGAGAAGTGATATCATTGATACAATTTATGGTGTTCGCATAGAAGGTGGTACTACAAGAATCGGCGATTCGACAATAGAATTTAAGAATAAAAATGTAATTGTTAAGGATCACAAATTTGCTATTACTGAAGGTTTGCTAGAGTTATTATTTAAGAAAAAAGCTGATATAGCTATAATCCAACAATCTTATTTAAACATTTACAAAAGTATACTTACCTTAACCCTTTGCTGCATGGCGGTATGAAATCTATACCACCTATTTATTCATCATTTTTTTTAATTCTAAGTCCATTTTTAATCGATTCATTCACTTTTTTTTGTTATTTCATCATCGTGACATATCAAAGAATCTAAAATGACATGCCATTAGTGAAGATTTGCTTACAAATTCGGATATAAATAAACAAATGCTAAAAAAAACCCACTATTTTTCACGAAAAATCCATTACTAGGAAAAGTATTGAATGTATTTATGCAAGCCACACTATACAGGGGTTTTCAAGGTCGCAGATTACGAATCCGGCCTCCGATTTTCAAAATTCAAGATAGCGGTTCCAATATGGCGGACCAAATTCAGAAAAAATTACTTGATCAATCTGAAATTCGGCACTCGGGGGTTTTTGGGGTCGCTGATCATGAATCCGGCCTCCAATTTTCAAAATTTAAGATGCCGGTTCCAATATGGCGGACCAAATTCAGAAAAAATTATTTGATCAATCTGAAACTGGGCACTCAGGATTTTTCGTGGTCGCTGATCACGAACTTTACATCAGATTTGCAACATTCAAGTTAGTGGATCTAATATAGGGATTCAAATTCATAAAAAGGGAGTTGATCAATCTGGAACTACATTCTTAAGGGATTTTTGAATCATGAATCTATCTTCACATTTTCAAAATTCAAAATGCCGATTGCAAGGATCGAATTGTAAAATGTTCAGTCCACAAATTTGTCTTTATCTTATAAATAAATAAAAATTTGTACAAAATTTTTTATTCTATTTTTGCGGGTAACGGTTTTGCTTATTAGTAACATGACGCCACCGCGAAAATAAAGGTTAGTTTGTTCCACTATCATGTCGAGCAGATGATCATGAAAAAACAAAAAAAAATAAGTAAAAAAAAATGGAGACAGTAGCCGCCACGTCCTCGTTCGTGTCTCCGGGTTTGGCTGAGAGCGGTATTTACAGAATGTATGTCCACATTTGTGAACTTTTCCACATTTCGCCATATTGGATCTACCATCTTGAATCTTGAAAATCTGAGACCGAATTCGTGATCAGCGACCCCGAAAACCCCGAGTACCCAGTTTTCAGATTGAGCAAGATACTTTTTATGAATTTTGTCCGTCATATTGGATCCGCCATCTTGAATTTTTAAAATCTGAGGACGGATTCGTGATCAGCGACCCGGAAAACCCCCGAGTACCCAGTTTCAGATGTTTTCCATGTATAGAAAAATGTATGCTTCGAAGGGTTAACTAATGCCCATAGGAAAGATTGGAATCAGGAAAAACCTATTCGATATAATGCTTCCCACAAGTATCGAAACTATATCAAAGATATGTTCAAAGATGTTCCGAAAAAGGGTGGTAATTTGCCTGAATACATGATTGCTGGACAAAACCGTAAAATTGATTACGTGCATTGGGATAATCCAAATGAACTTGCCGATCGTTTGCGCCTTCTAATATCATCGCAAGCTGCAGGTAATTCGAGTCTTTCGAATTAAATTTTATGGATCATTGAGGAGTTGCGCGAAGCTAATATAATCTATTAATTTTGCGATAATTACGTCAGTATCATAATGAGCATCGATGTATTTGGACGTTCGTCTCAACGAGCACGGAAGCAAGTATTTCAAAGTGTTGAAATTTCTACAGACGGTTCTTATGATTTTAAGAAAAGAAAGTTATGTAATATCGGAAATCCGACGGATTCGGATGATGCCATTACTTTGAGAATGTTCCACACATCTATTCGCGATATTAAACAGCAAATAGGCGAGCTGTGTAAAGGTGTAATTAAAAATAATGAGAAGATTGAATATTTTGAAAAAAGTATAAATAAAATGCAACAAGATATAAATAAAAATTACAATGAAATAGAAAAGAGGCGGATTATATCTTCAGATATCGGAAATTATACTATTGAATTACATCAAGAAATAACTAAACATACCAATAATTTAAATAAAAATAATTACACGCTTAGCAATCTTACGAATAACGTCACTGTCTTAGAGCGGGAAGTAAAGAAAAATAAAGATGATTTAAATAAAAATAATGGTTTGATTGATAGTCTTACGGTAGATATTGCTAATATAGAAGGAGACTTGAAAAAACATACCTATGACATAAGGGAGAGTAGTACTGTAGCTCATGATGCTGAGAAATTAATTTTTCTCCTAGAACAAAATGTCAATAAAAACAGTGAATCCATAAAGAAGATTAATGAAATAACTGATGTTATTTACAGAAGAATTAATTAGTTGGTCTGAAAATGTGAATAAATTAACTATCTGCAACAATCCACCCAACAGTTTTAATCAAGACGTTGCCTTATCTGTTTAACAACAATGACTTCTAAAGAGAAGAGAGAAGTCGTGAAGGAGCTTCATAAACCAGCAAGAAAAAATTATACAAGACGGCGAGTAGATAGTCTCGGATTAGATGAAACTTGGCAAGCTGATCTTGTAGAAATGATTCCATATGCAGATGAAAATAAGGGTTACAAATACTTGTTAACTCTCATTGATGTATTCTCTATATAATGTAATTGTGAACGAAAAGATTCATCCAAAGTTTAAACTAGGCCAACAAGTTCGTATTAGTAAATTTAAACATATATTTGAAAAGGGGTACACCAAATTGGACGACTGAAGTGTTTAAAATAATACAAGTTAAGAAAACGAGTCCAGTAACATATTTACTAGAAGACAGGGATGGAAATCGAATATCTGGCGGATTTTATGAACATGAACTGCAACGTACTAAAAATCCAGATGTTTACCTGATTGAAAAAATTTTACGTCAAAAAGGTTCTAAAGCGTTTGTTAAATGGTTGGGCTTTGAACATAAGTACAACGCATGGATCGACAAGAAACATTTATTACTTTAAGACTAATATGGTGGAACGAATAATGGATGAATAGTTGGAAGCAAGATTTACTTAAGATAAATTTGATTTTTGTTGCATTCCTTAGCATATTTTTTGGTATATATACGAGTTCGAGTTGAAGAGATTTCAAAGTCTTCTACCAGGCAACATTTTATTCAAAAACCCGAGTGATATTAAGAGTTTTTTGCTAAAATGTCTCGAGTACTTGAGTACAGACGAAAAAGTGACGCCTTCATAAGTGGAGTGCGTGGGCAATTGTCAGTGTTGCTTGGTTCCGAAATTCCTCACCACTTGACAGTGGATAATCGTCATGCGGAGAAAGAAATGAAGGAGGATTCCTTTTGGGAATCCATCTATGCCTCAGAGCACATGATAAAAAATCAGTGTTATGAGGTTAATATCGCGCTTCAAGACGCTGTGCGCAAATTGAAGCGCGATTTTAGAAAAAAAATCGCCCGCATCGAATACTGGAGTACTCAGCAGTGGCGAAGAAGGGACTTCAAATATATCCTGAGCAATGGTACGTGCGAATGTCGTCGCGCCATTCGCGATTATAAGATGCGCAAGCATACGAAAAGGAATCACTGAAAAGAGCGATAACGGCGTTGGAGGAGGAAGCAGCAAAACGGAAATTTGCAATTGACGCAGAATATAGGCAGTATCTCAATGCGTTCAAACGGGACATTAATCAAAATGAAAAAAGAAGAATGGAGGAACGAGCGGACCTTCAAACAGTGTATGAGCAGTATAAGATGCCATGGGACTTCGGCGACGATGATGATGGACCTGAAGACATCGACTCGGACGCGACTTACTTCGAATCCGATCCCGACCAGGCAGACGATCAGGACTGGACATCAACATAAAGGTATAAATAGTAATTTCACAATTATAACATTCACATATATTCACATATTTTAAAATTTATTTGATATTATATATATATATATATTTACATATAATACACACATTATTCATCTACGTCCATAATATCCTTATGTCCCCACGGTAGAGTATCTGCACTACCAGCGATCAAGTATCGCTTACCATCGTGGGGATTTAATGCATCTTTGGACTCACACACCGTAAATACATTGTGTAGCTTTGAGCGTATACACCGTCGCTCTCGTACCCTATCACACCCGGTCATAAGACAGCCCAAATAGTCGTCGAAAGTGATTGTTTTTCGGACGACGACTTCTTTCACACCTTTCGCTCTCTTCTTCTCACCTTCGCCTAACACACGCAACGCATACATTTTTTACCTGAGTCCGACAAACTCGGTCATTAACTTTCCATTACATTCATCCTTCATTAACCCTAAAACTTTTTTATTGACTAGCGGCATACCGTACTCATTATTTTTGGAATAATCACTCGTATCGTACATATTAAGATCGCGTTTCATACAATCATATATATCATCACACTTAAATTCATAAATAAGACTATCGGTATCGGTATACAATAGTTTCGCCTTTTCTTTAAATTTTTCTAAAACATAATCGTAATGGAACTCATACAATTTTGTTTTAGAAATATCCAATATAGCCATTCCGACGTATATTGGCTTATCTATAACTACTTCTAATTTTTTTAGTTGTATCGCGAATATTACTATTCGATGAAAATTTGGTTTCGAAATGAACGCTTCAACGCCATATCTACCATCCCATTTATTTTTAACGCTTACATCCACTCTTTTCCGAACATTCTCCATCGTCTTTCCAAATACCGCATTGTTCATCAATTTATATAAGTTCTTCTGAAAATCATTCGCAGCGGCTGTGCGCAATTTAGTATTTAAATCTATATAAGATTTTAACCATGGAGATTGTTTGAATTTGAGGACGCGATGAATTGTATTTAAAATAATACCGTGGGTGAGTGCTTACTTTAAATTTCGGTAATGAATGACATATCTATGTTTGTCATTTAATGTAGCGAGTAATTTCAGTTGTTTTGAACCGGGCGGAACTACTCGCTCGGGGCACAGCGGGAGATCTTTCTGCTTGTTGTGTGTTTCCTCAGGGTAGGTCAAGTCGACTTCGAGAATATATCCAATTTCCGAGTCATCGGGTACATTTTCAAAGTCAACGTTTTCCACCCATTTGAAACCTCCGGTAGGCAGTGATTGACTCATTGCCCATCCATACAAATTATTAACATCCAAGTACATTAAATACTTTGACTCTTTTGATGGGTCATAATCGGGCATGTATTTATTATTTGCCTTCGCGTACCGGTTTGAACATTGAGAAAGACCTCCCCGTATACCACGTTCAATAAATATCACCATATCAATATCGGTGAGTAATTGTAACTGTACTTGAGTATGTTTGAGAGCACAATCCCAAGTATACCCGGGTAGAGTATAATAATGCGCTGGGTCTAAACCGTGAGATTTTCGTAACGTTTCACGAAAATTTTCAAAGATATCCGCAAGCAATAAAATATCGGTTTTTAAGTATAGATCCGAATACTCACCCAGAGTATTGCACTTAAATACGTTCCATACATTCCTTGCATGCGCATAATCAGACTCACTCACTTCACATTCATATAATTTATTAAAAAATTTGTCTCGAGCAGGAAGGTATGGCTCGTCCAAGACGCTCATTTCTTTCACGTAATCGTAGGGGAAAATTCCCTTACGTGTTAATAAATTAAATTCATTCTCATTTGGAAAATGAGATTTTAAAATTCTTTTATCATAATTCGATAAATATGTTTCTCGAGGGAGCAATTCAAAAATCTAATTGAATCTAAAAATGTTAGTCTAATTTTTGTGTTTTTGACAAATTTTATTATCGAAATATATTTTTCCATATTGCATGGAATGACTTTCATGTTTTACCGCACAATCATTTTTCTTTCCACACTCGAGTTTATGTGTGGCGAGTTTTTCTACACTGTAAAAATAGTGGAGACAGCGATTGCAGATATGTTTCTCCCCATCATGTTTGCTGCACTGCTTGCTCACTAATCGGGATAAATTTTTTATCCAGCAATAATGGGAAATACTGCAATTTGTTTCATTCTCTTCAACTTCGACGTCGTTCAAAACAAAAGATGAGGAGGGTCGTGGGGTTTTCAAGTCGCTCTATTAGCCGAATGATCACCCTCCTCACTAGTGGTCACCTCATTAGGTGAGCTGGAGCATCCTTGTCGACCGACTTATGGTCTTGTCGACCTGTTTTCCGTATTTTGTATTTCTTCGATATTATGTAAATAGTTTATGTCGAAAGTATCCTGGAAGGTTACTTTTCCATTTTTCTCTACCTCTGGCAACTTCCTGCTACTTGCTCTTTGTTGTGTATACTCGTGAATGAACTGACTTAACACCCGTTCAATTTTGTCGAGTCTTACACTTATATGATCATTTTCTGTCGACGGTTGATTTTCGGACTCTTCTTCAATTATTTTGTCCAGATTTGCATTAGTATCATCTTCTAATATCGCATCTTCTTCTTCACGGTAGACCTGAGCCTGAACCCGAAACCTATTGCTACCGCGATGATTTTCAATAAATTCTCCGAATGTACTCAATAACGCGTCGCGCCTGTCTTTTTGTTCGGATTCTTCTTCTAATCTCATACTTTGTTCAAAATCCGCGGCCGTATAATTTCCTTCTAATCTATTAATTAGTCTATTAATACGGACACCTATACGTCCCGAATTATTTAATTCTAGCCGTGAGAGGGCCTCATTTAATTCATCGGCCGATAATTGAAAAATCCAGCCGTCTAATTCTTTAAAAGATTCGGCATCCATTTTGTTTTTTAATCTAGGTTCAATTTTCTCTTTAATTAATTCCCCTATAAAGATGCTAATCAATACAAATACAATAAAAAATATAAATGGGTCCATTTATTAGTAGACTACTTTTGTAATTTCGGTCGACAATAAAAAAGAAATGATATAACCAGTCCATTTGACACGTACAATAACGCAAATGACAATTAATAAATTAACATATAATTATGTGTCAACGGGTAAAATGCTAAAATCAATCTATATTTATGCCAGATAAGTAATTACCAATCTAAATATTGGATCAATTATTATCCAGGATAAAATATTTTTAAATTATGTCAACTTTATCCGTTAGTCGACTTTTTAAAATGTTCTTAAGTCTTGACATTAAAATGACTTAAAAAAATTTTCTATCCATAAGAGAAATATCATTTAAAAATATTTATACTTATATCGGATTTATTTTATTCCTAATTGTCCACTGACATATTGTCGGCTGACTAATTTTCCCGAAGGATAATTGAACTTTTCCTACGATTTCTTAACGACTCTTAACATCAAAAATTTTGTATTTCCCTAACAGGTTTTTCTAACTTCCAAATAATATCGTCGGTATATATTAATTTCATAATCTTTTCATAATAATATCCCGTGTCGTACGTTATAATTATTATTTATCACACAATAGTTATTACTTTATAAATATCACATTCGATATTTTCAGACATACACAAAAGACAACATATGACAAATGAAATCGCATCAACTAGTGTCAGTTAAAATGAATTCACAGAAATTATTTCTATTAAACCAAAAATAATGAACTCAATTTAAATTAATTCGTTAGAACTTTATTAAAATTTTGTTGATTATATCAGTCTCACAAATAAATATCATGCTATATTCTCAAAAATTTTTACTAAAAATCAAAAGTTGTATTTTATTTAACCAGACACTATTTATTGTGACACTATATCGCGATCAACACAACATAATCATTAAAAATATACATGAAAAGCGAGAATAGTGTGTTAATTGCAAGTTAATCAATTACTATTGCATTTATATACTTTATAAAAGCGACTTGTTAAATATTAAATAAAAAAAAATATTATTTTCTAAAAGGGAATTTCGGAAATAAAATTTTCAAACATTTAATTATTCCGACCTATATATTTGAACTTATTTGTCTCTAATTCTCCGAGAGACTGTTTATTTACATTTGATAGTCAACAATCGACTTTCTATCTTCAACGACTGATTTTAAGTACTTTACTTTTTACTAACGAAATAATGAAGTCACATTTATTCTATTTATTTAAATTTTCACACCATTCTCACGCTAATGAAATATTATTACATAATATCATGCAATGTTTCATATTTATTTTATTATTTCTTTTGTTCGTCATTTTGTGACTTAAACTGAGCACGTTCTTTTACATACTCGTATTCTTTTGTTCGGGCGCCATTTTGTAACTGCCCTTTTGATTAGGAAAGGTTAAAATGAAAAGGGTTAGTCGAGTAATTAAAATTAAATACGTTGGGCTAAATCGCCATAAGGTCAAGTAACGCGACGGCAGTTTCAAAAGGTCGAACGATATTTAGTCGTTCGCCCGACGGCATCAACCGGCAAATTGTCGATCGACTTTAAATTTCGACGATCGCAACAGACGATCGAAACCCGTCTTTTCCCGGAGATTTCACGGCACTGACTCGATAATGAAAAATGAATAAAAAAATGTAACGACTGAGTATATGGTAGTTTTACTGGACCAGGAGTCACGGAACGACAAGGAGAAAGAATAATTCAGATATCAATTAAATCACTTATTATTACTCATCTTTGACGTTAATAATTAAAATAGACATCTATTACAAAAATAAATAGGGAGCCCAGCACTCGCAAAAACCATTGAGGAGAAAAGCCGGTACTTACAAATTGAAGATCTCTCGCTCTCTCTAAAATCAGGCACGTTCGCCTTCTCGCTCGCTCGTTCGCGGGGCTGCAGCCTGGTCGGGATGTCGCCAATATATTCGACCAACAAAATGTAGAGTCGCGTGATTACAAAAGTCCACGCACACACGCGCAAATAAAAAAGAACGTTTATACAGGAAAAACGTGTAAACGCGTGAAAATAAATACATATATATATATATGGACCTTCGCCCTGAACCGCCCGGAACAAAGGTCTAGCCAGGTCTGCCGACTCAAGTAGATTCTCGCGAGCATGCAACAAACATCCCCTGGCGTCCTTTGTTTACATTTTCACCTGCAAACTAAACTTAAATTTACATTATTAATTTGTAATCGTCGTCTAAGCATGAGACATAACGTGATGCC
Source organism: Trichopria drosophilae (assembly GCA_030407085.1). Classification (NCBI taxonomy): domain Eukaryota; kingdom Metazoa; phylum Arthropoda; class Insecta; order Hymenoptera; family Diapriidae; genus Trichopria; species Trichopria drosophilae. The sequence goes on from CM059584.1 coordinate 72,777,019, forward strand.
ATAAATATAATATTAACGGAATTAACTAAAAGGCATTCACGTTATAAAATGTCATTAAATGCAAATAATCTTCTATAATAACATTTTTACCAGACTCGTATAAATAGACTTTACAGCTCTGGTATCGATCAAACGAAATACGATATAAAATGTCTATAGATGAAAATAATCTTCGATAATAAGTTTATTCGCTTCTTACCAGACTCGTATAAATAGAGTTTACGGCTCGGTACCAAATAAACAAAATATGATATATGAAATGTCTTTATATATAAATAATCACCTATAAAAAGTATATTCGCTTCTTACCAGACTTGTGCAAATAAAGCTGACAGCTCTGGTATCGATTAAACAAAATTGGATATATGAAATGTCTTTAGATACAAATAATCATCTATAATAATTTTATTCTCTTCTTACCAGACTCGTATAAAAAGACTTCACGGCTGTGGTATCAAGTAAATAAAATATGATATATGAAATGCCATTAGATGCAAATAATCTTCTTCAAAGAGTTTATTCAGTTCTTACAATACTCGTGTAAATAGAGTTGTCGCTCGGTACCGAATAAACAAAATATGATATATGAAATGTCTTTATATACAAATAATCATCTATAACAAGTTTATGCGCTTCTTACCAGACTCGTATAAATAGAGTTTACGGATCGGTACCAAATAAACAAAATATGATATATGAAATGTCTTTATATATAAATAATCATCTATAAAAAGTATATGCCCTTCTTACCAGACTTGTGCAAATAAAGCTGACAGCTCTGGTATCGATTAAACAAAATTGGATATATGAAATGTCTTTAGATACAAATAATCATCTATAATAATTTTATTCTCTTCTTACCAGACTAGTATAAAAAGATTTCACGGCTGTGGAATCAAGTAAATAAAATATGATATATTAAATGACATCAGATGCAAATAATCTTCTTCAAAAAGTTTATTCACTTCTTACAATACTCGTGTAAATAGAGTTGTCGCTCGGTACCGAATAAACAAAATATGATATATGAAATGTCTTTATATACTGTAACACGGCAAATAGCGTGTTAGTGTGCGTGAGAGTACGCAAGTATGAGAGTCCGCGGAAATCGCGAAAAGCGCACGTCTGCTCCACGGGCAATTCCGAAGAAGCGACCGATATTTAATTCTAATGCGCGAAAGCGATTTATATGTTTCAGGTGGGAGAGACAAGGATGAAATTGGCGAACGTTGCGACGAAATGGTAGCGATCGCGCGAAGCGCGAAAGAGAGAAAGAGGGCTCGCATAAGTGCTGAATGTTAAGAAAAGATAGGTAGCCTTGTACATATCCAATTTTGATTGACGGGGCATCATGTCCTCTCATTGGTTGATCCGCGGCACGGCACTCGACCCGCCGAAAAGTCTGTCTGAGTCTAGTAGCAGACGTGTCCGAGCCGTCGTGGTCTCTAATTGAAAAAAAATATTAATAAGGTCGGTCGAAGTGTGTGCGCGCATCGCAGGATCGCCAAAATCAAAGTTATCATTGGGGAGAAACATCCCGATCAAGACAAGGGCTACCGGAGGCTAACGCCTGATCTGTATCGAACCCGTGTAGGAGGTTGCAGCCTGATTATTGTAAGTAGGCAATTATTTATTCTGCGAGATCCGTTTCGAAAGGGTTTTCCGGATTTTTGGAAAACCGTATCGAAAGAGATCGCACCGTTTTTCGAAGCGCGACGTTCGCCAAGATACCTTCGCGATAAGGAAGTTATTCCGGTTCCGAAATTGTTCTTTTTTTTTGAAGTGGCCGGTAAATATCGGTCCACGCGGAATCGCGGAAATTAAATTTAGATTCCGATCGTTTCACGAATATTTCAAATTGTCCATCAAAGTATATTTTGTATTTTTCTTTTTATAATAAACCGTTGTCATTTCATATAGATATCGAGTAACCTTTTTTTAAGAACCCAGCCCCTCTCCGCGGTCAATTCGAACGATTGTTCGAACTGTTCAAATATTCAGCCGGTCGGCCGAGAAGTTCGGTTCCCGAGTTTCAGCTTGGAAGTTATAACGGGTGTGGTTGCAACCGAATTCAGTTCGGTTGGATGTATCAGTTACAAAACATAAAAAAGTGTCTTTATAAAATTTACAGTTATAAAATTGGCGCCACAACGTAAAGGGCCGAAAAACGTGTAGAGTGGGTTCGGTTTGGAAAAATTTGAAAAAGTCCAGTTCAAACTCCATAACTGTCATTCGTTTCAAAAGTTTCGTTTTCATATTTAAAATTTCATATATGTATGTCTAATATTCTTTCTTTCAGGCAGATTGGTTTTTCGATTCGAAGTGCGTAACATAAACAAAGTAATCGAGAATGTTTACGTGTGCAAGAGAGAACACGCGTTTCGAAGTGAGAAAGAATGTCAGTGCACGGGTACGCTGCATTTTGAACGTCGGGTAGATTCGGATGTGACCGAAAGTGCGCGAGACTCGGAGAGTGAGAGATCGCGCACGACAGAGAAAGGGATACGCGCGGAGTAGGGAATCGCTCGAGAGAAGGGGTACTCGGGAGCACAGACGGAACGAGACCACGAGAGAGTGCGGTACGGTCGAAGCGTACGACAGTTAGTCTCGGGGAAATATATAGTCTGGGTGCGCGAAGAAATAAACACTTTGGATGCGTGCGTAGTAGCTCGAATTTTTAGATTGAAATTTAAACAAATTCTGACGCGGAATTGTCGGTTGGTTTATTTGGAATGTAATAGAATCATTTAATCACAGTTTAGTGAAATATTTTTTAAGATTACGTGACATATGATTATTTTTTTTTATTATTGAGAATTTGAATGTTATTATTTTTATTTATTTATTTATTTTAGTAAAAAATTTATGTCATTTTAAAAATTTTTCAAATTCAATAATTTATTAAATAAACAAAATTTATAATGACCGATATGACGGAAGCGTGCGATCAGGAACGCGTTGAATTAGCCGCGTGGATTTTTAACGCGACGGATAGCGAGGTGAAACATGCATTAGAGCGATTGGAAATTAGTATCACGGGAACCGCTTATGTACGTCGTGAAAGGTTGCATCGTGCATTTCGTCGTGCGATCGGAGAAGAAGCGTCGTGGAATCCGTCAACGGATAATAGTCGATTGATCCATCTTGACGAAGGGACAGATGTCGTTGAGTGTCTCCGAACGATTCGAGCAGAACGTCAACGTCCTTGCCCGATGGAAATAATAAGTACGAGTAATATGCATGCAGGTGATGCGCAAGGTTCGTCAACGCGTATTGATGCTGCGTTAGAAAATAATGAGGGTCCGCGTGAGATAGAACGGGGACCAATGCGTGAAAATAGAAAAGAACCGGTAATAATTATAATCGATGGGATCGAATATTTAGTAGATCCGGACGCGTTAAATGATTTACCTAAAGTTTTGAATCCGGTAAGGACCGATCGCGGAAGTAATAATACACCGTTCGAGGATGAGGTGAGGTCGAGTGATCCGATAAGAGAATTACGGCCGGAACGCTCTGCATCGCCTATCGAATGGACCGCAAGAGGTACGATTCCACGTAGAATTAGAGAGCATACGCCGCACAAAGACACGCGAGTACAAGAAAATAGATTGCGTGATATTGGCCGAATTATCGAGCGTTGGGACTTGAAGTATGAAGGACCGGATGATCCTCAAGGTATTGAGAGTTTTCTATCTCGATTACAGGAATGTCGGAGATATGCCACCATCTCGGATCAAGAGATGATGCAGGCTCTCCCGCTTTTGTTGAGAGGGATAGCTCGGGTAGGTTACGAGTCCAGTTCGCAAAATTGGACGACGTGGACTGAAGTCGAAGACGAATTACGTTTGTTATTTGGCGATACGCAGTTTCAAAATAGATTGCATCATGAGGCAGAATCGCGGATGCAAGGACCAGACGAACCCGTAAATGTATATTTGATTTGTTTGCGAGGCATTTTTAAGAAAATGCGACCGGAAATGCCCGAAAGTGAACGGATTGATCTCGCGTATCGTAATTTGAGACCGGATATGAAAGAGCACATCCGACGAGAAGAGATAAGATCTTACGATCACTTTATCGAATTGGCGAAGAGTCGAGAGAGTATATATGCGAGTAATCGGTATGTACCTCCCCCTTCCCCCCGAGATACAATTTTGCGAGACACCGCGTATAGTGGACAGCGTCGAGGTAGATCGCCAGACAATTGCGCAGCGATAGATGGCGCGACGGTTGAACAGCTCGTCTCGTTACTAGGGAAAGAGATAACTGGAATTTTAAAAGACCATAAAAAGGACGAGTCACCGTATCGGCGCGGACGGAGTACCGAACGACGCGGATGGAATCGGTCGAATAATAATTGGGAGCGAAATCGATCGCAGAATAGGACACAGTCGGAAAATAGTAGTCCGTACAGACAGGGTGTGACACGATTTAAGGGTCGTTGTTATTTTTGCAATAAAGTCGGACATCGGAAATCTGAATGTTGGCGCCGGCAACAATCCATTAATGAAGTAACGCCGCAAAGAAATCGGTCGATTCAGGAAAATAGGATCGACAATAATAACGGCTTGAATAGTATAGACACGCCGCGTAGACGACGCGATAGGAACAATCCGGAGAGGTTGGAAAACTAAATAGGGGAGCGTCAGAAGAGGCATACGTTTACCCCGCGGATAAGAATGAGCCTCAATCGAATGAATCGATGATTCGATGCGATTCAGTGTCGGATAGGGTAGATCAGACTAGACCCTTCATCAAGATAGATATGCACGGAATTATCGTGCGAGCGTTAATCGATACTGGGTCATCGCGATCATTTATTGGATCCCGATGCAAAGAAGCTGTCGAGCGATTAGGAGTGTTGTCTCACAACCAAGATTCGCGGACGATTGCACTTGCTGATGGCCAAGTGACCCAGATGACAGGTTCGATAATTGTACCGATCAGAGTAGGCTCGGAAAAGCAACTGGTAGAGTTAAATGAGTTGCCAGCCTTATCTGTGGATTGCATTTTAGGCATCGACGCGATCATTTTGTTAGGAATACAGATCGATGGAAGCAATGGAAAGTGGAAACTGTCGGGAGACACGATAGAAAGAAAGTTAGATCTAGCGGCAACCGAAATGAATGAATTTGAGATGGATAATCGTCCGTTTATGATGCTCGAGATCGGAATGCGAAGATATAAAGCATTGCTTGATACAGGATCTTCGTCGTCATTCATTGGACCGTTAGGAGACAGAATAGAAAAAGAAAACGTCGTAACGAGAGTAAATACTGGAAGTCAATCAGTTAGACTAGCGAATGATAAAGTTGTGATGGTTCGCTCAGAAGTTCGAATTCCGATGAAATGTAAAGATCGGGAATGGCTAGTCCGATTTAAAGTTTTACCAGTATTAGCTATCGATTGTATCCTAGAAATGGATTTTATCCGAGAACACGATGTACGGATCGATGGTAAATCGAGAACGTGGCAGATAGGTGCGAATGGAATAAAATATAAATTCGCACAAGGAATAGGAAGAATCGTTTCCAGAAATACTGAGGAATCGTGTTGTGGACTTGCGGAATTATCCGGAAATGAAAGGATGCGGATTAAGCAGGTCCTGGATGAAACGATTCCGAAAGATATGCCACGGATCGGAAAAACTATTTTGGTGACGCACGAAATTGATGTGCAATGCGCTGTACCAGTCAAGCAGCGATATTATATGGTATCACCGAAGGTCGGAGAGCATATAAATGCTGAGATCGATCAGATGCTGAAGGACGGAATAATTGAGGCGTCGAAGAGCGCCTGGTCCAGTCCAATAGTAATGGTAAAGAAATCGAGTGGCGAATACCGATTTTGTGTAGACTATCGGAAAGTGAACGCGTTATCAAGAAAAGATGCGTATCCGCTCCCGTATATGAATGCGATATTGACGAAATTACGTCAAGCAAAGTGTATGTCCAAGATTGACCTCCGCCATGTGTATCATCAGATACCGATGGCCGAGGAAAGCAAGGAAATTACGGCATTTACGGCACCGGGTCGCGGACTTTTTCAATTCACGCGTATGCCGTTCGGATTAACAGGTGCGCCCGCAACGTTTCAGAGATTACTCGATAGCGTGATTGGTCCGGAAATGGAACCACATGCGTTCGCATATCTGGACGACATAATTGTCGTGAATGAAACTTTTGAATCGCATCTGGAATGGCTCCGAAAGATAATAAAAAAGGTCTTGGGAGTCGGATTGACGATTAATGGAAAAGTGCGAATTTTGTTGCGATGAGGTTCAGTACCTCGGATATAGAATAGGTCGTGACGGGTTATCGGCAGATTTGAATAAAGTTGCACCGATCATAAAGTATCCGACGCCGCGTACGTTGAAGCAATTACGACGATTTTTAGGAATGGCGTCGTGGTACAGGCGATTTGTGGAAGGCTTCGCGAAACGCGTTGAACCGATGACAAGATTGCTGAAGAAGGACGTCCGCTGGAAGTGGGACGAGGATCAAGTTAGAGCTTTTGAAGACATTAAAAAAACTCTGATGTCTCCTCCTATCTTGGCATGTCCAGATTTTAGTCAACCGTTTGTCATGCAGACTGATGCGAGTAGTTTTGGAATAGGTGCGGTATTGACGCAAAAACTCGATGGAAAAGAAAGGGTTATCGTTTATGCGAGTCGAACTTTAACTGATGCTGAACGCAAGTATTCAGTGACCGAGCAGAAATGTTTAGCTGTCCCGTGGGCTTTGCATACATTTCGAGCGTATCTGGAAGGTTATCATTTTACCGTGATAACTGACCACAGTAGCTTGCGGTGGTTGCAAACACTGCGAAATCCTACTGGTCGGTTAGCCAGGTGGGCTCTAGATATGATGGAGTATGACTTCACGATTGAACATCGGAAGGGAGCGCTACATCATGTCCCAGATGCTCTGTCTCGAATGTACGAAGACTGTTGTTTAGCTTTTGCTGGAGAAGAATTCGAGATACCGGAAGATATTACAGATTCGTGGTACAGGAAACGACTCAAAGATGTGAATGATTATCCGCGTAGATACGTTGGGTGGAAAATATCCGATGGTCGGTTATATTATTATCGAGTGAATCCGCAAATCAATGGGATTATGGAAGATCGAGACGCATGGAAGTTAGTTCTTCCGATAGAATTGCGGAAGGCGGCATTTGAAGAAAATCATGCCGTACCGCGTGCGGGACACCAAGGAGGTGAGAAAACATACGCTCGGGTTGCTAGGGAATATTATTGGCCCGGGATGTATCGTGACATCGCACAATGGGTAAAGACGTGTCGAGTTTGTCAGCAGTGTAAAGTTGATCAAGTACTGCCGGCAGGTTTGATGGGACGTCGTATTCTAAGTGAGCCATGGTCGATGATAGCGGCGGATTGCATGGGACCGTTCCCAAAAAGTAAACAGGGGTACGAATTCGTATTAGTAATCGAAGATCTGTTTACGCGTTGGGTTGAGATCATACCACTCCGTAGGGCAACGGGTAAAGCAATCGTCACAGCGCTCGACAAGTTCGTTATTTGGCGCTGGAGAACTCCGGATGTTTTATTGTTGGATAATGGACCTGCGTTTCAAAGCGACATATATATTGAGTATTTGTTGTCGCACGAAATAGAACCGTCAAAGATTCCTCCATATCATGAACAGGCAAACCCGGTCGAAAGGGTTAATAGAGTCGTAAAAACGATGGTAGTTTCGTTTATAGAGAAAGATCATCGCAAGTGGGAACAACACCTCGGAGAATTTCAGTTCGCGATTAATACGGCCGTGCATAGTTCGAGAAAGGTGAGTCCGGCATTTCTAAATTTTGGTAGGGAGCCGCGCCCGCCTAGAACCGTGCGCAGAGCAGTGGAAGGAGATCCGCGTTGGGAAACGCCGAAGTAGAGAGTTGGAAAGCTCGGATGGAGAAATTGATAGAACTGTATGATTCCACGCAGAAATCGGCAGAAGAGGCAAGCGATCGACAAGCTCGTTATTATGACAAACGTCATCGTGATGTTCGGTATAGGATCGGGGATAGGGTTCTCAAAAAGAACAAGGTTCTATAGTCCGCCAGTACGCATATAGCCGCGAAGTTAGCACCGAAATATGTAGGACCATATGTCGTGAAAGCGATAAGCGGATCAAATATGTATGAGCTCGAGACGTTATCAGGGAAATCCGTCGGACCGTGGCATGCGAAGGATCTTAAAGCGTATCATGAAGACGTTCGGGATACGACAAAGAGACCAACGCTAATGCCGGATCCCGATGAGATTCGCGAGATGACTGACGAGGATGTCCGTAGAAAAGCTCCGGTTAGGATGGTGCGTAGGGAACACACCCCAAAAGAAAAGGTAAGCGAGAATACCGAGTTAACGCGAGTTCAGGTACACGTAGATGCGGAACTGGAACCGGTCGTTGAAAAACGGAAACGCGGTCGACCGGGTTCGTGAAAACGTACCGAGGGGAGAAACCCAGACGCGAGAAATAATGGTAGTTCCTAGACCACGAGGAATATCACGTTTGGGCCCTCCAATAGAATCTCCACCGAAGTCTATCTTAAAACTTCCCGATAGTGGACCAAGGCGTCGAACTTCGAATCGAAAAATCCGGTTTGCCTAATCCTTAAAATATCATGTCGCTTACATTTCATAATCATCCATCCGTATGTGTCTGTCCTTATTTCATTAGAGTCATGGACCACGAAGACCTGATGAAGCGATTCCAGCGTTTACGAACGGGAAAAGAGAGACAGAAGAAGGACCAGTGTCCGATCCGAATCGGAGGGAGAGACGACACGTCGGGAACGGACGAACAATATTATCGTCATCTCAACGCCGACGTCCGAGCCTGGCGAAAAGACCGCCAGAAACATCCGGATACACGGATCTCGTTGTCCGATTGGCAGGAGTCTCAGCGGCAAAAAGAAGCAGCGAAAGAAGCCGCCCAGAGGAAAGTAGACGAACTAGCCCGTATGGAAAAACGTAGACGGGAAGAACGGGAAGAGAGAGAGAAGGCTTTTCTCGCCCAGAAGAAGGAATTCGAAGAGCGCAGACAGCGCGATCATGAGAGGAAGGCCCAGGAATGGCGCGATCGCGAGCGTCAAAGAGAAGAGGAGAAACGACTCCGCTGGGAATAGGCCCGAGAAGAAAAAGCCCGAACAGATGCGTGCGCTCGGGAAACTCGCGAAAGAATCCGCGAGAACAGACTTAAGTGCGGTTTCACGCGACGACAAACGTGTCCGATCTGTGGGGAGGTAGATTCAACCATTGAGACCTGCTCAAACCGAGATGTGCACTATGTCTCTTTCCTAAAAAAATAAAAGAATCAATATAATTAATAAATCTTGGAAAGGTTCCTACCAGTAATATCGATCATTTCTGTTCTCATCTTTTTATTCTACCTTTACATCTCCTTTCAATCCCATAGTATTAAGAAACATAATTATTTAAATCGGGAGTGAAACCATTCCTCCCGGAAAAATTCAAGGTGAACGTCGCCCTTCGGAAATCGACACGTGGAGTGGTGATTGCTTACCCCGGAGGTGCAAGCCTAGAGGGGAAGAATTTGTAACACCGCAAATAGCGTGTTAGTGTGCGTGAGTGTACGCAAGTATGAGAGTCCGCGGAAATCGCGAAAAGCGCACGTCTGCTCCACGGGCAATTCCGAAGAAGCGACCGGTATTTAATTCTAATGTGCGAAAGCGATTTATATGTTTTAGGTGGGAGAGACAAGGATGAAATTGGCGAACGTTGCGACGAAATGGTAGCGATCGCGCGAAGCGCGAAAGAGAGAAAGAGAGCACGCATAAGTGCCGAATGTTAAGAAAAGATAGGTAGCCTTGTACATATCCAATTTTGATTGACGGGGCATCATGTCCTGTCATTGGTTGATCCGCGGCACGGCACTCGACCCGCCGAAAAGTCTGTCTGAGTCTAGTAGCAGACGTGTCCGAGCCGTCGTGGTCTCTAATTGAAAAAAAATATTAATAAGGTCGGTCGAAGTGTGTGCGCGCGTCGCAGGATGGCCAAAATCAAAGTTATCATTGGGGAGAAATATCCCGATCGAGACAAGGGCTACCGGAGGCTAACGCCTGATCTGTATCGAACCCGTGTAGGAGGTTGCAGCCTGATTATTGTAAGTAGGCAATTATTTATTCTGCGAGATCCGTTTCAAAAGGGTTTTCCGGATTTTTGGAAAACCGTATCGAAAGAGATCGCACCGTTTTTCGAAGCGCGACGTTCGCCAAGATACCTTCGTGATAAGGAAGTTATTCCGGTTCCGAAATTGTTCTTTTTTTTTGAAGTGGCCGGTAAATAACGGTCCACGCGGAATCGCGGAAATTAAATTTAGATTCCGATCGTTTCACGAATATTTCAAATTGTCCATCAAAGTATATTTTGTATTTTTCTTTTTATAATAAACCGTTGTCATTTTATATAGATATCGAGTAACCTTTTTTTAAGAACCCAGCCCCTCTCGATTGTTCGAACTGTTCAAATATTGAGCCGGTCGGCCAAGAAGTTCGGTTCCCGAGTTTCAGCTCGGAAGTTATAACGGGTGTGGTTGCAACCGAATTCAGTTCGGTTGGATGTATCAGTTACAAAACATAAAAAAGTGTCTTTATAAAATTTACAGTTATAATACAAATAATCATCTATAAAAAGTTTATGCGCTTCTTACCAGACTTGTATAAATAAAGCTGACAGCTGTGGTATCGATTAAACACAATACGATATAAGAAATGTCTTTTGTTTGGAATAATCATCTATAATAAGTTTATTCGCTTTTTACCAGGCTCGTATAAATACACTTGACAGCTCCGGTATTGATTGAACGAAATACGATATAAAATGTATTTAGATGCAGATAATCATAAATAAAAAGTTTATTCGCTTTTTACCAGACTCGTATACATAGACTTGACAGTTCTGGTATCAATTAAATAACATACGATACATGAAATTTCATTTGATGCAAATAATCTTCTATAATACGTTTATTTGCTTCTTACCACACTCCTATAAATTGAGTTTACGGCTCGGTACCAAAAAAACAAAATATGATATGTCAAAATATGATATATGAAATGTCTTTATATACTGTAACCTCCACAACGCAAGGCCGTAGCTCTCCGTATTATTTGTCTTACATTTAAGGGCCAGGGCACTTTTCGTTATAGTTGGGTCCCAGAGGCTTTCGGGTGGACCGAGCGGCGGTCTCGCTCGTCATACATTGTGGTGCGCATGCCCGATTCCAGGGAGAGGGCATTATGTCTCAGCTTCGAGAGAGGGGATCAGAGTCGACCTGTTCTAGGAAAATCCAGAGACGATCAGTTCTCGTCTAGCTCCTCGCTGAGAGGTGTCTGGCTTGAACCCTTTTCCTAGTCTCGCCCAGGACTTCCGCTGAGGGATCCTGGCACGGCTTCCCCAGGTTCACGTCTGGCGCCTCGCTGAGAGGCTGCTAGCTTGAGCGCTCTCCTCTATCTAGTCTCACCCAGGACTCCCGCTGAGGGTTCCTGGCACGGCTTCCTTAGGTCCTAGCACTCGCTCTCCTCGCTGAGAGGAACTTGGGCGATCCCTACATTGAATTAACAATTTAACATTATTATTTTATTTATTTTGTAGTTAGACATTAGTACTGTTCCGGACCCCGCTGAGGGCGACGGCAGTACGAATAGTCAATTATTTTTCGGTAGCGCGATCCCTGAGGCGATACCGTTGTACTTATCCGCTATTTTTCTGGTCCGCATTTATTTATCGGCGGCAAATCCGGACTTGCCAATATTTCAATTCAATAAATACAATTTATTTTCAGGTTCCGAGTATTAAAACTCTCGCTATACGTAGATTTAAGAACATATTATTAAAAATAACGTTAAGGTCAAGGTCGTTATTAAATAAACATATATTTTCATCTGGTAAATACACGGCTTCGATTCTCATTTACGAGACCTTTCCTTGTGTCGTCTGTGTGTGTGTACACTATATGTTTACGATTGATCAGAGCCTGGAGTATTACTAACTTCCGTGAATCGTTCATTCATCAAATCGATTGTGAATTAAAGGATTTCCGCGAAATGCAATTCAGAACCACACGAAATAAAACATGTAGGTTACAATTAGTTTACAAAATAATCATCTATAAATATTTATGCGCTTCTTACCCGACTTGTATAATTAAAGCTAACAGCTCTGGTATCGATTAAACAAAATACGATATAAGTAGAGGGGCTATAGGGAGTCTGCCCCCCCCCCCTCCACCCTACCTCCCATCGATGATAGTGTGATGGAAAAATTTCGCAAGTGGGCCGTCAGAAGGTCAGGAGTGAAAGGAGGTTATTATAAACAATTTCATGTATTGTTTGTGACCCCCCAAAAACATAATCCCAAAATTCCTTCCCCGTCGTCGCCGCTCGCAACCGCCGCAACCGAAATACAAAAGCAACCGAATCCCTGGGGTCACAAAACCCTACGACGCGCAAGATGTTAATAAGGACGCCAGGCTTGCCGAAGCATACCGGATTTATAGGCGCGCCGCAAGGTGATGGTGTGCCCTCTATTCTCAGCCCCGAGATCCTCTCGGCACGGGAGAGGGCGGTATTTGCAGGCGCAGTCAAAACTCGAAACCGAAACTCGACGATATAAAGTAGCGGCCACGAACAGCGAGGACGGGTTAACCTCAAAACCGAACCCCACACTATCGTCACGATGCCGAAACGCGAATTCAATACTATTTACCCGACGTCAGAACGAAACGAAACCAAGTTTTTCCGACCAAAAATTTTGGGTTGCCCGGCCGGGAGCCATTCGGACAAAATTCAATACAAAAAATCGCGCCACACCTCCACACCGGGTGTCCGTAGCCATCATCATAATTTAAATATCGGCACCAACAAAAATTAATTAATTCCGCGGTTGCACAAAGTGCCGGTAACTAAAATTTCCAACTTATCCGCGATCAACTAGCTTCGACTACGCAGGCCAGCGCCGCTTGATCCGAACACTCCCGAACGCGTGTACGGCTGTTTCCGCGGTACGACACAGGCCACGAGGCCGGGACTTGCACCACGAGTTCCAACTAAACGCTTCGGGTTTAGGATTTACACATTGATTGCTAGCGATGATAACCACTTTTCACTTATCGAATGAATAAATTCCAAGATAATGCGTATCGTATTTTAATAAACGCGTGAAATATTGCATGATTAAGAGTGCTCTCCTTGAATATTTTCAAGTACGATAGCTGTGAGGTAGTCTCTTTTGAATCTTAGGTTAAACCCTTCGAAATCTCTTCGAAGGCGGTATCCGCGGGACGAGTTATTTAAGCTTTACAACATTTTAATTATCTCCTTGATCCCTGTCAAGGACGATAGCCGTAAAAAGGTTTTCTTTAAGGTTAATTAAACCCTTTGAATAAGATTCAAAGGCGATATCCATTTTAAGAATTATTTAAATATTAAGAAAAGTTTAGTGTCTCCTTGACCAATGTCAAGGACGGTAGCCGCAAAAGGTTTTCTTTAAGGTTAATTAAACACTTTGAATAAAATTCAAAGGCGATATCCATGTTAAGAATTATTTAAATATTAAGAAAAGTTTAGTCTCCATTACCAATGTCAAGGACGATAGCCGAAAAGGTTTTCTTTAAGGTAGTAGTAGTAGTATATATTTAATCTCATAAATAGGGATACAAAACCCATTGAGATGGAGTTCCGCTGAGTTACATAAAGTTAAATACAGAGCGTAGAGAAAACATCAAACAATTATCGTAAAGTAAAGTAAAAGGCTTCGCGCGGCGACAGGATGTCTTACCCTTACTTATACAATCTAAGAAAAACTCGACAAGCAAAAATGGTTGATGTACATACAGAGGATTCCATTTATTCGCCTAAAAGGAATGCCCTTCTCTTAAAACTAGCTAATACGAATTTGTAAAGTATAGTCGCTGAATGGGCATCACTTGCACAAATTAAGAATCGGAGTATATCGGAATCGTGCGATGGGCGCTGGTTCAGTTTGTAAAAAAATACTGCCCTGGACGGCGCTAATAATGGGCAATCCGACAGAATATGTAACAACGTTTCCTGCTCGTTTAAGTTACATAGACTGCAAGTCATCGTCGGGTTATATAAATAGCGATTGCCGGCAATCGTAAAAGAACGCGAATATAATGTCGCCAGCCTTAATTGGATCCTCACCTTTAGGCAATGCAGGGGCAAGCGAGGAGGATACAGAGTATATACAGAGTCCGAGGGGAGACGATAGATAGGCAGTTGAATAGCCTCAGAGTTAAAATAAGCTCTCAAGTTGTCTCTCCTACAGGTCTCGGCAAACTTCGCAATTACTGAAGGACCCGTTTGTTTCCAAAAATCGACGTTAAAATTATTCCAGAGCTCGTCCGCCCCTGCATGAACAAGGATTGCCTTTAACTGGAGAGTCCAATTAAAGGTTTCTACCGCGGAAGCGTTTGTGGCCAGTTCCTTCAACCGCAAAAGTAACACTTTGGGCAGCCTGGAATCCGGCAGATTGAGCGTTTTTACCACCCAATTAATTGCTTTCGAGCAAATTTCTACCGCGATGGACGGAAAACCAAGTTCTAAGCGGACAAGGTAGGCCGGGGTGTTTCTTGGCAAGCTAAAAAGTCTTTTGAAAAACGCTATCTGTACGGATTCCAGCCTGTCCAAATAGCGTAGAGCCCAAAACGGAGCCGCGTACAAGAGAACCGATATTATCAGCGCATTGTACAATTTAAAAAAGGCGTTCCATGAATCCATTTTGGTTGTAAAAATTAGCAGCATAACCGCCGCTATCGCGGCATTGGTTCTGACTATGGCGTCCTCCGTGGGCTGGAGGCCACGCGCGGAGGAGGAGAATAGAACCCCCAGGTATCTATAGCTACTCACGACTTCGATCTGTCTACCAACAAACCGAAACGATGTGGAAATCGCGTCTAAGCGGCCGGCTCTCTTAAAACACACTATCTTTGTCTTACCCGTGTTAACTGCGAGTTGGTTTTGTTGACAGTAATCCGCGAGTAAAAGTAATTTCCTGCGGAGGTCCGCCGGAGAGTAAGCAAAGATAGACAGATCGTCAGCGTAAAGAAGCATCAGAAGGTCCTGAGTGAGCGAAACGTCTACCCCACGCGCACCCCCTTCCCGGAAGAACTCCATAATGTCAGAAATGTATAATATAAAAAGGAGGGGGCTGAGGATTTCGCCCTGCAGAACCCCTCTAGTAACCTTAAATTCGGGCAAATCTGAACTACATGACTGTAGCCGCACGGAAGCCGTCCGATAGAGGGCGGCGAGGACCCTTACGAACTTAGCACTGACACCGAGTCCCTGGAGCTTCCGCCAAAGTAGATTGTGGGGGACCGAGTCAAAGGCTCTTTTAAAATCTAGAAACAGTCCATATAGTTTTAATTTCGGGCGCCTAAGCAAAATTTGCATAGTGGCTAGGAGCAAGAAAATATTATCCTCCGTACTCCTCCCTGCGCGGAAACCAGCTTGCTCTTCGGGTAATAAATCTCTGGCGGAGACCCACTCGGACAGGCGATTGCGTAAAATTTGTGAGAAGATCTTAGCTACGGCATTCGTTATTGCGATCAATCTATAGTTCGAAGGGTCGTCGCGAGCTCCCTTCTTAAATAGTGCAAATAACGTAGCGCGGGCCCAGCACAAGGGAAAGACTTCATCCTGAAAAATTCTGTTAAAAATATAGAGAAGACGGGTCAGGCTAGCATCGTCGAACACCTTAAAGAGCTCCGCAGGTAGTTCATCAGGTCCGATTGCCTTACCCATCTTCAGCATCCTAATACTATCCCGCAATTCGGGTAGGGCAATCGGGGAGTCTAGGTCGGCGTCGAATGTGCCGTAAAACGTCTCTGGAGTGCACTCTATCCTGGGGAAAATCTCCAAGAAGTGCGCACCCCAGGCTTGTTCAGAGACTCTTACTCCCGCGACGGGCCCCTTCCGAAATTGACGACAGGCGCCCCAAAAATCCGCGGAATTGCGAGCCGACGCAAACCTGTCCGAAATCGTGGCGGCATGTTGACATTTTTTAAGTCTAATAATGTCGAGGTACGTCTTTTTTGCCGACTTAAAACTAAGGGTCGAGGTTATGCTATAGGCTCTCTTCCTCATTTGATACAGAGCGCGGCGAAAAACCCTTCTTGCTGAGGCACAATCTCCATCGAACCAGGGCTTAGAGCTCGAAAAAAACTGACGCGGTTTGCAAAGAACTTTCGAAACTATGCCTGCATCAAGCGCCGCTTCGCGAACGGCAGCAGTAAAGCGCTCGTAGACAGTGTCGAGAGGCAATGACAGCTCTGATTCGAAGGTCGATAAAGACTGCCCTAAGCAATTACAAAATTCACTTGTCCCGTCATTTGACCCCGAATATTTTATTCTAACACGATGCTCTGCCGGAGCAACATTTATTTCTCGAGTTGAACTAACGGTATATAAAGAGAGCGATAAAATTACCGGAAGATGGTCGGAGCCATGAAGGTCATCATCCAGAGAGAGGTCAGCAATGAAGGACAAATGGGAGGCCGAAACCCATACGAGGTCAACCACGCTGAAGCACCTCTGTCCGAGAAAGGTAAAATATGCAGGAAGGTCACTGAGGCAGCGGCCATTCAACAGAACAAAGTTGTTAGAATTCATGAACTCGGACAAAAGGGAACCTCGGTTATTACATGTCCCATCATGTGATCTCCTTACCATGCTAACTGACGACTCATCGAAAATATGAGGAAAATTAGCACAGGGGTCCAGCGAACCAATCCGGCAATTGAAGTCGCCGCCCAGAATAAAAATACAGTCCGGATACCGAGCATTCCAGGAATCAATCGTTTCTTGCAATGATGAAAGGTGAGACGTGAGGTCGGAATTAGTTGTGAAATAGAAGGAAGCAACTATTGTATTAATGGGCAGAGTATTAATTAGAAAAAAAATCCAATTAGGAGTTATCTCAAGAACAGTGTGGGTGAAAGCAGAATGGATAAGCGAAAGCAGACCGCCACTGCAGCGGCCGAAATTGCTGAGGCGAGAAGCTGGAGAAATGATTCCTGAATGCTCGGTAGGTAAATCTACATCATCAATTTCATGGCTCGCCCACGTTTCCGTAAAATTTACAATTTTATAAGGGGAATAAAAAGAATTATTTTTGATATTATAAAATCCGCGGGCATTCCAAAAAATAATTTTTAAAATATTCGGCGAGCGTTCATTTCTTAGAGCGACTTGTTGAGCAGATGCTCTCGCGATGCTGGACGGTGGCGCAGTTAAAAAATGACGGGGACAAGTTAAAAATTCCGCGGAGAAGTTGAGACAGATGTAGAACCGCTCCTGCGATAGACAGAGGCATTAATATCGACCTCAGTTGCTGGAGTCCGGGTCCTCGTCTGGATCTTTTCCTTTCTAACAGGACCGCTGCAACTTATTGTTATAAAGTCTTGATCCGACTCGGACCATTTGAGCCAACTGTTGTCAACTGCTATCATATTGCCTTTTGCACGAAACTCAACGCCTTTAGCAGCGGCGGCGCGCCGAGCTTCTCTGACCTTAAACGCTAGAAAACGTTCCGTGTCGGTAAGGTCGGCGTTAATAAATAAGTCCAAGTTTTTAAGTGCGGTCTTTTTTAAAGACAAAATTTTGAATTTGTCATCCTCGGAAGACATTTCTACCAAAATAATTAATGGAGACATACGGATCGGTCGCGCCGAGACAACTGTGCCTGACAGAGGGAACTTCGCTGCTAAAAATGTCAGAATTACCTCCTTCAGCGGAGCCGGTCCTGGCCGAAAACCGGATATAATTAAGTTTCGCTTTTTAAGGAACCTTTCCTGCGCCTCCAACTTAGTAGCCATCTTCTGGATTATATTATCCTGCGCCGCGATTTTATTGTCTTGCGCTTCAACCTTTTCTTCGAGGGCCAGAATGCGAGTGGAAAAGTCTTTCCTTAAATCGTCGATTGCACTTTTGATGCCCGCGATTTCCCTAGTGCAGACATCTAATCCGGGTTGCAGGGAGCCAGTAATATTCTGGGTCGCTACCGCAATTGCGTCCGTAATTGCGCTTAAGAGCGACTTTTGCATGGTGTCCAGACTAACCTGCGTTATTGGTATATCCGCCATTGGTATTTCTGTAGCTGCAACCGATGACGCGGGAAGAGATGGAGACGAAAGCTTGCGCCGTCTGAATTCAGGCGATTGTTTCGACTCGTCCGCATCAGCCACGGAATCGCGCTTTCTCTTGACAAAACCAAATTCCTCAAGAGAACTGCAGCTGTTAGTGCGGTAGGCTGACCACTTCGAAGCAGTAGTAGGGCGCCCCACTAGAACTGATGGGCGTAAGTGGATCGAGGCAGATTCCCCTATCTCGTCAGAACCGGATTTGGGGGGCGGGTCAGGTGCTCCTGACTGGACAGTGGGCAGTCTATCATGCGACATGTGCCGTAGGTCGCTCGCCCGAGAGATGCTGCCGCCTAGCTTCACTTGACAGAAAGACGGAGAAGTGGCACGAGCGTGTCGAGATAGCTAAGCCGCATGCGCGACTGGACTCGCGATATGTTCGAGACACTACGCGGTGAGCCTGTGGTACGCCGCATACAAACAAGGAACGGACTCACCGAAATGCCGAAAGAGCTCTACCGAGTGGAGACGGCTGCTCGAAAATTCTCACCGATGTGCGAAGTTGACAGCTGCTAGAAAGACGATGCGAATTCGCAGGTGTGCTTGCAGTTCTAATTTCGTCTTGAGTCACTGAGTCAGTTGATACGAGGCGTTGAAAGACAAGTATAGCAAATATACACTTAAGTTTTTCACGGTAATACGGTCCTTTTACTAATTCTGAAAAGTAAACAAACAAAATATGACGTAACTGGGATATCAGTTCACGTCTCGCGCAATAAATCATTCTGTACTTATATGTAAAAATTTTGAATCACCTACTATTGGATTTAATATTAAAACCAGCCCTCTAGCGCTTAAAATTAGAACTATTGTCAAAATGCGTTTCGCACCAGGATGCCATGTTGTGCTCTTCAGCAGGGCTTATGGCATCCTTGCCCTGGACGCGATATTTAATTTTAAGTTTGTAAATCTAATTTCCATTTTATACTGCATTAAATGCCGGGATATAGCATTTAAGCAGTAATAAAATGTAGTATATATTCTAGACTTTGATATTAGTACTAGAACGTTGTGTAACCGATTATAGCAAATAAGTAATTAAGTAAATATAGGTATATTTCTTGACCGCTTTAATTAAATATACACTTAAGTTTTTGACATACGCATTTTGACAATAGTTCTAATTTTAAGCGCTAGAGGGATGGTTTTTAATATTAAATCCAATAGTAGGTGATTCAAAAATTTTACATATAAGTACCGAATGATTTATTGCGCGAGACGTGAACTGATATCCCAGTTACGTCATATTTTGTTTGTTTTTTTTTTTATTTACTTTTCAGAATTAGTAAAAGGACCGTATTACCGTGAAAAACGTGTATATTTAATTAAAGCGGTCAAGAAATATACCTATATTTACTTAATTACTTATTTGCTATAATCGGTTACACAACGTTCTAGTACTAATATCAAAGTCTAGAATATATACTACATTTTATTACTGCTTAAATGCTATATCCCGGCATTTAATGCAGTATAAAATGGAAATTAGATTTACAAACTTAAAATAAAATATCGCGTCCAGGGCAAGGATGCCATAAGCCCTGCTGAAGAGCACAACATGGCATCCTGGTGCGAAACGCATTTTGACAATAGTTCTAATTTTAAGCGCTAGAGGGATGGTTTTTAATATTAAATCCAATAGTAGGTGATTCAAAATTTTTACATATAAGTACCGAATGATTTATTGCGCGAGACGTGAACTGATATCCCAGTTACGTCATATTTTGTTTGTTTACTTTTCAGAATTAGTAAAAGGACCGTATTACCGTGAAAAACTTAAGTGTATATTTAATTAAAGCGGTCAAGAAATATACCTATATTTACAAGTATAGCAAGCTGTGCAGAGAATTTAGGCAAGAACAGTCGACTTCAAATGTGACAGCTATGGATCGGTGATTGGCTCTTCGTTTGAAATTCTGTCGTGTGACGACACCACGAGACCGGGTATACCTTGTTGAGTGCAACCGACACTTCGGCGAATGAAATAAGAATTGCAAAAAAATCCGGGGTGATGACTCGGATACTCACAGACTCACATCAGCCATAATCCGAGTCGCTCCGGAAGCACAATCTGGCGTAAGACTCCAAAAAGAAAAGAGCAATTAGCAGAAAATATCTGTCAATAGAGCGGAGCGAGTAAACACACGTCTGCTCTACTTACCATCCTAATCGGAACTCCGTTATTTCTTTAAGGTTAATTAAACCCTTTGAATAAAATTCAAAGGCGATATCCATTTTAAGAATTATTTAAATATTAAGAAAAGTTTAGTCTCCATGACCAATGTCAAGGACGATAGCCGCAAAAGGTTTTCTTTAAGGTTAATTAAACCCTTTGAATGAGATTCAAAGGCGATATCCATTTTAAGAATTATTTAAGTGTTACGAAATTTTCACCTCCCTGGGATCTTTTTCAACCCGGGCGACGCGGAACAAAAAAATTATTATTTTTATTTTACCGCGTGGTGCCAGCCTACCGCGCACGCACTTGGTTGCTGAAACGCGTTAGCCGAACAAGGGACGAAACCCGCAATACGTCCAAAATTACATTTTAGCCGCGATGCTTCCAAGATAACGAGACCCATTTTAATTTTAACCGAAACGACCGGAACCGAAAGATTTTAAAGTCAAAAAAAAGACACGAAACGAAAGCACGAGTGATTCGCGGCACTTCACTCACAAACGCGAGCGAGGAATTCACGAACGAATCCCGGAAGGCGATAGCAAAACGACAAGAATTAAGACCAAGAAAGATCGATTTGCCTTCCGGAACTCGTGTTACCTTGTCACCAAGCGACGCTCACCTTCCAAAGCCCAGGTTGTCCTGCCGCTGCCGCTGCCAGAACGAGAATGGCCCGAGGCTCGTCGCCCCCCTGCCAGAACCGCCCGCCGGTACCAGAGACGGAGCGCGATGATTAGCTCCCGCGGTACCGCGTGACTACCGTGGCTTCCACCGCGGCGTCACTTCCCCTTTTCCACCGATCCCCTCACGCCTTCTGGAACCTTCTAGAGACTTTCAGAAGTGGTAGCGGTAAACATCTATTGTCTCAATACCTCTATCAAAACAACAGACGCCTTGTTTATTCCGGAACCATCATAACAAAGCGACGAGAACCTTTCTAATCGGGCTCTTTATGTTCAAATATTAACGAGAATTTCAAAACAATAATGGTATAATATTATTCGATGCAAAATATAATCTGTTTACGAAATTACCAAAATATCGAGAACCTTCCAACGAAATTAATATTCTAAAATGATGTGAAAAATGCCCAAGTATGCGTACCAAGTTTTATAATTACTCAAACCCGCTACTACATGATATCCAAAAATATTAAACAATGCAAGAGAAAAGAATTTAAACGATAAAATTTTCTGTTCAGTTTCAGATGTAAACCAAGACGAATTTATGCGATGCATGATGTAATCTCCCCCCCCCCCTTTTTCCTAAACCTTTTGTTAAATAATTATTGGCCACATCCTTTAGGCCGAGATCGACTAACTATGCACTTGCTCAAACTAAAAACTATCTAATCACTAACCTTAATCACTAGCTACGCAGTATCTTCTTTCAACACATTGGCGCCTGTGCTAGTTTACTAATGCCATACTAACTAAACTTACTCGCTAGCTACGCAGTCTCTTTTTTCAATACCTAGGCGCCTATGCTAGTGTACTAACAACTTACTAACTAAACGTAATTACTAGCTACGCAGTATCTTCTTTCAATACATTGGCACCTGTGCTAGTTTACTAATGCCATACTAACTACACTTACTCGCTAACTACGCAGTATCTTCTTTCAATACATTGGCGCCTGTGCTAGTTTACTAATAGCTGACTAACTAAACTTAATCACTAGCTACGCAGTATCTTCTTTCAATACATTGGCGCCTATGCTACTTTACTAATAACTTACTAACTAAACTTAATCACTAGCTACGCAGTATCTTCTTTCAATACGTTGGCGCCTGTGCTAGTTTACTAATAGCTGCGCAGTATCTTCTTTCAATGCATTGGCGCCTATGCTATTTAACGCAATGCAAGGTGATTCCAAAAATTAGCGCCACTACAGCAGTCCCCCCTATAAAAATCACCATTGCCCCGGATTGAGCCTCCCGGCAAGACAAAGTCTGTAATTATTTAAAGCGGTAGTTTATTTCCGGGAGCCAAAACTACTCCTAAAAACTAGCGCCACGATCGGCTGTCCCCCCCTATTATGGTGTAGTATCAGCTCCACGGATTGGAGCCACATCCTCAAAATTAGCGCCATCACGACAGTCCCCCCATTTACCCAACGGATATGATCCTCGCGACTGCAGCACTAGTGAAATATTAGCGCCTCTATCGGCAGTCCCCCCTATTATTAGCACTGCAGCATCCCAACGAGTTGATTCTCGCTCACACCTGCGGCTGTAACGTGTTGCCACGTTACATGTTACTACAAATTTCGAAAGCTGTGAAAGTTAAACATAGGTAATTTAATGCGTTACATTGTCGAATGAAAAGAGAAGGTAAAGGTCAACCAATATTCATTATTTCGTTAGCTATTTTTATTAATAAAATGTTTTTACATTATCGTTGAAAATGACGTCTTTCCAATGCTTGATCTTACAAAATTCAATCAGAGAGATTGAAATGTGTTGGTCGTTACACATTAGTATTACCATGTGTCGAAAAACGAATTTCTAAAGTCGCGTTCATTAAAGGTCAGATATTGCTACACTATAGTCGCTTCTTCGTGTTTATGTGGAAGTACATCGTAAGTTAGGAACCGTATTGAGAGTGAAAGTAAAACGACCTTTTCCTCGTGCGTCCTACTACCATCTCTCTCGCTCTCGCATACTCTTTGTTAGATCCATTAACTTCCATTGTAGTATTGCCACATGTGGACTGTCGAAAAACAAATTTTAAATGAAAATGCATCGTAAGCTAGGAACCGTATTGAGAGTGAAAGTAAAGTGACCTAAGACTCTCTCATTGGGAAATCTGACCGTCACTAATGAGGTCATTAAGATGACGCAAGGACTTCGTGAACAGCACCACTGAGTTTTCGAAGATTAATGTCGCGTTATGTATATATCTTTCGATCTTTTAAATACCCCTGTTGGGGAATCTCACCTTCAATATGACACACCTTTACCGACGTATTTGAGATGTTACGTATCTTTTATGAGGAATTGAAAGTTTAGATTTCCTCCAACATTCGACACAATTAGTCTAAATATCAGTTTGAAGGTGTCTAGCCTAATCCCGTATATCGACGACCTACTTTTTATATCTCACACACATTTTAATTACCTGCTACTCTTTAGTGATATAATCAACGCTTTGACTTTTCCCTTGTCAAGTTGTAAGTTCGAAATCACCGACTTTTTCCAGCAACCTTCGTCACAATTAATCTAAATACCAGTTTGAAGGTGTCTAGCCCCATTACAAAATTTGTTCAATCTAGCATCTATATTTCCATTTTCTCGTTCCGTGACATGACGTTCGGAAATCCTTCTTGACAGCTACATATTTTAAACACAGATTTTCATTCATAAGGTGGAAAGTCTTGTTTTCGTCTCTCCTCCTATTGAAAACCGTTCCCATTACCACCATCGCAACGCCTCGACTGTACAACCAATTAATCATTACGTCGATTATCGACTCTTTCATAAATATTAATTTTTTTTTGTACAATATCATGCAGGAAGGAAGATGAAGAAAATACAGAAGATGTTTTTAAAAAATTTTATTTTTCACATTCACATTCATATTCATACATTACATAAATTTTTTTCGCTTACAATATTGTTATACATAAGAATATAAAATAGCGATCACGTAAAATTTATATTTTCAATATCGTCAACTAATGCATTGCTTTTAATTTGACAACTTATGCAGTATTTAATCATAGGCGGTTCACCATCTATCGTATCATAGCTTGATTCGAAATGTTTATAACATCGTCGACATTCACGTATTTCTGGATGCATTTGCATAGCAGGTGGCAAGCAGGTCCATGCTTCTTCGTTCAAAAATACTTTAACATTACTAATCACCGAATTCACCAACAACGAAATTTTAACAACGATGAAATTGGCAGAACTGAACCCCGCAAAAGTGTATGTCGTTTCAAAAATAAGAGTTTTAACAAAACTTGGAGAACGAATTAGCATGGAGTTGGAGCACTAATTCACAATGCCACGAAGGATTATTTGAACATCGTTGAAAGAAATCGACTACATATGAATTACAAAGGGAAAATAACATGAATAACCTCGAGTTTTTAATAGGATATTCAGGCAATGAACTGAAAATTAATTAAATTATAGTGGTAAATTTATTATGATGTAATTACATATAGCTTTACATTAATTCTTCTATCAATATAGATATTATATATGTACATATTATTTAATATGTCCAGATGATGATGCAGATGTCACAGATTATCGATGATGGATGTAGTCATATGAATCCGATCACCGATGCTAGAAGGCTGAATGCTGCTGGTCACCAATGATGAGGAAGTCGGATCCAACAGACATCTGCAGGAACTTGACATCATCAGCGAACGGAATCTGCAATAACAACAAGACAATTAAATACATGTTAAATGAATATTGATAATAAATATTAATGTTAATTATATATATTATTAAAAATTAAATATGTTTTTTTAATATATACCTTCATCGAAGATCATTTTTAAGTGTTCCGAGATGTGGTTTAGCAGCTCCCGGTAAAGATCCACAGCTGCGACCACCGAGTCACGCTCCTCGACAACTGCGCCAAAATACTCCTCTGCAATTCCGATAGAATTTTGAAGCTCCTCCGCCCGCATCCGCAAATTGTTGGAACGATTGTAGGAGAATCGCTCTTCATAATCGTTACCATCTCGATGCAGCTCCATGAGGGCAGCTGCTCCATCGTCACAGTATTTTAAACTATCTTTTAACTTTCCAGTCTTTTCGCGCAGCTCTTGAATTTTGGAAAATATATTGAGTAAAAGTTCCTGCTTTTTGAGCCAGCAGTTATGCATGTCTTCGAAACCTAGCCATTTAACAAATACTTTAGTAGTAGAAGTAGAGCGGTCTGAAATTAGTTCCCACCGCCGCCACCAGGCGTCGCCACAGTCGCGGCAAAAGTTAAAGTGCCTATTCTTACTTCTCTCGAAGAATTTCAGGAGAATGGCTCGGGATGGACTTTATCCTGCATACATTCGCTGGCTATACAAACAGCGAAGTATAATCCCATGCGTGCCGGCCGATGGATCGACTTGCCCAAGTGAATTAAAAACAAAAGAGCTGTTATTAATGGAAAAATTCCGGGTAATGACTGTTTTGCGTGGGCGATTATGTCGGCCTTGTTTCCCGCAAATGTCAATTCATCACAACAATCATCATATCCACATTATCGAAGGCATCTTAATTTCGAAGGCATTGCTTTCCCCGTCGCGTTAAAAGATATTCCGAGGTTCGAAAATTTGAACGACATTTCAGTCAATGTATTTATAGTAGCCGAGAAAAAAGAAGAAGTGCTACCTATACATTTGACTGCAAATGAGAAGGATCGACATATCAATCTTCTCCTCGTGTCTGAAGAAGAACGGAGGAAACCCCCACGCCCCTCCTCATCTTTTGTTTTGGACGATGTTGAAGTCGAAGAAGATGACAGGATCAATCATCATTACTGCTGGATTAAAAATTTATCACGATTAGATTGCAAGCAGTGCAGCAAACGTGATGGAAAAAAGCATATTTGCAACAGGTGTCTTCACTATTTCCGTAGTGAAGAAAATCTTGTCATGCACAAATTAGAATGCGGAAAGAAAAATGATTGTGCGGTAAAACTCCCCGAAACAAAAACAAGCATTTTGAAATTTAATAGTTTGGGTCGAGCCATACCGGTACCCTTAATTGTTTACGCTGATACCGAGTGCCTGCTGGGAAAAGTGGAGACGGAGGCACCTCCAAAAACGGCATACGAGCAACATAAGATTTACAGTGCAGGCTACTACGTACACTGTCAGCACGACCCCTCGCTGTGTCGTTACCGTTCTCACCGGGGGTCCGACTCTGCTACCTGGTTTGCCAACAAGCTGAAGGAGTTGGCCGATGAAGTTAATCAGAAAAAATTAATTAAAATTACAAAATATATTCATATAAAATTTATTATTATTTAATTAATTAATTACAATAAAGTCAATAAGTAATATTATGTGCCTGCTTTCAGATCCTCAGTGATACGAAGCCAATGCATTTGAGTCCGAATGAGTGGAGGACATTCTATATAGCGACAAGAAAAATTCAATTTATTAATACGTAAAGGGGTTTGAATGTCCTCCCTTATGATTACATAACCGAAATGAGCGTCCTAGATCAATCATATCTTCCTGCACGAGACAAATTTTTTAATAAACTGTACGACTGTGATGTCAGTGAGAATGATTATGTGCATGCGATGAATGTGTGGAACGTATTTAAGTGTAATACTCTGGGTGGGTATTCAGATTTATATTTGATTTGATATACAGATGTCCTTCTACTTGCGGATATCTTTGAAAATTTTCGCACAACTCTGTTAAAATCACACGGGTTAGATCCGTCACATTATTACACTCCACCTGGATATACTTGGGACTGCGCTCTCAAGCATACTCGAGTAGAGTTGGAATTACTCACCGATATCGATATGGTAATGTTTATTGAACGTGGTATAAGGGGAGGTCTTTCGCAGTGCTCGAACAGGTACGCGAAAGCGAATAATAAATATATGCCACAATATGACCCATCAAAAGAGTCAAAGTATTTAATGTACTTTGATATTAATAATTTATATGGATGGGCCATGAGTCAAGCTATACCTACTGGAGGATTTGAATGGGTCAACGATGTAGATTTCGAAAATGTACCCGATTACTCGGAAATTAGATATATTCTCGAAGTCGACTTGACCTATCCTGGAGAAATATATAATAAGCAGAAAGATCTCCCGCTATGCCCCGAGCGAGCAGTTCCGCCCGGTTCAAAGCAACCGAAATTACTCGCTACATTAAATGACAAGGAACGGTATATCATTCATTACCGAAATTTAAAGCAAGCGCTCACCCACGGTATTATTTTAAATAAAATTCATAGGATACTAAAATTCAAGCAGACTCCATGGTTAAAGTCGTACATTGACTTAAATACCAAACTCCGCAAGGTTGCGACAAATGATTTTGAAAAAAATTTGTATAAATTGATGAACAATGCGGTATTTGGGAAAACCATGGAGAATGTTCGGAATCGCGTTGATGTTCGTATCAAATCGACATGGGAAGGAAGGTTTGGTGTGGAAGCTTTAATATCGAAACCAAATTTTCATCGAAGAAAGATATTCGATGAAAACTTGGTCGCGATAGAATGAAAAAAATTAGAAGTTACCATTAATAAGCCAATATACGTCGGAATGGCTATATTGGATATTTCTAAAACAAAATTGTACGAGTTCCATTACGATTATGTTTTAGAAAAATTTAATGAAAAGGCGAAATTGTTATATACCGATACCGATAGTTTAATTTATGAATTTAAGTGTGATGATGTATATGATTGTATGAAACGCGATATTAATATGTACGATACGTGCGATTATTCAAAAATAATGAGTACGGTATGCCACTAGTCAATAAAAAAGTTTTAGGGTTAATGAAGGATGAATGTAGTGGAAAAATAATGACCGAGTTTGTCGGACTCGGGTCAGAAATGTATGCGTTGCGTGTGTTAGGCGAAGGTGAGAAGAAGAGAGCGAAAGGTGTGAAAGAGACACTCTACCGTGGGGACAGAAGGATATTATGGACATCGACGAATAATGTGTGTATTATATGTAATTATATACAACATCAAATAAATTTTAAAATATGTGAATATATGTGAATGTTATAATTGTGAAATTACTATTTAAATTTATGGAATGTATAAAAATATCACGTACATGCAGACAGTTTTTAATAAAGTTATATTATATTATATTTCAAGTTTATTTATTTATTTAGATAGATATTAAGCGTTTCTATAATTGACATGTATTTCGAAATGTACCTTTACATTGATGCATTTTGAGAGACCCACGTTTCGTATTGACCTGCTTTCACTTTCCCCCTAATTTAAACGATTCAAGTTGAAACGCGTTTGGAGCTAAATTGAGCATTCTCTTTACATTACGAAACTTTGAAACTGTACTTTTCTATTCGTCTAATATTTTCTTTCCCAATTTCTAATTCGTATAAGGTGGTGGGGTTTCTACTATAAATGCCGATGCAGTCGAGTATTTTTCATCAGTAGCGTGACTCGATATATGTCTTCAAGAGATCTGAAAGTTAAAACTCGTGAATTAAAAAATAGAGTCGAAACTTTTTCAAAAAACATACAAATATTAAAAGGCGATTTAAAACTTCAGTCGGAAATTGAAGTACTAGTAAGCCAAACCGAAAATTTAAATATAACAAAATGGCATCATCATCATCATCAGCAGCAGCAGCAGCAGTAGCAGCAACAGTAGCAGCTAAAGCGGCAGCGTTAGTAAAAACACTGAATTCATCAACAACGAAATTTTTACCAACTATGAAACTGACAGAACTGGACCCAGAAAAAGCATAAGTCGTTTCAAAAATTAGGAGAGTATCAACAAAATTTGGAGAAAAAATAAGCGTAGAGTTGAACAATGGAATCTCCTCTTTTCTTCAACTTCGGTATACACCACTTTTCCGAGATGCGATGGAGAGTTACCGAAGCATCGTTGAAAATAATCAGCTATGCATGAAGTACATCGGAACAAAATTCAACAACATCGAATTTTTAACCGAATCTCACTAACAATGACGATGTCAAAAAAATTTGAAAGAAAAAAGACAAAGTAAAAAAAAGACAAAGTAAAAAAATTTTAACTTTTATGATTTTAAAAACTTCAGTCGTCCAATTTGGTGTATATCCCTTTTCAAATATATGTTTGAATTTACTAATACAAACTTGTTGACCTACTTTAAACTTTGGATGAATCTTTTCGTTCACAATTACATTATACACACGTTCCAATAATTCTTTTTCATTGTCTTTATTAACTTATATTATTTAATTATTATTTAATCTTGCGGCTTCATTTTAATAGTACGATGTGTGCTATCGTTATAATCATTAACCAAGTTTGGTAATATATGGAGCCATAGATAATTACCATGAAGGCTAAACTGTGGCCACATTTTATTTTTCAAAGTACGATTAAAGCGTTCGCAAATTGAGGCTTTTAGATCACTGTATGTAGAATATAAATTGATATCTTGTGTTTTCATTAAATTTAAAAATTTTGAATTATAAAATTCTTTTCCATGGTCGGTATGTAGATTCTTTGGAATTCGACCCATTGCAAATATCGATTTCATGGCAGCTGTGACGTCATCGCCAGTCTTTCTTTTTACTGGGCGGGCCCATGCATACTTAGAGAATACATCGATGACAGTTAACAAGTATTTGTAACCTTTATTTTCATCTGCATATGGAATCATTTCTACAAGATCAGCTTGCCAAGTTTCATCTAATCCGCGACTATCTACTCGCCGACTTGTATAATTTTTTCTTGCTGGTTTATAAAGCTCCTTCACGACTTCTCTCTTCTCTTTAGAAGCCATTGTTGTTAAACAGATAAGGCAACGTCTTGATTTAAACGGTTGGGTGGATTGTTGCAGATAGTTAATTTATTCACATTTTTCAGACCAACTAATCAATTCTTCTGTGAATAACATCAGTTATTTCATTAATCTTCTTTATGGCTTCACTGTTTTTATTGACATTTTGTTCTAGGAAAAAAATTAATCTCTCAGCATCGTGAGCTACAGTACTACTCTCCCTTATGTCATAGGTATGTTTTTTCAAGTCTCCTTCTATATTGGCAATATCTACCGTAGGACTATCAATCAAACCATTATTTTTATTCAAATCATCTTTATTTTTCTTTACTTCCCGCTCTAAGACAGTGATATTATACATAAGATTGCTTAGAGTGTAATTATTTTTATTTAAATTATTGGTATGTTTAGTTATTTCCTGATGTAATTGAATAGTATAATTTCCGATATCTGAAGATATAATCCGCCTATTTTCTTTTTCGTTGCAATTTTTAATTATATCTTGATGCATTTTATGTATACTTTTTTCAAAATATCCAATCTTCTCATTATTTTCAATTACACTTTTACACAGTTCATATATTTGCTATGTAATATCGCGAATAGATGTGTGGAACATTCTTGAATTAATGGCATCATCGGAATCTGTCGGAATTCCAATATTACATAACTTTTTTTTCTTAAAATCATAAGAACCATCTGTATTTCAACACTTTGAAATACCTGCTTCCATGCTCGTTGAGTCGAACGTCCAAATACATCGATGCTCATTATGATACTGACGTAATTATCACGCAATTAATATATTATATTAGCTTCGCGCAACTCTTGAATAATCGATAAAATTTCATTCGAAAGACTTGAATTACCAGCAGCTTGCGATGCTATTAGATGGCGCCAACGATCGACAAGTTCGTTTGGATCATCCCAATGAACGTAGTCAATTTTGCGGTTTTGTTGAACAATCATGAATTCAGGCAAATTACCACCCTTTTTCGGAACATCTTTGAACATTTCCTTGATATAGTTTCGATACTTGTGGGAAGCATTGTACCGAATTGGTTTTTCCTGATTCCAATCTTTCCTATGTGCATTAGTTAAGGTACTTTTGTAATTGTTTAAATCAGACTGTTGGATTATAGCTATATAAGCTTTTTTCTTAAATAATAACTCTAGCAAACCTTCAGTAATAGCAAATTTGTTATCCTTAACAATGACATTTTTATTCTTAAATTCTATTGTCGATTCACCGATTCTTGTAGTAACACCTTCTACGCGAACACCATAAATTGTATCAATTATATCACTCTTCTCATGAATATTCCTCATCAGTAAAGTCAGAAACTTATTTGATATGCTTTCTTCACTACGTATGATATGTAGGTGTTTTAATATCACTGCTAAATGTCTGATCTAACGGGGTATTATATCCATCACGAATATAATCATCATCATCATCAAAATCGTTAACATCATTAATTTCCATACTATCTGTTACTTTATCCTGTACGTTTATATCATCAATCGCATTTTTGTTGGTTGACATTGTTGTAGCGTCTGCTATTTTTTCCAATGGACTTATCAGAGGTTTAAGCGTTTCACTTATCGCAAGGTCATGCGTTTCTTTACCAATTTTTAATAATCGATGTTTTCTGCGAATAGCAGGACAACTAGCTTTGACAATTTGACGTAAAACGTCTTGCTGCTGTTTAAGAGGAGAAGACATATTAATGCATGCAAGTCTCACTCTGCACTGACTTGTTACAACAATTTTTAGATATAAAACCAAATAATAATATACTACTTAGTGAAATCAGATCTAATCAAGACATTGATTTTACATCAATCGATTCGATTGGGCGAACATTGGGCTTCAATAGACGAATTTTGGAAGCAAACAAGTTGCACATTTCAGATTTGCAAGTAACCATAATTAAAGTTAATGCACTTCGCGTGGAATGCAATATAACTACGGGCGCTTATATTAATAGCAGTAGAGCGCACACAATTCATGAATTTTTTCCTACTGTGGCTCCCGGATATAAGATTGTGGAAGTGCCGAATCACGTCATTTACCTACCTGTTGCCGTCAGATTAATAAATCATATTCAATTGCGTATTGTTGATCAGAACGGTGAATTGGTAAATTTTCGTGGTGAAACAATTACAGTACGACTCCATCTGAAATCTGCCTAACAATGGGTATTATGTACAATGGTCAGAACCTTAATAGTTACTATAATAATAAACCATCATGGAGAAAACATATCATCTTCGTCAAATTCGCAAGACGTTAACAACTCCGAACGCTCTATTTCTGAAAAGCTTGGGACTCAAGTTACATTATCATCACAATACCAAACAGTGACTAATAAAAATTGTTATTGCCGTTGTTGTATTTGCATACTTATCGCACGTTATCACAATAACAATAATGGAGGATCCAATACTCAGCATTCAAAACCCAGTCTCTTTTCGACAAATCTGTCGCTTATTACGAGCTGCATGCACATCAATCTTACAATACAAGCTCATTTGGCAAAAATGATGAAATTCGTATTGTTGTGCAACATCAAGATCTATGTATTTTACCATGTAAAAGTTTGATACATGTTAGTGGGAGGTTGACCAAAAACCGATGGAACTAAAACAAATAATACGAATCTAATATCTACCGCAATCTGTCATTTATTTGATGAGGCGCGGTATGAGTTGAATGGTGTTGAAATTGATCGAAATAGATATGTTGATATTACTAGCTTGATGAAGGGGTAACCATCTATTCTAAGTTTATTCACTTCATACAATACTCGTGTAAATAGAGTTGACGCTCGGTACCGAATAAACAAAATATGATATATGAAATGTCTTTATATACTGTAACCTCCACTACGCCCTCTCCTTGTTATTTGTCTTACATTTTAGGGCCGGGGCACTTTTAGTTATAGTTGCGTCCCTGAGGCTTTCGGGTGGGACCGAGCGGCGGTCTCGCTCGTCATACATTGTGGTGCGCATGCTCGATTCCAGGGAGAGGGCATGACGTCTCAGTCAAAATGCAGAGACGATCAGTTCTCGTCTAGCTCCTCGCTGAGAGGTGTCTGGCTTGACCCCTTTTCTTAGTCTCGCCCAGGACTCCCGCTGAGGGATCCTGGCACGGCTTCCCCAGGTTCAAGTCTGGCGCCTCGCTGAGAGGCACTAGCTTGAGCGCTCTCCTCTTCCTAGGCTCGCCCAGGACTCCCGCTGAGGGATCCTGGCACGGATTCCTTAGGTCCTCGCACTCGGTCTCCTCGCTGAGAGGAACTTGGGCGATCTCTCCATCGAATGAACAATTTGGCATTATTATTTTATTTATTTCGTAGTTAGGCATTAGTACTGTTCCGGACCCCGCTGAGAGCGACGGCAGTACGAATAGTCAATTATTTTGCGGTAGCGCGATCCCTGAGGCAATCCCGTCGTACTTATCCGCTATTTTTCTGGTCCGCATTTATTTATCGGCGGCAAATCCGGACTTTCCAATAATTCAATTCAATAAATACAATTTATTTTCAGGTTCCGAGTATTAAAACTCTTGCAATACATAGTGTTTGTGGTACGAGCGGAGGCGCAGGCCGATTCCCGATCCACGAATAGCAACAGTTCAGTTCGATTGTGGACTGTATTTTTTGGTAAGGTTCGGATCAGGTGAATTAGGTTCACTTGGCTGCGGGAATGAGTATATTAACTACACTACACACGGTTTGAGGTTTACCAACGTATATTTGTCTGAACTTTACAAAGTACAGGAGTGCTTTGCGAGCGCGTCGGTACAAAATGGAGAACCGCGTGTGTGGATTACAGGTTCGTGACAAAGGAGATCCGTTCCCGTTCGCGACGAAAGGCTATCTGGCCTCCGCCTATGTACGCTAGCGACGCGACGCTCGCTTCGTTCAATGTTGCCAGCTGCGCAAAGACGACAACAATGGATACAAGATTCAATATTAATTCACGAACACATTTATTTAAGAACGCATTATTAAAAATTACGTTAAGGTCAAGGTCGTTATTAAATAAACATATATTTTCATCTGGTAAATAAACGGCTTCGATTCTTATTTACGAGACCTTTCCTTGTGTCGTCTGTGTGTGTGTACACTATATGTTTACGATTGATCAGAGCCTGGAGTATTACTAACTTCCGTGAATCGTTCATTCATCAAATCGATCGTGAATTAAAGGATTTCCGTGAAATACAATTCATAACCACACGAGAGAAAACGCGTAGGTTACAATAAAAATAATCATGTATAAATATTTATACGCTTCTTACCTGACTTGTATAATTAACAGCTCTGGTATCGATTAAACAAAATACGATATACGAAATCTCTTTAGATTCAAATAATCATCTATAATAAGTTTATTCGCTTTTTACCAGGCTCGTATAAATAGAGTCGACAGCTCTGGTATCAAATAAACAAAACAAGATATATGAAATGTCTATAGATGGAAATAATCTTCTATAAGTTTATTCGCTTCTTACCATACTCGCACAAATAGAGTAGAAGGTTGTAGGGATCTGTTTGATGAGTTAAATTTTGCGCGCTGAGACAAAGAAGAAATTTGTAAGATGTAAATTTGATGCGACTCTAGCGCCATTATTCGCGACGTTCAAAATGAGCTGTGTGAGTCTCCCCTTTCAGCGCATGGTTCGTCGATCATTCGATTGATTCGAATCGTTCCGGTTATCGGCAATTCACTCATGGGTCAGTAAAGTGTCTTGTTTGAATCGGTGCGTTCCCGGATTCACATCGTCGCAAATGAAAACGAAGTCCTGGAGTTCAAGAAGCGACGCTGAAATAGGACGAGTCCCAATTGGGGTGAGTTTCGTCCCAGTAACTTGACATTCCTCCATGCCAAATAAGTATTTTGAACTATTTGGCATGTACGTATTTTGTTATAGCCTTATCCACGTTTTTTTTTGGGCTGAAAATTCGGAAGAAATTTGTGAATGTGTGGGATCTTACGTGTTTGAACAAATCGTCCCAGAACAATCTAATGTTTGAGCCAAGGAAGTTTGGGGCGTTATCGGACAACCTGGTGTCTCAGTCATAGAGATTTGATCCAATTTGCTGACGGAAAATTCAATAGGATAAAAATCGTTTCCACTGGAGCATTGGCCAACCTCCATTTGAATGAAAAGGAAGAAATCTACGACACCTCCAAATTTGGTAATACCGATAACCGATTAAGAAGCTAAAAAGGAAGTATTCGCATCATCCTAAGGGCAGGCGGACTGTGAGCTGATTTTGTATGTCTCTGGCTTTCATTTCGTGCTCGGATTTATGTATATTTATGGTGGGAGTGCGAATGAGTGAGAAACGAAACAAATATTGTAATGAGTGAAATAACGAATAGGATGTTACCCAATACAACAAAAGAATATATTACCATAATCGTATAAATAAGGTTGAAGGTTCAGTACAAAATAAACAAAATACGATATATGAAATGTCTTTACATACAAATAATCATGTGCAAAAAGTTTATTCGGTTCTTACCACACTTGTGTAAATAAAGCTGACAGCTCTGGTATCGATTAAACCAAATGGGATTCCTGAAATGTCTTTACATACAAATAATCATGTGCAAAAAGTTTATTCGGTTCTTACAACACTTGTGTAAATAAAGCTGACAGCTCTGGTATCGATTAAACCAAATGGGATTCCTGAAATGTCATTAGATGCTAATAATCATCTATAATAAGTATATTCGCATCTTAGCAGACTCGTATAAATAGACTTGACAGCTCTGGTATCAATTAAATAAAATACGATATATGAAATGTCGTTAGATGCAAATAATCTTGTACAATAAGTTTATTCGCTTCTTACCACACTCGTATAAATAGAGTTGACAGCTATGGTATCAATTAAAAAAAATACGACGCATGAAACGTCTTAAGTAGATGAATAAGGACAGTCTGAAATTAGTTCCCGCCGTCGCCACCAGGCGTCGCCACAGTCGCGGCGCTGTCGCAGCATGCAAGGAGGTAGATTCGTGAACTAATTCGCAGACTGATTCGTGAACTAATTCGTGGTTTGAGTCTCGGAATGACTCGCGGGCCGATTCGCGGATTGATTCGCATTTCTGATTTGCTGTTTAGTACGCGGGATTATAATTCAAGACCCTCTCATTGGGAAATCTGACCGTCGCTAATGATGTCATTAAGATGACGCAAGACTTCGTGGACGGTCCCATTAAGTTTTCGAAGATTAATGCTGTAGCGTTATGCATATATCTTTCGATCTTTTAAATGTGCCCTGTTGGGAAATCTCTCTTTCAATATGCCGTTACCGACCAAATTCGGATGCTACATATCTTTTTTGATGAATTGAAAGCGTAGATTTCCATTAGTCTAAATACCAGCTTGAAGCGCAATCTCGTATATCGACGACCTACTTTTTAAATCTCACACAAATTTTAAAAACCTACAATCAGGGCGTTGACAACTCCCTTGTCATCGGCCATCCTTGGAAAAACACATGTGAATTCCAAGCATATTAGATAATATGTCGGGACCTATGTCTCTCAAAGATGGTATACGAGTTGAGACGCGTGTAAAACCCATTAGTGATTACGTCCCCCATGATCTCATTCTAACCGTGCTTTTAAGATTTACGACCAGGGCCCGAGACGTGACGATGACCTACTAACGCTCGGGGCCTGACAGCTACGACTGGTGCATAAAAGACGCCATGCAAGTCTCAACGTGTTCCTAAGAAGGTTCACTCTTGAACCCATTGTTAAATAATAACTCATTTTCTATTTTGGTACAATATCATACAGGAAGGAAGGAAGATGAAGAAAATAGAGAAGATGTATTTAATAAATTTTATTTTTCACATTCATATTCATACATTACATAAATTTTTTTTTTGTTCACAATATTGTTATACATAAGAATATAAAATAACTATTACATAAAATTTATATTTTCAATATCGTCAACTAATGCATCGGTTTTAATTTGACAACTGATGCAGTCTTTAATCATAGGCGGTTCACCATCTATCGTATAATAGCTTGATTCGAAATGTTTATAACATCGACGACATTCACGTATTTCAGGATGCATTTGCATAGCAGGTGGTAAGCAGGTCCATGCTTCTTCAATTTGTCGTTCAGCAAACATGCAGATGAAATCGATCGGTAGACATTCTATATCTTTTATTTCCATCAATGCAAGACGTTTAACCTCGTAATAAATCCTTAATGAACGTTGAAGAGATGCAGGCTGTTCAAGTAGATTTCCCAATACCCAATTTTTAAGTATTTGCACATTTTCTTTAGTGCAAGTTCCATTCAGCGAATGATTTTCACACTTCTCCAACAATTCATATTGCTGCTGTTGCTTCAGTTTTTTCAGAGATGGGCAGTCCAAAACGTCGAGATCAATAATATTTTCAGTGTTTAATATATCCTCCAACCAACATTTTTTATCGACTCCTTTTACATAAATTTTGTTGGCACATTTAATGATATCCTCCAAAGTCTCATTTATAGCATCAAAGGGAACGTCGCCAGATTACCATGGTAAGCCGTGGTAATTATGTACTAACCAGTTATTGACTCTTTTATAGTGTAAAGGTAACCACACCCATTGATATGGCGCTTTAAACACACAAGTCTCAATTTCACCGACGAAAATATTCATTATAGACATTTCCTTCGGTATGAAGCGATTACCAGGCCCACGGAATCCCTGCACGTCTACAATGTATTCCATTTCGTATGATACTGATTTACTAGCAATTAAAGTATGACTATATTTTATTCATTAAGTAGCGCATGCGCAATAATGGCTAACCCCCTCTCAACCCAACTTCTTTACATTTCCACTTATGGGATTATATTCTACAATACGATCATGTAAAATTAAACAATAAGCAGAAGTGTTTGCAGGAACATTTTCTTTTGATTCAAATTCGAGCCGCACATCGACAGGTGCGTGTTTAAAAGCTTCATTCTGCTTAGAGCAATCAATAATGATTAATGGAGCTTTCTCTAAAAATATTGATTTATTCAATATAGTTTTACCATTAACATTTTTATTATAGTAACTAGCTTGAAAATTGATATACATATCGTATAATAAAGAAATTTGATTATTTGCAATATCAAGGTTTAAATTACCATACGGATAATATTTTGAATTCAGAAATACTTTAACATTACTAATGTTACAGTGATCAAACAGGCTAGCATTTTTCGCCTTGTCATTTCTTCGTTCTGTTTGGAGGCCGATAATAATATATCGTGGCTTTTCTAGTTGTGTCGCTGTTTTCACGGACCACACGTGGGATGATGTTACCGGTAATAGAGGATATTCATAAAGTTCCCATGTACGGAAACTTAAAGATATGCAGGGATATTTTTCAATGAAACGTAACAGCTGTATCCTTTCCCTATCAGCCAACGTCACATATGGAACTAACCATTATATTTTATTCATCTCAATTTTGTAATGTTCTTCTGCATTTGTATAATTGCATTATCATGTTTAGATCTTGTTAAAACAAGTTCGTGCTTCGCGTTTACAATTATCTTACGATAATCTTCAGCAATCCGAGAATCATACACAGAGGCATGAGCACACCAAAATAACCATTATCATTTGTTATCTTTAGATTTGAACTAGATATCCAACCTGCATTGATTAAAACGGGTTCATCATTTGGTGTGTAAGAAGGATACCCCTTCATCAAGCTAGTAATACCAACATTTCTATTTCGATCAATTTCAACACCATTCAATTCATATCGCGCCTCATCAAATAAATGACAGATTGCGTTAGACGTTAGATTAGTATTATTTGCTTTAGTTCCGTCGGTTTTCGTCAACCTTCCACTAACATGTATCAAACTTTTACACGGTAAAATACATAAATCTTGATTTTGCACAGCAATACGAATTTCATCATTTTTACCAAAAGAATTTGTATTGTAAGATTGATGTGAATGCAGCTCGTAATGAGCGACAGATTCGTCGAAAACGACTGGGTTTTGAATGCTGAGTATTGGATCCTCCATTATTGCTATTATGGTAACGTGCTATAAGTATGCAAATACAACAACGGCAATAACAATTTTTAGTATTATTATTATTCACTGTTTGATATTGTGATGATAATGTAACTTGAGTCCCAAGCTTTTCAGAAATAGAGCGTTCCGAGGTGTTAACGTCTTGCGAATTTGACGACGACTGATATGTTTTCTCCATGATGGGTTATTATAGTAACTATTAAAGTTCTGACCATTGTACATAATACCCATTGTTACGTAGATTTAAGATGGGTTCGTATTGTAATTGTTTCACCACGAAAATTCACCAATTCACCGTTCTGATCAACAATACGCAATTGAATATGATCTATTGATCTGACGGCAACAGGTAGGTAAATGACGTGATTCGGCACTTCCACAATCTTATATCCGGGCGCCACAGTAGGAAAAAATTCATGAATCGTGTGCGCTCTACTGCTATTAATATAAGCGCCAGTAGTTATATTGCATTCCACGCGAAGTGCATTAACTTTAATTATGGTTACTGGCAAATCTGAAATGTGCAACTTGTTTGCTTCCAAAATTCGTCTATTAAAGCCCAATGTTCGTCCAAGCGAATCGATTGGTGTAAAATCAATGTCTCGATTAGATCTGATTTCACTGCGTAGTGTATTATTATTCGGTTTTATATCTAGCGTAATATCACTATACTCCGACAGCTTGTTTCTAATATATTCTGCTATATTCTCAATTTCATAGCTACCGATCGGCACAATAATTTCATGGTTACCAATATGAAATTTATTATTAACGTCAACATTTGGGATTGGATTAAACGTTAAAAGTTCTATCAAACCCAATTCATAATTCTTCTGCGGTCAAAGTTCAATAGGTGGAAAGTATTGAAGACTGCCCCGAGAGCGTCAACGTAAAAGAATCATTCATACTGATTGTTCAAATTACACTGATTATCATAATATTTTATGCGATATATTTATACAACTGATACTTGTTTGGACGAAATAGCTGATTGTTCCACAATCAAAAGTGGCATAGTCTTGAAATTTTTCACGGTTATACATAACACGAGATATTTTCCCAACTCAGCAGGTGGGCTAAGGTTTCCAAAGCTGTCAAAATAAGCGACTTTAGAACCACTTTTTCGATATGCTACCCAATGTGTAGCCGGACCGCTTGCATCGTCTAAATGTATGACTGCACATTCATTAACTTGGGGATTCTTTGGTAAATTATTACGCATAAAGACATCTCTAAAATTCGGAATTCCAGCTTCTTTCGAATATCTCAATATATCTACATCGGTGAGTGCTCGATGTGGTAGCTTTACAAGTTTTTTCGATTTTTTCTACATTTAACACCTAAACCCGTTTTATATGGTTTTAATTTCAAACCTAGACCATTTTTATAAGGTTTAAGATTTAACCCTTTACCTATAGCTATTGTCTCCATAGCACGATTATGCCTCTCACTTTCATGTAACTGCTTTTGAGCAGCTTTTGCATCATTAACAGCCTTGGTTATACCCGCTGCGCCACCGGCTAATGCACCTACAGCACTTAATCCAGCAAATATGGGTGCTAGGAAAGGTATGAATCCTCCAACCTTTGAAGGTATCGATAACTGTCGAGTTTTTTGAATGAATCGTTTACCACCTGCTTCTTTTATGGCTTTACGTGCCCCGCTTTCAAAGCGCTCGATATAACACTTTGAACAATATTACTTGGTGACATTGACATTTTAGCAGCCGCAATAATGTTGTTCAATGATGTTGTTTTCTTTTTTGACACTTTTTTCTTCTTCTTTTTCAGTCCCATGCCTAATTTACTTTTCAGTTTCATTGTGTTTGCAACACCCCAAGCTGCCGCCTTTTCTGCAATGCTTGCGTCTTTTGCTAAAAAGATCAGCCTCGCTTCTACCGGTGGAATTTTCACGAGTTTTGGAATAAGCAATATCGTGT
Organism: Trichopria drosophilae; assembly: GCA_030407085.1. Lineage (NCBI taxonomy): Eukaryota > Metazoa > Arthropoda > Insecta > Hymenoptera > Diapriidae > Trichopria > Trichopria drosophilae. Next base: position 72,817,891 of record CM059584.1, read on the forward strand.
TCCTTGCAACCCTTATCTAGCGGATTTATCCCTGAGTCCCCTCTTGCTAATCGTTGCTTCAATTTTGTACCAGGTCCGTAGTACTGATAACCGGGTATATGAAGTTCTACCGGTAATTTATTAATTAAAGAATTGACCAATCCTTTCCCACTCTTTATACGTCTTTGCTTCTTGTTTTTATTCACATATGTAATCATTTTAAGATGTGCATCATTCAAGTAACAAACAGTTAATGACTGACATTACATATAAAGGCGCAACTTATACTTTTATGATCAGTTATTATCAAAATGCGATTTCATAAACAACCAACAAAAATCCCAATCATCAATTTTGATGATTTAACATCGTCTGTACAAAATAATGCAACTAATCATAAACGACATGGGGAGTTGCTGCCAAATAGTATACGTGCACTTTTCTGTAGCCCGTCTAATTGCGGAAAAACAAATACACTACTCAGTCTAATCATCGATCAGAATGGATTAAAGTTTGAAAATATATATGTATATTCGAAATCGTTAAATCAACCGAAATATCAATTTTTACAAAACTTACTTGATTCTGTGGAGGGCATAGGATACTTTCCTTTTCACGATAATGAACAGGTAGTACCACCCGCCGAGGCCAGGCCGAACTCTATTATTATATTTGATGATGTTGCGTGCGAGAAGCAAGATAACATTAGATCCTTCTTTTGTATGGGTAGACGTAATTGCGTCGATTGCTTTTATCTCAGTCAAACGTATGCTCGCGTTCCCAAGCATCTTATTCGAGATAACGTAAACTTTTTGATTCTCTTTAGACAGGATGAAATGAATCTTAAGCCCGTCTATAATGATCATGTAAATACAGATATGCCATACAACACTTTTAAAGATATATGCACACAATTTTGGACAGAAAAGCATGGATTTATTGTAATCGATAAAGATAGTGAAATAGAAGAGGGAAGGTATCGAAAAGGTTTTGATTGTTTTATAAGCATAAATGATTTTAAGAACAAACAAAAAGTGTTGTAACAAGTCAGTGCAGAGTGAGACTTGCATGTATTAACATGTCTTCTCCTCTTAAACAGCAGCAAGACGTTTTACGTCAAATTGTCAAAGCTAGCGAATCTATTCGCCGAAAACATCGATTATTAAAGATGGGTAAAGAAACGCATGATCTTGCGATAAGTGAAACGCTCAAACCTCTGATAAGTCCATTGGAAAAAATAGCAGACTCTACAACAATATCAATCAACAAAAATGCGATTGATGATATAAACGTACAGAATAAAGTAACAGATAGCATAAAATGAATGATGTTAACGATTTTGATGATGATGATGATATGCTTGATGGATATAATACCCCTTTAGAGCAGACATTTAGCAGTGATATTAAAACACCTACATATCATACTGAAGAAAGGTTATCAAATAAGTTTCTAACTTTACTGGTGAGAAATATTCATGAGAAAAGTGATATTATTTTTACAATTTATGGTGTTCGCATAGAAGGTGGTACTACAAGAATCGGTGATTCGACAATAGAATTTAAGAATAAAAATATCATTGTTAAGGATAATAAATTTGCTATTACTGAAGGTTTGCTAGAGTTATTATTTAAGAAAAAAGCTGATATAGCTATAATCCAACAGTCTGATTTAAACAATTACAAAAGTATACTAACCTTAACTAATGCACATAAGAAAGATTGGAATCAGGAAAAACCTATTCGGTATAATGCTTCCCACAAGTATCGAAACTATATCAAGGAAATGTTCAAAGATGTTCCGAAAAAGGGTGGTAATTTGCCTGAATACATGATTGTTGAACAAAACCACAAAATTGACTACGTGCATTGGGATGTTCCAAATGAACTTGTTGATCGTTTGCGCCTTCTAATAGCATCGCAAGCTGCTGGTAATTCAAGTCTTTCGAATGAAATTTTATCGATTATTGAAGAGTTGCGTGAAGCTAATATAATCTATTGGCTCCACGTTTTCATTTCACACGACAATTGATCACACCACAAAATAGAGCACAACAATTGATCACACGACAAAATATCACACGGTCAAAATATCACGAGGACAAATAATCACAAACAAAAATATCACTGCGACAAAGAAACACGCACAAAAACTCTATTTTATTAACGATTATACAATAAATTTTATAATGATAAATTATGCGCAATATTATGTAGATACTTCAATAAATCATCCCGATCGTATGTCGCAACAACAGTTTTCAATCGAGCGTCGTAATCTCGATAAAAGCGTCGTCGTTTAGGTACAACGTCCCGACCTGCTCGAATTTGAGTAATAAATACATCGGTCACGGCTTGCTCGCGCTTAAGAGCATTTATGAATCGACCAATATCTGCGTGAGCAACTCGAATGCGTTGATTAAACGCTCTATGCCACCCCTCAACCGCATTATTAGTACGTGGTTCGTCATCTTGAACATAATCAAAAATATTCCACATATAAATACAATACATGGGAGAACGTCGACGTCATACGCACCCATTAGAACAACCGACATAAGTTGCTTCGAAGAAACTTAATAAATCAGCTAATTCGCTATTATGACGTACAAAATAATCACATTCAGTCAATGTCTCATACGCAAAAATAACATCAACAACCGGAACAAATGCTAAGGCCATAATCATTTTTATGTGTAATGCAAATTCCGAATCACGACTATAACGTGCCTGTAAACCGATAGCCTGAACTTTTCTCCAATTACATTGTCCAAAATGAAAAAAGCAACCGCTAATCGTAATATTGGGCAAACATTCTTCTAATGCTGATATAAAAGCAAGTTCAAAATCAATTATTATTCTTCCATTTTTTTTGCATTTTTCTTGATTCGGATAAACATCAGATACTTTCTCAACGAGCCAATTCAAAAACTTCACATACAAGCGTTTTGTTTTATTCGGAGAAAGAAAATAAATTAATGGCAGTACCTTATTACCACGCAAACCGTGTATCGTATATAATTGATAAAATATAGACGGAACGGTGTAAAATGTACCATCTGCAAGCCATGTTTCGCATTCAATTAAATATTCAAGATTGCGAGTTGTAGAAAAGACCAAAAACTGATTTAAATTACCACCACTATCGTACAACAAAAAAAGTTCGCCGTTTAAAGTTTGTGTAAAACTATCAGGAACCACTAATTCCTTCCGAGATGCCGGTGTGGGAAACTAAATTTTATTAACAGTCCGAGTACGTTGCACAGATCGCACTAGCGATTCATGAGACGGGATTGTTGCCGCTGCACTATCCGATGCACTGGCCAATGCTTCTGCAATAATAGCACTCGGTGTACATTCGATTTATTAGCACGTTTCATAATTTTTGCTTTGATTTTTTTGCTCTCAATCGACGCAACATCTGGAGCATGATTATGCACAGGCTTATTCCCGATGATAGCACCTACATTGATTATTCTATAATAAAAAAACTGATGTGATAAAATCAATCACTACAAAAACACAATATAAACACAATATAAACAATATAAACACTATAAACACAATATTTACCGGATCTTTTATCAGAAGTACTATGTATTTAACAGTTACAGGTATTCCTTTTATACAAGATACACCTCCAAGTGATATTATTTACGCACTCCCGATGCCGCGTATAAACATAACCATCAACTATTAAAAGCGGCTTTCCTTTCTGTGACTTTATAAATTTAAGTGTCATATTCGAAAAGGCACAGTTCCACGAGAAAATCACTACTAAATGTATCCACGTCATACACGACTGAACGAAATCGAATTGTTTACCACTGAACGAAACATTGCATTGTTTACTAACGTAAATCTATAAACAATTTGTGAAAATCATATACAAAATACAAACTTTCAAAATTTGTTCAATGAAAATATGAATTAAAATCGTCTTAATAGGAGCAACTAATAAAAATTTGACTTTTTAACCACGACAATATTTAAATGCGTGATATATAATGAGTGTGATATTTTGTCAGTGTGTTATTTTTATGTGTGATATTTTGTTCATGTGATATTTTGTCGTGTGATCAAACGTCCGTGATATTTTCTCGTGGGATCATTTGTCCGTGAAATAAAGACGTGCTACCAATCTATTAATTCAGTGATAACTACGTCAGTATCATAATGAGCATCGATGTATTTGGACGTTCGTCTCAACGAGCACGGAAGCAAGTATTTCAAAGTGTCGAAATTGCTACAGACGGTTCTTATGATTTTAAGAAAAGAAAGTTATGTAATATCGGAATTCCGACAGATTCGGATGATGCCATTACTTTGAGAATGTTCCACACATCTATTCGCGATATTAAACAGCAAATAGATGAACTGTGTAAAGGTGTAATTAAAAATAATGAGAAGATTGAATATTTTGAAAAAAGTATAAATAAAATGCATCAAGATATAAATAAAAATTACAATGAAATAGAAAAGAGGCGGATTATATCTTCAGAGATCGGAAATTATACTATTGAATTACATCAGGAAATAACTAAACATAACAATAATTTAAATAAAAATAATTACACTCTTAACAATCTTACGAATAATATCACTGTCATAGAGCGGGAAGTAAAGAAAAATAAAGATGATTTGAACAAAAATAATGGTCTGATTGATAGTCTTACGGTAGATATTGCCAATATAGAAGGAGACTTGAAAAAACATACCTATGACATAAAGGAGAGTAGTACTGTAGCTCACGATGCTAAGAAATTAATTTTTTTCCTAGAACAAAATGTCAATAAAAACAGTGAAGCCATAAAGAAGATTAATGAAATAACTGATGTTATTTACGGAAGAATCAATTAGTTGGTATGAAAACTGTGCATAAATAGACTATCTGCAACAATTCACCAAACAGTTTTAATCAAGACGTTGCCTTATCTGTTTAACAACAATGACTTCTAAAGAGAAGAGAGAAGTCGTGAAGGAGCTTCATAAACAGCAAGAAAAAATTATACAAGACGGCGAGTAGATATTCGCGGATTAGATGAAACTTGGCAAGCTGATCTTGTAGAAATGATTCCATATGCAGATGAAAATAAGGGTTACAAATACTTGTTAACTGTCATCGATGTATTCTCTAAGTATGCATGGGCCCGCCCAGTAAAAAGAAAGACTGGCGACGACGTCACAGCTGCCATGAAATCGATATTTGAAATGGGTCGAATTCCAAAGAATCTACATACCGACCATGGAAAAGAATTTTATAATTCAAAATTTTCAAATTTAATGAAAACGCATGAAATCAATTTATATTCTACATACAGTAATCTAAAAGCCTCAATTTGCGAACGCTTTAATCGTACTTTGAAAAATAAAATGTGGCCACAGTTTAGCCTTGGTAAACATGGTAATTATCTATGGCTCCATATATTACCAAACTTGGTTAATGATTATAACGATAGCACACATCGTACTATTAAAATGAAGCCGCAAGATTAAATAATAATTAAATAATATAAGTTAATAAAGACAATGAAAAAGAATTATTGGAACGTGTGTATAATGTATCGTGAGCGAAAAGATTTATCCAAAGTTTAAAGTAGGTCAACAAGTTCGTATTAGTAAATTCAAACATATATTTGAAAAGGGATATACACCAAATTGGACGACTGAAATATTTTCAATAGCAAAAGTTAAGAAAACGAGTCCAGTAACATATTTGCTGGAAGACAATGCTGGAAACCGAATATCAGGTGTATTCTACGTATTTGAACTGCAACGGACTAAAAATCCTGATGTTTATCTGATTGAAAAAATTCTACGTGATAAAGGTTCTAAAGCGTTTGTTAAATGGTTGGGCTTTGAAGATAGGCATAACAGCTGGATCGACAAGGAAGATATAATACTTTAAGACTAATATGGCGGAACAAATGATGGTTGAATAATGGGAGTGTTCTAGATCGTGATTGGTTAGAATTGCCAACAGGCATTAATCGTAATGGACACATGACTAGTTTTACGTATAAATAGAGGGATATTTTCAGAGATTCGTCAAAAGCCAACATGATCAGCCAATTGGGCATGTTATATCAGTGGCTGGAGGCTAAAATTATCCTTCAAGAATATAGTATTTTAAATGCATTTCAAAAAATGCAAGAGCTGCGGGAGAATATTTTAAAGCTGCGAGATCGGCTAAAATATTGCGTGGATGGAGCAGCTGCCCTCATGGAGCTGCAGGAGGAAGGACATGATTGCAAGGAGCAATATTTCTACAATCGCTCTAACTACTTGCGAATGTGGGCGGAAGATGTTAAAAATTCTCTCCGCCGTGAGGAGAAGTATATTGCTGCAGTGGTCGAGGAGCGTAACGCTGTCCTGGCTGCTGTGGATCTTGACCGGGAGCTGTTAAACCGCATCTCAGAGTATATCGAATTTCTTATTGATGAAGGTATATAAAAACACTTTTTAATTTTTAATAATAAATATATATATTTGTTTGTTTTAGCAATAATAATTAACATTAATATTTATTATAAACATTCATTTAAAATGTATTTCATTTTCTTGTTGCAGATTCCGTTCGCAGATAATGGCAAGTTCCTGCAGATGTCTGTTGGATCCGACTTCTTCATCATTGGTGACTGATGTTGCAGCATACACCTCTGATTTGACCAGTCACTAATTATAATCATGGACTTTAATGCTGATTCGAGAATGGTCTCCCCCGAAGAATGGTCTCCCCCGTCAGATTGTCGCTGTATGAAATATCCGCTAATCATCCGGATTCAAGTGCATTGGTCGCGCTTCAAGCGGAAAACTATAATGATAATAATAATAGATGTAAATATACATTAATAAAATATAAATTAAAAAATATGTAATTAGTAAAACATATTCCTTACCATATATAATACCTTCTATTTTTTAATTCCGTTCGACATCGTCATTGTTAGTGGGATTCGGTTAAAAATTCGATGTGGTTGAGTTTTGTTCCGATGTACTTCATATATAGCTGATTATTTTCAACGACGCTTCGGTAACTCTCCATCGCATCTCGGAAAAGTGGTGTGTACCGAGGTGGAAGAAAACAGGAGATTTCGTTGTTCAACTCTACGCTTATTCCTTCTTCAAATTTTGTTGATATTCTCCTAATTTTTGAAACGACATATGCTTTTTCTGGGTCCAGTTCTGCCAGTTTCATAGTTGGTAAAAATTTCGTTGTTGTTGAATTTAGTGTTTTTACAAACGCTGCTGCTGTAGCTGCTGTTGCTGCTGCTGCTGCTGCTGATGATGATGCCATTTTGTTATATATGAATTTTCGGTTTGGCTTACTAGTACTTATTTCCGACCTAAGTTTTAAATCGTCTTTTAAAATTTGTATGTTTTTTGAAAAAGTTTCGACTCTATTTTTTAATTCACGAGTTTTAACTTTCAGATCTCTTGAAGACATATATCGAGCCACGCTACTGATGAAAAATACTCGACTGCATCGGCATTTATAGTAGAAACCCCACCACCTTATACGAATTAGAAATTGGGAAAGAAAATATTAGACGAATAGAAAAGTACAGTTTCAAAGTTTCGTAATGTAAAGAGAATGCTCAATTTAGCTCCAAACGCGTTTCAACTTGAATCGTTTAAATTAGGGGGAAAGTGAAAGCAGGTCAATACGAAACGTGGGTCTCTCAAAATGCATCAATGTAAAGGTACATTTCGAAATACATGTCAATTATAGAAACGCTTAATATCTATCTAAATATATAAATAAACTTGAAATATAATATAATATAACTTTATTAAAAACTGTCTGCATGTACATGATATTTTTATACATTCCATAAATTTAAATAGTAATTTCACAATTATAACATTCACATATATTCACATATTTTAAAATTTATTTGATGTTGTATATAATTACATATAATACACACATTATTCGTCGATGTCCATAATATCCTTCTGTCCCCACGGTAGAGTGTCTCTTTCACACCTTTCGCTCTCTTCTTCTCACCTTCGCCTAACACACGCAACGCATACATTTCTGACCCGAGTCCGACAAACTCGGTCATTATTTTTCCACTACATTCATCCTTCATTAACCCTAAAACTTTTTTATTGACTAGTGGCATACCGTACTCATTATTTTTGAATAATCGCACGTATCGTACATATTAATATCGCGTTTCATACAATCATATACATCATCACACTTAAATTCATAAATTAAACTATCGGTATCGGTATATAACAATTTCGCCTTTTCATTAAATTTTTCTAAAACATAATCGTAATGGAACTCGTACAATTTTGTTTTAGAAATATCCAATATAGCCATTCCGACGTATATTGGCTTATTAATGGTAACTTCTAATTTTTTTCATTCTATCGCGACCAAGTTTTCATCGAATATCTTTCTTCGATGAAAATTTGGTTTCGATATTAAAGCTTCCACACCAAACCTTCCTTCCCATGTCGATTTGATACGAACACCAACGCGCTTCCGAACATTCTCCATGGTTTTCCCAAATACCGCATTGTTCATCAATTTATACAAATTTTTTTCAAAATCATTTGTCGCAACTGTGCGGAGTTTGGTATTTAAGTCAATGTACGACTTTAACCATGGAGTCTGCTTGAATTTTAGTATCCTATGAATTTTATTTAAAATAATACCGTGGGTGATTGCTTGCTTTAAATTTCGGTAATGAATGATATACCGTTCCTTGTCATTTAATGTAGCGAGTAATTTCGGTTGTTTTGAACCGGGCGGAACTGCTCGCTCGGGGCATAGCGGGAGATCTTTCTGCTTATTATGTATTTCTCCAGGATAGGTCAAGTCGACTTCGAGAATATATCCAATTTTCGAGTCATCGGGTACATTTTCGAAATCGACATTGTTGACCCATTCAAATCCTCCAGTAGGTAGAGCTTGACTCATGGCCCATCCATATAAATTATTAATATCAAAGTACATTAAATGCTTTGACTCTTTTTATGGGTCATATTGTGGCATATATTTATTATTCGCTTTCGCGTACCTGTTCGAGCACTGCGAAAGACCTCCCCTTATACCTCGTTCAATAAACATTACCATATCGATATCGGTGAGTAATTCCAACTCTACTCGAGTATGCTTAAGAGCGCAGTCCTAAGTATATCCAGGTAGAGTGTAATAATGTGCCGGATCTAACCCGTGTGATTTTAACAGAGTTGTACGAAAATTTTCAAAGATATCCGCAAGTAGAAGGACATCTGTTTTCAAATATAAATCTGAATACTCGGCCCAGATTATTACAATTAAATACGTTCCACACATTCATCGCATGCACATAATCATTCTCACTGACATCACACTCGTACAGTTTATTAAAAAATTTGTCACGTGAAGGAAGATATGATTGATCCAGTTCGCTCATTTCGGTTATGTAATCATAAGGGAAAACCCCTTTACGTATTAATAAATTGAATTTTTCCTCATTTGGAAAGTGGGACTTTAAAATTTGTTTTTTTTTTCATTACTTAAATAAGACGCCAAGTTTTCGAAGGAGCAATTCAAAAATCTAATTGAATCTAAAAATGTAAGCTAAATTTTAGTTCCTTCCACATATTTAATCATGGAAATGTACTTTTCCATATTACATGGGATAATATGAATATCACCTTCAAATGCATTGGCAATATCTCGAATAATGAAATCAGCATCGTAACCGCTCAAATTGTGGAATATTATGGGAATATTAAAACGATATTTGTACTTAAGATTACACAAGTTGTGAGCTGCACCCCGAAATTGACCGGTCAAGTGCACGTGGTCGCGAACTTTGAGGTCCTCATTTGAGAAGGATCCCCCGCAGATGTGACACATTGTCGCTGTATAGAATGTCCTCCACTCATTCGTACTCGAATGCATTGGCTTCGTATCACTGAGGATCTGAAAGCAGACACATAATATTACTTATTGACTTTATTGTAATTAATTAATTAATTAAATAATAATAAATTTTATATGAATATATTTTGTAATTTTAATTAATTTTACCTGATTAACTTCATCGGCCAACTCCTTCAGCTCGTTGGCAAACCAGGTAGCAGAGTCGGACCCCCGGTGAGAACGGTAACGACACAGCGAGGGGTCGTGCTGACAGTGTACGTAGTAGCCTGCACTGTAAATCTTATGTTGCTCGTAAGCCGTTTTTGGAGGTGCCTCCGTCTCCACTTTTCCCAGCAGACACTCGGTATCAGCGTAAACAATGAAGGGTACCGGTATGGCTCGACCCAAACTATTAAATTTCAAAATGCTTGTTTTTGTTTCGGGGAGTTTTACCGCACAATCATTTTTCTTTCCGCATTCTATCTTGTGCATGACAAGATTTTCTTCACTACGGAAATAGTGAAGACACCTGTTGCAAATATGCTTTTTTCCATCACGTTTGCTGCACTGCTTGCTCACTAATCGTGATAAATTTTAATCCAGCAGTAATGATGATTGATCCTGTCATCTTCTTCGACTTCGACATCGTCCAAAACAAAAGATGAGGAGGGGCGTGGGGGTTTCCTCCGTTCTTCTTCAGACACGAGGAGAAGATTGATATGTCGATCCTTCTCATTTGCAGTCAAATGTACAGGTAGCACTTCTTCTTTTTTCTCGGGTACTATAAATACATTGACTGAAATGTCGTTCAAATTTTGGAATCTTGGAATATCCTCTAACGCGACGGGGAAATCAATGCCTTCGAAATTAAGATGCCTTCGATAATGTGGATATGATGATTGTTGCGATGAATTGACATTTGCGGGGAATAACGCTGACATAATCGCCCACGCAAAACAATCATTACCCGGAATTTTTACATTAATTACTGCTCTTTTGTTTTTAATCCACTGGGCAAGTCGATCCATCGGCCGGCACGCATGGGATTATACTTCGCTGCTTGTAGCCAGCGAAAGTATGCAGGATAAAGCCCATCCCGAGCCATTCTCCTGAAATTCTTCGAGAGAAGTAAGAATATGCACTTGAACTTTTTCGCCGAACCACTCGTTTAAGTCCGTGGTCACACATAATTGCTCATATTTGTTGGCAAAATATTTTGTATTCTGCAGCTGCCCCGCGGTAAACTCACCCGAAAACACAGTACATACCTTGACACAGTTGTACTCGTTTATTATACCACGCACATATTCAACGACGCTAGGTTTTATCTCAAACATGAATTTTACGGGGTCCAAATGTTTTAAATTAACTACCAGTGCCGTTCTTAACCGATTTTTAAATGCCGATTCGACATTCTTCTGCACAATAAAATTTTCTTCAGGCCTATTATCTTCTTCTCTTTGAGCCAATCGCTCGACAGCTATAGCACTTAGAGTCGTTATGCGATGCATAATCGCCTCCACCGATGCCTTCACCCCATTTGGAATATGGGGATTTGATAAAATGTAGGAATTAATGTTTCGAATATTCCGGGTACACTTCTCGATGAAGTCCTGTAATTGACCAGGAGTAGCATCTTCGCCGAGGGTTTCGTAAACCCCCTTCAAGGATTCCTCCTACGATGAAAAAGTTCTCTTGATATCAACCATCTTGAAAAAATGTTACAAGTAGTAGAACATGTGGAGTGTAGGAGACTATTCCCCGGTAGTCCGAGTATGCTTAATTTATACCTCACTGAATTGATCCGCCGTTGCCATATACAAATACAATATAAAGATGACAATCAAACAGCTTATCATCAAAATCTGGATACGCTGTAATTTTCATTGCGTAGAAAAATCGTTCAAGATGGGTGTGATAAACGCCCTGAGAATAAGATACATTTATTTTACACTAGTATTTAGGGCACCAGGAAAAATGTCTATTCACTCAGTCTATAAAAGAATACATCACAGAAGTAATAACTAATAGGTTTTACACGCGTCTCAACTCGTATACCATCTTTGAGAAACTTAGGTCCCAACATATTATCTAATATGCTTGGAATTTACATGTGTTTTCCCAAGGATGGTCGAAGTTACATGTGCTTTCCCAGTGATTGGAATCTAGAACGAGCGATTTCGAAGGGGAGATGTACGAAAAATAGACCTGCCGGGTCCCGCGCATCAGTGGGGTCGACGCCAGATCTTTTGAACGTGTTGAGACTTGCTTAGAGGCTTTTCTAAATTAATTTTAAAATAGTCTTAGCGGTTTTGTGTGAAGGGACTCTGCGGTTTCGTCACTACTGGAGATCATTGAGTTACGCTAACGGTTTGTCAAGACGCCTGTCATATTGATGGATAGATTTCCCCGACGAGAGAAAACTCTGAAAGGTGAATTCGAACTTACAACATGGCAAGGGAGAGGTCAACACCCTGATTGTAGGTTTTTAAAATTTGTGTGAGATTTAAAAAGTAGGTCGTCGATATACGAGATTGCGCTTCAAGCTGGTATTTAGACTAATGGAAATCTACGCTTTCAATTCATCAAAAAAGATATGTAACATCCGAATTAGGTCGGTAACGGCATATTGAAAGAGAGATTTCCCAACAGGGCACATTTAAAAGATCGAAAGATATATGCATAACGCTACAGCATTAATCTTCGAAAACTTAATGGGACCGTCCACGAAGTCTTGCGTCATCTTAATGACCTCATTAGCGATGGTCAGATTTCCCAATGAGAGAGACTTGAATTATAAGCCCGCGTACTAAACAGTAAATCAGAAATGCGGATCAATCCGCGAATCGGCCCGCGAGTCATTCAGAGACTCAAACCACGAATTAGTTCACGAATCAGTCTGCGAATTAGTTCACGAATCTACCACCTCGCATGCTGCGACAGCGCCGCGACTGTGGCGACGGCGGGAACTAATTGCAGACTGTCCTTATTCATCTACTGTCTTAGACGCAAATAATCATCTATAATAAGTTTATTCGCTTCTTACCAGACTCGTATATATAGACTTGACAGCTCTGGTATCCATTAAACGAAATACGATATAAAGTGTCTATAGATGGAAAGAATCTTCGATAATAAGTTTATTCGCTTCTTACCAGGCTCGTATAAATAGAGTTTACGGCTCGGCACCAAATAAACAAAATACGGTATATGAAATGTCTTTAGATTCATATAATCATCTATAATAAGTTTATTCGCTTTTTACCAGATTCGTATAAAAAGACTTGACAGCTCTGGTATACAGTAAATAAAATATGATATATGAAATGTCATTAGATGCAAATAATCTTCTATAATACGTTTATTCGCATCTTACAATACTTGTATAAATAAAGCTGACAGCTCTGGTATCGATTATACAAAATACGATATAAAATTTCTATAGATGGAAATAATATTCTATAATAAGTTAAGTCGCTTCTTATCGAACTCGTATAAAAAGAGTTTACAGCTCGGTACCAAATAAACAAAATACAATATATATGAGATGTCTTTATATACAAATAATCATGTGCAAAAAGTATATTCGCTTCTTACCCGACTTGTATAAATAAAGCTGACAGCTCTGGTATCGATTAAACAAAATACGATATACGAAATGTCTTTAGATTCAAATAATCATCTATAATAAGGTTATTCGCTTTTTACCAGGCTCGTATGAATAGAGTCGACAGCTCTGGTAAGAATTAATAAAAATACGATGTATCAAACCTCTTTGGATCCTAATAATCATCTATAATAAGTTTATTCGCATCTTAGCAGACTAGTATAAATAAACTTGACAGCTGTGGTATCCATTAAACGATGTGCGATATAACATGTCTATAAATGGAAAGAATCTTCAATAATAAGTTTATTCGCTTCTTACCAGACTCGTATAAATAGAGTTTACGGCTCGGTACCAAATAAACAAAATATGATACATGAAATGTCTTTATATATGAATTATCATCTATAAAAAGTATATTTGCTTCTTACCAGACTTGTGTAAATAAAGCTGACAGCTCTGTTATCGATTAAACAAAATTGGATATGTGAAATGTCTTTAGATACAAATAATCATCTATAAAAAGTTTATTCATTTTTTACCAGGCTAGTATAAATAGAGTCGACAGCTCTGGTATCAAATAAACAAAACATGATATATGAAATGTCTGTAGATGGAAATAATTTTCTATAATAAGTTTATTCGCTTCTTACAAGACTCGTATAAATAGAGCCGACAGCTCTGGTATCAAATAAACAAAACACGATATATGAAATGTCTATAGATGCAAATAATCTTCTATAATAAGTTTATTCACTTCTTACAATACTCGTATAAATAGAGTAGACGGCTCGGTACCATATAAACAAAATATGATATATGATATGTCTTTATATATAAATAATCATCTATAAAAAGTTTATGCGGTTCTTATCATAGTATAAATAGAGTTAAAAGTTTAGTACCAAATAAACAAAATACGATATATGAAATGTCTTTATATACAAATAATCATGTGCAAAAAGTTTATTCGCTTTTTACCAGATTCCTATAAATAGAGTCGACTGCTCTGTTATCAATTAAAAAAAATACGATGTATGAAACGTCTTTAGATTTTACCAGGCTCGTATAAATAGACTTGACAGCTCTGCACTCTTTGCCTGAAGAACAAAGAGGTTGACCTAAAATGTCAATAAAAACGGAGAGTGGCGTTTTGTTGACAATTAATAGTACCTTAAATGTCCGCTTGAATTGAAATCCTAGCTGATTCTTTTTTCAAGATAAGTGGATTTTCGCTTTTTCGTAATTTTTCGTCATAATTAAGTGATATATTACACCATCTACCGAGATAAATATATTGGCGCGTTTTTTTATAGTGGTATCCCCTGTAGTCCTAATCCACTGCAAAATTACTAACTTTTAATTTTAAAATTAATGTAGAAATGAAATGAAAAATAAGTATGGACCGTCTTCATTTATAAATGCTGTGAAGAAAAAGTAACTACCGCTTTTTTTAAACGGTTGGAACAATTGATAATATAATTAATCTGTAAACGATATTTAAATTCCTTTTCTTGAACATACTCCCACCAGTGGAATATCGAGCTCTTTTACTTTTATTTAAATATAATTCACATTCTGCTTCTCCTTCTTCTTCTTCTCTCAAAACTGTTATACATAGTTTTAAAAAGCCTTGCCCCCCATCTGCCGTCAATTTTATTTTAGCATTCTGGATTTCTTTAACATTCTGATTCTCAAAGATTGCATTAATAAGATTTGATGCATTGGCATATACAACAGGTCTATTAACCACACCTTCTTTTACTTCAAAAGGGCAAATAGCTTCTTCATAAATATCTTCCAATAAATTAGATTTTTCATGCATATGTTGTTTATAGTTTTTTGGAAAAGATTTTCTTCCAGCAAAACTTCTAATGAAATTGGTAAATTTATTCATCTGATTTTGAGATGCTCCAGTAGTCGATTGGAATGTGTCTAAACCTTCAGAATCAAAAACGGTTTCATTTTTAATTTTTTTATTCAAAGTTACCCCCATTTTAAACCCTGTTGTATTTAAAATAATATCGCCATTGTTCGTACTTTCATCGGACCTTCATTTTTTTTAAATCGATGTTATCACTTGATTTTGTTGCTTTTTTGGTCATTTTTGTACTAAACTCAATACGTTTTCACGAGCACTAATAGATGAAGAAGGATCTGCGTCACAAGAATGACGCACACCTCTGCCAATTTCTTGAAAACATTTACTGCAAGTTTTCATGAACGTTCTGTTTTCAGTATTACTTTGTCCACTTGTAGAGGGAATTTGAGCAATTGAAGCAGCTCCATAAAGACCACAATTTTCATCTATTATAGTATGAAAAGTACGTGCATGACCTTTGTCCTTAACTATTTTAGAATAACCTTTGAATCGTGCTGTTAGACATATAAAACAATTACAATCGTAAGTTGTTCGGGTTTCTTTTGCTAACTTCATGTCCTCATAATTAGGCATTGTTGGAAGTGGCCTCTTTGCATTACCCTTCTCGTGTTCCATTACAGTTTTTCGACAAGTACTACAAATGCTAATAGGAAATTTAGAATTAGACGCGTCAAACTGATCCTTTACATGATTTTTAATTAAACGAGCAAGATTTTCAGTAATTGAAAATTCTGATCTTTGAAGATTGCCAAAAACGTTTTTTTTTCCACACGGTGCACATACTTTGACCCTATTTTCTTTGTGATCGCATGTATGATCTAAGTGAGTTGACAGAATATTTTCTTCCATGATCTTGCAGATTTCTCAAGAGAATACTTGTTACTGAAGAGCAATGTGAAAATCAAAACTATGGGGAGCGGCTGGCTATGAACATTCATATTCTCCAAATTAGATTTTCTATTGGGGGAGTGTATAGCATGCGTTGCCACGCAAAGCGGTGATTTTTAGAACTATTTTTTTTATTTGAATAATCGAAAGAGCGAGCTCGGTGCTTTATAACGTATAGGGTGTGGTATTTTACTTTGAATAAATAAACCTGGGCTTACACAAAAAAACAACTATTCAATGTCGTATATTGTTTTTTCCTTTTTTTTTAACATTATACAAATTCCACAAATTTTATATCGATATCGTGTTGTCAGGTAATTACCCGCAATTAAGGATTCGAATACAAATTAACAAAATCTTAATTCTAATCGATCACCACGCTACTAATATTTAGCACTGTACCCCACGCTTAACACAATTGCGAGTTTGATTAAAGTCTGGTCACCGCACAACCAGGAGAAAACAATTTTAGTATTTTGAAGCAGCGATTCTCCATGTCCACGTATCTAGCTATTGGCGAGCACATTAGCTTCACATTCCTTTTGTTTTTATATTCAACGATCATACCGAACACAAGCAGGAGTTTAATATTCATGAATCGAATAAAAGAATATATCATCTACCTCAGGTCACGTTGAACATTCCATTAGATTTACCTGCTCGTTTCAAAGCTGAAACGAGTGGAATCTGGGGATGACTCGTTGTTGCACCTGGACACTTCACACAAGTTAACCAAGAGTTGACCGTGGAAGTGCTTCGACGACGATGGTGCCCGACGATGGTGCCTGACGATGGTGATCTGGGCTTGTAGTGTAAATCCAGCAGATTCTTGATTGATTTCCAAAGGGATTCTGGAACGAATTCCTGACGGTAGATCCTGTATTATTGTGACTTGGGATGAATTTCTCCAAGCACCTCGTGACCGCTCCTCAACACTAAGTCCACTGTTGGGATCAGGAAAAAACTGAAAGAACACGGATCGAGTTCCCCAATTAACTTCAAATTCCGAAAACACAAAAAAAAACAAAGGGCACCAAACACCCGCTCACCCCGATGGGATCTTTTCCGGAGCACCGACGATGATCTCTTGAAGGCGCCAGAGCTCGACCTCCTTGTCTCGACGCCGATAATCAAGTGCACGAGGCAGAATCTTCACCGCGTGCCTCGACGGAACAGAAACTTTCGCACTTTTCGCGGTCGCGTTGTCCTGCTTAATTTCGCACTGACTGACTCAAATTCGCGCTGTACATACTACGCGACACAACCGCACTACCGCGCAGGTGGGGCACAGGCGCGAAATTCAAATTGACGCAATTCGCTAGTTTACTAGCAACCGAACCCTACAAGGGACACGCGCGCACGCAATCACGTTCGCACACACACGCGCGCACGCACGCACGCACGCACGCACATACGCACGCACACACGCACGCATTTACGCACGCACACACACACACACACACACACACACACACGCGCGCGCGCACACACACACGCACACACACACACACACACTTACATGCTTAAATAATAGCACCGCCAAGAACCAGTATCACTTAATTATGATAAAAAATTACGAAAAAGCGAAAATCCACTTATCTTGAAAAAAGGATCAGCTAGGATTTGAATTCAAGCGGACATTTAATGTACTATTAACTGCCAACAAAACGCCCCTTACCGCTTTTATTGGCATGTTAGGTCAACCTGTTTATACTTCAGGCGAAGTGTGTCTGGTATTAATAAAACAAAATACGATACATGAAATGTCTTTAGATTCATATAATCATCTATAATAAGTTTATTCGTTTCTTACCAGACTCGTAAAAATAGAGTGTACGGCTCGTTTCCAAATAAAGAAAATACGGTATATGAAATGTCTTTATATACAAATAATCATGTATAATAAGTTTATTCGCTTTTTACCAGACTCGTATAAAAAGACTTGACAGCTCTGGTATCAAGTAAATAAAACATGATATATGAAATGTCTTTATGTACAAATAATCATCTATAACAAGTTTATTCGCTTTTTACCAGACTCGTATAAATAGAGTCGACAGCTATGATATCAATTCAAAAAAATACGATACATGAAATGTCATTAGATGCAAATAATCTTCTAGAATAAGTTTATTCGCTTCTTACCATACTCGTGTAAATATCCTCGACAGCTCCGGTACCAATTAAACAAAATACGATATATGAAATGTCTTTAGATGCAAATAATCATATTTTTGTGTACGAATATTTATATTTTGTATTCCCTTAAATAGTAATAATTAATAATATTACCAATAATTCGAACATGTACTCTAAAATTATTGGAGTCAATTCTGTAGTTCTTTTGTATTTCTTCATATGGCGACAGTTGTATTGTGTAATTATACTAGTGTGCTTGAGCAGTCGGTGAAGGTTTTTGATAACGATATGTTTTCATTCAATTATACATGTAAAATCAGTAATAAATGAATTTGCGTAAAGGCAATTCTTGTCTGATATTTAGTATCGACCAATAAACGACTAATTCTTTATACGGTAACATATTTAATTCAGTTACTTAATGCCTTTGAAGGGTTTGATTATCACATTGAGTGTTTCTAACAGGTAGACAATTCCATTCTATAATTTTTGTTATCGGTGTAGAATATTTAATAAAAATATCTTATGATTCAAGTATAAATGTAAAATCTGCTAAAATTATTTATCCGGAGTTAATTCTGATTTAATATTCAGTATCTATAAAAAAATTAATATAACTTTGATTTGGTAACAGTTTTACTGTATATAATTAAAAACCAAAAATCATTTTGATCCTTAGTTTAACTCATCATCAAGGATCAGATCTTCGCTTAATTTTCTTAACTTTTGTTAAGAATTCTTTGCTACATTATATTCGGTTGACATTTATCAAACTGTTAATCTTATTCTTCAAATGTTAAAAGATATCAGTAGTAGAGGAGGGACAGTTTCCACGAAGTTCCCACCGCCGCCACCAGGGATCGCCACAGTCGCGGCACTGTCGCAGCATGCGAGGTGGTAGATTCGTGATCTAATTCGCAGAGTGATTCGTGGACTAATTCGCGAACTGAGTCGCGGACTGACTCGCGGGCCGATTCGCGGATTGATTCGCATTTTTTATTTGCTGTTTAGTACGCGGGCTTATAATTCAAGACTCTCTCATTGGAAAATCTGATCGTCACTAATGAGGTCATTAAGATGACGCAAGGACTTCGTGGACGGTCCTATTGAGTTTTCGAAGATTAATGCTGTAGCGTTATGAATATATCTTTCGATCTTTTAAATGTGCCCTGTTGGGAAATCTTTCTTTCAATATGGCACACCGTTACCGACCGAATTCGGATGTTACATATCTTTTTTGATGAATTGAAAGCGTAGATTTTCATTAGTCTAAATACCAGCTTAAAGGTGTCTGGCCCAATCTCGTATATTGACGACCTACTTTTTAAATCTCACACAAATTTTAAAAACCTACAATCAGAGCGTTGACCTCGCCCTTGCCATTTTGTAGGTTCGAATTCACCACGAGGTCATTAAGATGACGCAAGGACTTCGTGGACGGTCCATTGAGTTTTCGAAGATTAATGCTGTAGCGTTATGCAAATATCTTTCTATTTTTCAAATGTGCCCTGTTGGGAAATCTCTCTTTCAATATGATACACCGTTACCGACGTATTTCAGATGGTTTGAAGGTGTCTAGCCCAATCCTGTATATCGACGACCTACTTTTTAAATCTCGCACAAATTTTAAAAACCTGTTACTCGTTAGTGATGCAATCACAGCTTTGACCTCTCCCTTGTCATGTTGTAAGTTCGAATTCACCTTTCAGAATTTTCTCTCGTCGGGGAAATCTCTCCACCAATATGACAGTCGCACAACCGGTTTGTAGACCTTTCCCTTGACAAGCCGTTAGCGTAACTCAATGATCTCCAATAGTGACGAAATCGATGAGTCCCTTCACACAAAACTGCTAAGACCATTTTAAAAATTAATTTAGAAAAGCCTCTAATCAAGTCTCAACGCGTTCAAAAGACCTGACGTCGACCCCCTGATGCGCGGGACCTGCCGGCTACGACAGGTCCGTTTATCCTACCTATCAATTACAAAATTTGTTCCATCTAACATCAATATTTTAATTTTCTCGGTCCGTGACATGACGTTCCGAAATCCTTCTTGACCTACATATTTTAAACACAGATTTTTATTCATAAGGTGGAAAGTCTTATTTTCGTCTCCTATTGAAAATCGTTCCCATTACCACCATCGCAACGCCTCGACTGTAAAACCCATTAATCATTACGTCGATCATCGACTCTTTATTAAATATTTATTTTTTTTTTGTACAATATCATGCAGGAAGGAAGATGAAGAAAATACAGAAGATGTCTTTAATAAATTTTATTTTTCACATCCATATTCATACATTACATTAATTTGTTTTGTTCACAATATTGTTATACATAAGAATTTAAAATAGCTATTACATAAAATTTATATTTTCAATATCGTCAACTAATGCATCGCTTTTAATTTGACAACTTATGCAGTATTTAGTCATAGGCGGTTCACCATCTATCGTATCATAGCTTGATTCGAAATGTTTATAACATCGTCGACATTCACGTATTTCAGGATGCATGTGCATAGCAGGTGGCAGGTAGGTCCATGCTTCTTCAATTTGTCGTTCAGCAAACATGCAGATGAAATCGATCGGTAGACATTCTATATCTTTTGTTTCCATCAATGCGAGACGTTTCACTTCGTAATAAATCCGTTTTTAAACCCAATTTTTAAGTATTTGTACATTTTCATTAGTGCAAGTTCCATTAATCGTATGGCTTTCACACTTAAACAAACAAACTCAATCTTAAACATCGCCATACAGGTTTGGACCTGTTAATTATCCGTAGACTTTATTATAGGTAACAATAAATTCCCACAAGTGACGAACACATACGAGTATCGACTTGCTTTTAATATAATTAATTAACTCTCATTTAATATTTCCTACTTTTAAAATTCTGAGAATAAGAAGATCGAAATGACGACGTAAAAATCTAAGAGAAGCGTGTAAAATTGATTGGAGGATATATTAAACGCGGAAAATGTTATTGATCTCGACGTTTTGGACTGCCCATCTATGAAAAAAACTGAAACAACAGCAGCAATATGAATTGTCGGAGAAGTGTGAAAGCCATACGATTAATGGAACTTGCACTAATGAAAATGTACAAATACTTAAAAATTGGGTTTAAAAACGGATTTATTACGAAGTGAAACGTCTCGCATTGATGGAAATAAAAGATATAGAATGTCTACCGATCGATTTCATCTGCATGTTTGCTGAACGACAAATTGAAGAAGCATGAACCTACCTGCCACCTGCTATGCACATGCATCCTGAAATACGTGAATGTCGACGATGTTATAAACATTTCGAATCAAGCTATGATACGATAGATGGTGAACCGCCTATGATTAAATACTGCATAAGTTGTCAAATTAAAAGCGACGCATTAGTTGACGATATTGAAAATATAAATTTTATGTAATAGCTATTTTATATTCTTATGTATAACAATATTGTGAACAAAACAAATTAATGTAATGTAGGAATATGGATGTGAAAAATAAAATTTATTAAATACATCTTCTGTATTTTCGTCATCTTCCTTCCTGCATGATATTGTACAAAACAAAAAATAAATATTTAATAAAGAGTCGATGATCGACGTAATGATTAATGCGTTATACAGTCGAGGCGTTGCGATGGTGGTAATGGGAACGATTTTCAATAGGAGACGAAAATAAGACTTTCCACCATATGAATGAAAATCTGTGTTTAAAATATGTAGGTCAAGAAGGATTTCGAAACGTCATGTCACGGACCGAGAAAATTAAAATATTGATGTTAGATGGAACAAATTTTGTAATTGATAGGTAGGATAAACGGACCTGTCGTAGCCGGCAGGTCCCGCGCATCAGGGGGTCGACGTCAGGTCTTTTGAACGCGTTGAGACTTGTTTAGAGGCTTTTCTAAATTAATTTTTAAAATGGTCTTAGCAGTTTTGTGTGAAGGGACTCAACGATTTCGTCACTATTGGAGATCATTGAGTTACGCTAACGGCTTGTCAAGACGACTATCATATTGATGAATAGATTTCCCCGACGAGAGAAAACTCTGAAAGGTGAATTCGAACTTACAACATGACAAGGGAGAGGTCAAAGCCCTTATTGTAGGTTTTTAAAATTTGTGTGAGATTTAAAAAGTAGGTCGTCAATATACGAGATTGGGCCAGACACCTTTAAGCTGGTATTTAGACTAATGAAAATCTACGCTTTCAATTCATCAAAAAAGATATGTAACATCCGAATTAGGTCGGTAACGGTGTTCCATATTGAAAGAAAGATTTCCCAACAGGGCACATTTAAAAGATCGAAAGATATATTCATAACGCTACAGCATTAATCTTCGAAAACTCAATAGGACCGTCCACGAAGTCCTTGCGTCATCTTAATGACCTCATTAGTGACGATCAGATTTCCCAATGAGAGAGTCTTGAATTATAAGCCCGCGTACTAAACAGCAAATAAAAAATGCGAATCAATCCGCGAATCGGGCCGCGAGTCAGTCCGCGACTCAGTTCGCGAATTAGTCCACGAATCACTCTGCGAATTAGTTCACGAATCTACCACCTCGCATGCTGCGACAGCGCCGCGACTGTAGCGACGCCTGATGGCGGCGGTGGGAACTTCGTGGAAACAGTCCTTCCTCTACCTCTGATATCTTAATTGCATTCGCTAACTAGTAAGGTCTGAATCGAATGATTATGGTTGAAAGAGGCCCTCAATGCCAAGGAAAAGTTCTGCTCATATTTTTTAAATACAACAAGTTTTTGAAACTTTTTTTAAATATGCTTTTATTTCATTTTTCGGATATTTCGAAAAAGTCTACTATACGAGTATATAACTGTCACCAAATACAGATTTGAATTAAGAATTGTTTCTAATCAATAGGAAATACTACAGTATAGTAGGTTACCTTATAGGCCGCCGGAGACTTCCCCCTCTCCTCCCCCCATGGCGCCAGTCCCTGAGAGGTCATTGACCCCGCCCATAGACTTTTTTGTTTTCGTCTGGTGGCCTTGAGGTAGGTCAAGGTTTGTTATTGCTTTTGTTAACCCCTTCCCCTGAGAGGTCATTGACCTCCACCCGTAAACTTTTTTGATCTCGTTCTAACGGCCTTGAGGTAGATCATGGTCTGTTATTGTTGTTACCCCCTGAGAGGTTATGGACCCCGTCTCGACGTGCATTCTACTGACGTGGAGGTAGGTCATGACCACCCCCCCCCCTCCACACGCCACCCCCTCAGAGGAGGATAATTGACCCATACAGTCTGTGAGTCGACCCTGAGACAGGTCACTGTTTATTATTATTTTTATTATCCCCTCCAAGGGTGACTGCCATCTACCTTACACGTGTGCACGCACGCACGCACGCACGGAGACAGACTCACTCACCCACACGCACACCTACACACATCCACAAACAGTATATGCACGGGGTCACACACGTTTTCTTTTATTTTCTCTCTCTCTCTTTCTCTCTCTCTCTCACTCTTTGTACATTTTTATAATCTAATATTTCACCTATAGTCTACGTATAATACTACGTATAATAGTATTAAACATTTTTAAAACCAAACGGGAGTGAATATCGGTCTGATATATGGGCAAATCTGCAAAACCTTTAAATTTCGTGTCACTGTATATTTTTGAGCATTTTTATTTTATTTTTCTGCGTTTAAACTGGTCAAGATTGTTAATTATACTCCAAATATATCGACCAATATATGTAATGCATCATTGATGAGATAAAAGTACGAAATTCATACCTTTGAAACTGAAAAATATGTCAAAAACGCCTAAAATAAAGTGTCCCTACAGTCATTTTTATTCACGTTTGGTCCTGTAGTGATTTCAGCGTTTCTTTAACCTGTCTGAATTTTTTACACGTATTAATAGACAAAAAAACAAAGAATTTTCACCCGTATAGAGCTATGTGCCCTTTTCACAAACGCTGAAAAGAGTGCCTTTAAAATGTGTCCCCCATTTAAAAAAAAAAAACAATTTTAGTTAATTTTTCACCGTTTGCACATTCAGCATATCTTTAATCGTTACGAGTCAAAAGTTATAATTTTGTACACAGAAAAAAGAGGAAATCCAGACGTCATTTTAAGATGTGCTCACAAGAGAAGTAATACAAATATATGCTTGAAGTTAAAAAGCACTCGCGTAACTGGTTAAAATAATGGTCATTTTTTCAATGGCACACCGCCAATTGAAAAAGAACATTATTTGCAATAAGTGTGGTCGTTTTAAAACCGCAAAATAGAGGTAACATCAAAACGCTAATATCTAATCAATTTTTTAACCCTTTGTATCACGATGGTAAATAAAGTTTTCTTTGATTTTTCATTATTAAAATTCCAGTTAACGCATTCATGTTAATTTTTTACGATTTTCTGTAAGTTTAGTGATAAAATAACATATATAAATAGCTAAGAAGACATTATTGTTTATTGTTTAGGTAGTATAAAGAAAAAAATATGAAAAAATTCCGTTTTTTTTTTTGAAGAAATTCATTATTGGCAATGTTTTTCGTGATAATTTCTTAAAATTTTTAACTCGAGGGTTTTCGGGGTCTCTGATTACCAGATTATCAAAATAAAAATTCGATTGTGAACTTATAATTTTTCTTACCATAGTACTAATTACTTTATTAAATGCAAAAATTGTCAATATTGTTATAACCTAAATGTTATTAAATCATATGTAAACAAGAACAGAAAATCTGAAGTACTGTATGTTGTGTACAAGGTACGCTAATTACTTAATTGTGCTATTGTTAACACTTGTATTATTCAAATCGAAAACAAACATTACATTCTATATTTGATTCATTCATAAATTCGTTACATTACTTCAATTGAGTTGGATTCTGAGTGAAATATATCTTATGGTGTAATTTTTTGAAAAATGGGTAAGTATCCTGTGTTTTATAACATGAAAGTAAATTTTTTAAGAAATATAAACGATGTTTCAACAATATCGTATATTTCATAGCCGATACAAGAGAATTTCAACTTGCAAGGAAACTCGAAAATATTAAGAACGGCTTGAAGCCTCTTTACGTGCAGAACAAGAATTGATCAGAAAAAGGGATGACAACAGGAAGCAAAAACTGTAACGATTGAATGCTGAAAAAAGTAATCGGTAAGGATAAACTCTCATATTATAGGAATAAAATATTAGTAGATCAGTAAGCTTGAAAAATGACTGTAATCACCTTTAATTTTATAAAAGCAGTAAAAAATGTTCCCTTACATGCCAAACGTCATAAATAGAAATGTCTATATGGTAGAGTACATTCGAATTAATTAAAATAAAATTAATATCTTCAGAAACAATGAAAACAGCAATGACAACGTAACTCCTAGGAGATCTACTCGGTTACATAATACCGATAACACTACAGTAATTTCTTCAATTAATTGCAGTAAAACGCCGTCGCTTCCACCTGATCTGTCAGCAAACTTGAACGAAGAACAATTACAAGGTAACGTCGAAAGCATTTTTGAATCAATTCCCGTTAGTAATACTTCAAATATTTCTACGCTTATAAATAAAAAATGTAATGATATGGAAAAGCAATTTCGTAGATCATTTCGATTGACTCGTGCAAGTAATAGCAATGATTATCATTTACAATCAATAAAAAATGATTCAATTACTGAAAATAAAGATGATAATTTTATCAATAATGATTCCATCTCAGAAGAAAACGGTACTTTACAAAATCATTCTAGCAACAACTTTTCAAGTAAAAAGGGAAAAAACGAAAACTCGAAAATTTTGCGCTTGTTAGAGACTATTAAACGCGTTAAGAAAAGAGAACAACAATTACGTAGGATAATTATTAGATTTGAAAAAACTATTAAAGGAAAAAAATAAAGTCATTCAGCGTTGGAAAAAAAAATATTACAGACTTTTACATTCAAAATCAGAAAAAGATGTCGTGTTGGAAAGTGTGCAAAACATCAAAAATAAAGGTCAACAATTTATAAGGCAAAACTTGATAGAATTCGAAGCTCTTAAGAAACAACTTCGTGAAAATAAAATGAAAATGAGAACTGAAAAAGAAAAATCGCTGTTTTCTCAAATTATTTCGGGAAAAGTTGTCAAAAAATACCACGTTTTCAAAAAAAAATGGTTTAGTGAGTAACTATTTGCTACAAAAGAACTTATATAAAAATGCATTACAATGGAAAAGAAGTAATTCAGGTAAACAGAACATATTGAGAGAAATGACAAAGAGTGTTCGCGATTTTTTAGAGAAAGACGAAAATTCTGCAGTCGCACCTGGAGCGAAAGATACTATTGTTAAAAACGGTGTAAAGAAAAGAAAAAGATTTATGTTAGATTCTGTACATAATCTACATAAGAAATATCTTAAAGAAAGTGCATTTCCGGTATCTCGGGCAACGTTTTATCTTGTGAAGCCATTTTGGATAATTCAAAAGGAAGTATCAGCACGCGATACTTGTATGTGTAAATTGCACACGAATGTTAAGTACTTACTTGACAAACTTGCATTGCATAAAAGAGTAAAGAATAAGAGTTCTAATAATTTTATAAGTGAAAAAACATGCACCCCTAAAAGCAAAGATTGTTTTTATGGTGAGTGTTTTAATTGCAAAGACAAATCTTTACTCGACTATGGTAATAATATACAAACCTGGTATTGGAAATGGGTAACTCGTTGTGTTGAAAGACAATGTGTAGAAAAACAAAAAAAAAAACTCTAAAACCATAGAGGAAAAGTCTAAACCTACCAGTAATAAAAAAACTCATATAATTGTTAAAACTCGACCAGCCCGTAAATGTACTAAAATGTAATTATGTAATAAATTTCTATCTAAAAACATGATTTTTGTTGTATTTTATTCAACGTATATATGATTCTCAAACCAACATGTATCTGACTCCATACCAGTGCAAAAATTGTATCATTTCAGTACTTTTTAATTATAAATGTTACTTTGAAATTGATAATCGCATGCAGCAATTTCTCCAATGAAAGCACTTTCTTGATGTGCAGTTCAGTTAATGTTCAGATTTTCGAAATTCAATATGGCGGCTTCAAAATAGCAGCTCCAAAATGGCGAACGTCTCCTCTAAATTTTAAGAGTTAAGATCACTAACATAAAAATTTTCAGATGATAATTTTCACTCTTGAGCGTTGCTTAAAAAATGAAGCACACTGCGTCATTTGTTACCTCTTAATCTATATGACAACATAGAAAAATTCCAATAATGTGCTTAACACATAAAACATTTTTGATTTTATGACTCAAAATTCAAAGGTTTCGCGGATTTGCCCATATGTCATCGTTTTTTTAAAACTACTCTGTTTTCTTTTGTTTGCATGTAACTACCTCGTGCGTTTCCGTACGTCTTGTCGCCCCGAAACGCACTTCAATGCTTTGATTATCATCGGTATTGTTCGTCACAAGATCACGTATCGTTTCGAAATTTATTTTACGGCTATTTTCAACATTCAGTCGAATACCTTTTATTTTGCATACGTCTGTGATTCCGCAAGGTGTTTTAACGCGGTACGCATAAAATTTTGGCCCTCCAGATATAAATGTTTCAATATACGATCCTTCACCGTAAGAAGACAATTCGTCTGTCATGTCGCCGAGTAGATTACCCAGTTTCGGTTCATATTGGTAGTTCGTTCGGTCGCTAACATAAATCACCGAATCGGTGTCATAATACAATACTCGACCTTCGAGTTTTTCTAAATAGGAATATAATTTTAATCGAGCCTGGCCGTTGTATAGGCAGCTAGTATGACATTAGTACACGTTGCTTGTATGCTTGCTTCTTCCCGGAAAATCCAATTGACAAACATAACATTATCATTTACCGGGGGAAGATGCGTTACGTTTTTATCTTCATCTGCGAAAATCTTTAACAACGCGTCTCTTGTATTTACGATTTCGGTTCGCGGCAAATTTTCTCTTTGACGTACAGATTTTATCTTTACTCAGACGAATTCCTTCTTCACGCTCATACATTTCGAGGTAGCGATCTTTCGATATATCATCGACACATTCACGAGGCCAACCACTGGCTTGTTGTTTTATTTTTAAGAATGTGTCAATGTATTCATTAAAAAGACCACCTTTGCGCGTTTTTGGATTGTATTGTGTTATTCGATATTGCCAAATTTCGAATATTTCAACAATACGATACCCCTTCTCGGTTGATTTCTTTAATTCGTCCGAAACCCACGTGCCCGTGAAAATGCAATCTTTTTCGAGATCGTGCGAACAATCATGCACTGACTGAATTTCGCAACACGTTCTACAGAGGGGAAAAAGTAATCTGTCGTGCATTCTTACAGGAAGTAACGGGTGATACAAATTTCGCGGTGGCAATATTTTACATAGAACTAGTCCTTCAACACCGTGCAGAGTCACCTTATTAATGTCGGTTATCGCAGAACACTCTTCGCCGACGTAAACTGTCGGATGACCTATAGGATAACGCCCTGTTTTACAAATGTACGGATACAATGAACAAACATCTGTGTAGTGTATTTGTTCATCGTTTTTTACAGTGTAATAGGTAGCTGTGTTTCCAGTTCGGCCACCGAAAAATGCATCGCGTGCATTAAGACTTTTTTCAAGTATCAATGGATGATTTCGTTTCAAACATCGCACATACAGGGTGGCCGATTTATCTGAAGACATCGAAATATCTCGAGAACTATGCACAGAATCAAAAAAGTTGTCGGATGAAAGTTGTTCGAAACGAAGGGGGGCATCCAGGGGGCAAATAGGGACAATTTGATCCCTTTATGAAAATTTAATATTAAAAATTCTAATATTAGAATTTTTAATATTAGAATTTAGTAATATCAATTGCGAAAATTGTTATTCTGAATATGAAATTTTAATAATGTCCATTCGAAAAATTAAGATTATGAATAATTGCTATTCTTCATATTAAAAATCAAAACTGATTACATAAAAATTGTGCATACAATATAGAAGCAATTTTATAAATAAGTTTTCTACCTTCAATAAAATTACATTTTAGGTTTTAAATTTATTATTTAATAAACAAAAAGAGGACATCACGCAATCCATTAAAAAACGCGTCATGTCCCTTCACTCAGCTCATTCATTCTCTCTCTCTGTATGTTTTTTCCGAAATGAGAATAAATAAGCTGAGCATTGACGGTCAAACCAGCTTCTATTAAACAAAACGAAACTCTTACTTCATTTGGGGATTTCGTCGCCATCTACCGGACCCCGAGAGAACTCACGTGGTTTTATACATGTACATCGTTGCATTTCGGCCATCACCGGCGCCGGTTCTGTTACATAACGCTAGAGGGCGACATAACTCGAAAATAAAGTAGCATATCATTTTATACATAAGTTGAGTCACACGTAACCAGTTCACCTACATTTTTCTCTACTTTCCTGAAGGGAAGTAAATGGATATCGCGACTTTCTAATCCCCATATTAAAATTTAGTATTCACGGTCTCTCAGTGTAAGACTGTTTTTGAAGTCCATTGTATTGGTAGTAATTCGGTCGGAGGTCACTTTGCTTTTAGAATAACAACTTTCCGTTTACGTGACTATTTTTTGTCTACCCTTCATTGCTTAAATCGAATTGCAAGTTAAAAATGAATCCTGCTACAGTTCCCGAAAAAATCGAAATGATTTTTATTTATGGTGAATGTAAGAGGAATATTGACGATGCTGTTGCGTTGTATGCTGAGCGTTTTCCAGATAATGCTCGCTCGCGTTCTTTTTTTTACAAAGTTGTGAATGCCTTTCACTCTGATGGCAGCGTACAAATGAATAAAAGGAAGCGAAGATTAACAGTTACAGGGGAAGCTAACGAAGTAGCTGTACTAGCAGCTATTCACCAAAATCCACATGTAAGCACACGACAATTACATCGCGATTCCGGCATTTCCAGAGACAGTATTCAAAGAATATTGCATCGTCATAAGTTTCACCCATATCACATTTCACTGCACCAGGAACTAGATGGCGATGATTTTCATAACCGCGTGGTGTTTTGTGAATGGGCATTTCAAAACATGCAAACGAACCACAATTTCTTTGCTAATGTATTATTTTCAGATGAATCTACATTCACGAACCATGGTGGCGTCAATAGGCATAATATGCATTATTGGAGCGTAGAAAATCCCCATTGGTTACGACAAGTTAATCATCAACGTCCTTGGTCGGTGAACGTTTGGTGTGGAATCATAGGAAATAAACTCATTGGTCCTTATTTCATTGAAGGTAATTTGAATGGAACAAAATATCGAGATTTCCTAGAACAAGAAGTACCATTACTACTTGAGGATGTTGCTATGGACGTCCGACGGACAATGTGGTTTCAGCATGATGGTTGCTCAGCACATTTTTCAAGAGTAGCAAGGGAAATACTAGACCGTGATTACAATGGTAGGTGGATTGGTAGAGGTGGCCCCATTAATTGGCCTGCGAGGTCACCTGATCTAACATCTATAGATTTCTTCCTATGAGGTTACCTAAAAGGTAAGCTTTATGAACAAGTACCAACGACTCGTGAAAACATGGTGGAACGCATAAGAACTGCTTGCGCAGAAATTTCTGCAGATATGATTCTATCATGTATAAAGTCATTAGAAGAAAGAATAGTAGTAGGTTTCAGACTTTAATACATTTTTTCTAAAGATACGCGAACACGCCAACGCCAACGTCACACACTCTGTAAAAGGACATACATTGCCGGAAGCTTTAAAAATTTTAAGAAAAGCAATGCATGCTCTTCTTAAAATTTCTACGTCCATCCGGCAATATTCGACAATGTCTCGTTGTAAATCAAATTGTCCACCGCGAGCTGATGCATCTGTATACCACGCATAAATGTTTATCCGCTCTTCACGAGACATAGCATCGGGAGCATAACATTTTGCATCGGGTAAATTACCAATATCATTTTCGTTATTGAAGGTATTAAAAAATGTGGAAAGTATCCTTTTTTAATCGAATGCGGTATACCAAATGCTTTCGGCAAAGCACTTAGACGCATATATAAATAGGTTAAACTATCGATAAAATACGTTTTTCCAATTTGAATCTTAATAATATGTTTTCCGTTTAAAATTACATCGAATACTTGTTTTCTTTTCTCATTTGTCGGATTTCTATTTTTTTTCGATTAGTGCTCTCAATATGAACTGTGCATCGAAACCTTTAGAATTATGCGCGATATAAACGATTTTTGAAAAATTTTTCTTGCTACGAATTACTAAATCGAGCAATTGATTAACAGGATCCTGCTTAAAAATGAATTCTCTGATTCCACAAAAATTACAGAATACATCCACGCTGTTAATGTCGATACACGCATCGCATACTTGTTGCACAAGGCAGAGACATACCGTGTGTTTTTTTATTTCAAAGGCACCCCGACACGCCTCGTCTTGATGCGTTTCGAAGTCATAAAAAACAAATAAAGTGGACGGATGGTTCGCCAGAGCAGACGATGCTTCTACATTTAAATTCATTATGCCTGATGGACCGATATTTCCTTGGTTATTTATTGTGATACTACGCATGTAACAATATTCATTCATCGAGCGTCTACATTTACACCGTTTGCAATAATTTACACCGCACGCATGATTTCCTCGCAAATTGTTCACGAATGTGTTACAAATTTTACATATGTTAATTACAGAGCAAATACTTTTAACACCACGTTTTGTATTTGTGTACGATCCTGCTTTTTTATGGTTTTCTAAACATTTTTCTCCAAAGAAGTAGCGGTTACAAAAGGAGCAGTGTATTATGGCACAGCTCTTGGGACAAGCAGGTTGACAGTAACATCTGTCGCATGTATTTGAACAACGATGCATGTTTAGGCATAAAAACTTTTTGTTACAAAATTGGCAATAATAATTTCTTTTACCACAGATTCCCATCATGTTTACTATGACTGAAAAGTGCCGAGCACGCGAATGGTTGTAACGAGCCGTTTAACCCGACCGCGTGGAAGAGAAAGAGCGGCGGAGAGAAAGAGGGCCGTTACGATATTCGTATGGACGTGCTTTAAATGTGAAATAGCGAAGTGGATACCAAGGACGAGATGCGCGCTTTTTCCGCATTTTGGATCCCAAGCCCACGTGGGATCCGATCGCGCATCAATGGACATGCGCACGCAATGACATGGCGCTGGCGCTGGTGCGCCTCTACCTGCGCAGAAGAGGTGCAACGGCACCCTGGTCGCGCAACCTGAAAAGTGGGCAACAACGGGCCGGGTTCCAAGCTCGGAGCGCATGTGTCGCCGCAATGGGGCGCATGCGCTCCAAATTCAAATGAGGCGCGGGCTGTCAAACTCAAATTAAGCAAATTAGATTCAAATGTTTGACAGTTCCCGTCCCGATTCTTAGTAAAAATGGAACTCGGCTACACGAATGGACATAGGGATACTTACCGAGGTATTATAAGACCTGGTAAGTGTCCCTCAACTCTCTTACAATTTGGACTTCGATTGGACCTACTTCCTGGTGACGACTCGCTGCCTCAACCCTGGAGAACCTGGCTGCTCCAGATAAAAAGTGGGCCCACGCACTTCAACAGTCAGCATCGATAATTAATGGAGGCGGCGAGGATATGGAATTAAAAGAAGGACACCAGGAACTGACGACGGCACTCCGTTCGTCAAGGACACAAGAGGCTTCTGGTCCTCTCCCTCGTGGTCGCGAGGGAGTGCGACACCGAATTTGGTTCACCAGGTGACAGCAGCCGCATCCCAAATCTCAAGACGGATGGAGTCAGACCGAAAACAAAGGAAAGAAGGACGCCGCAAGAAGAAGAAAGAAGACACGTAAGCCTGTTTCTCTTCCGTTCGTTAACGAATAAATAATGAATATGTGCGTTTTAATTTATTATGTTGTGTAACAGAATATTCATGTGTATTAATATATGTGTATGGATGTATGTGTGAGTGCAATATGTATGTATGTCCGCGTCTTAACTTAATTCCGCGTAACTTATTCCGTCGTTGACAATATGACAGTTTTATATCTCTTGACCTCACACAGTTTACCAACGACTCGATGACTAATTTTTATCATACTGACTCTTATTGTTTTTATATTCGCGTATGACCGAGTATGTTGGTATGTGTGTGGTAATTATTACGTTATTGACGACTTCAATTATTTATGGAATTCCAAATTATAAATATACTTTAATTGAATGACAAAAGAATAATGACTTTTATTTCAGCACCAGCGATTCCAATCTACGATTTTAATTTATTTATTACAATATTGACTATAATTTGACATATTTTAATTTTTTATGTTTGGACGATTCGGAAAGGTTGGAATTAACTGACTCCGATTCGTTTCATGGTATAATAAATTAATCAGTTGGTCGAACTTTTTAATGACACTACGACCATCGAAAAGGGGTTCCCTACCGTTACCTATATTATTGTCATCGTAAATTACTACAGCTATTCCTTTAGTTGAATAATAATTTTGAAATTGGATAAACTGCGGGGTCCAACAGCCCGTTTCTGGAATAGCAATGTTAACCCGACAGATTAGTTCTCGCGCACATTGCAATTGATAACGGGTTTTCGTAATGCGTTTCCAAGTGCAATTAAAATCTGCATTTGGAATCGAATTTTTTTTCAGGAAATATTCGCCCACAAGTGCTCGTGGAAGGCATAAGTTGTCATCATTAGATATCGTTACAGTCGACCTGCTCTTTAAAACACTCTCGTCGATCAAACACCTCTTGTAACCACTACCGTTTGGAATTTGTACGCGATGCACATTTATCTCAAATGTGTCGTCAAGTGCGAAATTTCTCGCACTTTGCACTAACGAACTTATGAGGTTCCACAAGTCCTCTTGTTTTAAACTATTAAAGGTTCGAAAGGAAATACCCGCCGGTTTTACAAAACTCGTAGAGTCAAACGTTATTCCTATTAAATCGACGTTATTATCATTATTTCCCGACGCTGTTAAAAATTATCAGAAATTATTATATTAAATAACTCCGCTATCGTATTTTCTAAAAACGTCAAAGGATTAATGTTCATCGAAGGTTCCGTGAGTTTAAAAATAATTTTACGTCCTACAACACCGAAACGATTATAATTTCGCAACGAACGATCGACAATTGTTAAATAATTATTGGTATTGGACACATTACCATCTGCAGAAATTCCGCCGCCATGTTGTGAGACGCTGTTAATACTATCTTCAAGGTAGACTATGCAGGAATCATCTTGAGATTCGTCAAATTCTTCGTCACTAATCTCGACTTCGATGACGTCATCATCGTCGCTTTCGTTAATGTGAATAACGTCGTTGCTGAAGTCCATGATGTCATCGTCGTCGCTCTCGTTGATTTCAATAGCGTCGTTTCTGTAGTGCATAATGTCATCGTCGCCGTAATCACTGTACTCACTGGTTAGTAGTAAGTCATTCTCGAAACAATCTTGCTGCGAGTGTTGCACGTTTGCACATGCTCCGGGATCATCATCATGGATTGGATGAGATTAATACTTCGTTTCTGTCCAGCGTACGCAGAATTTCTTCGTCCCTAACTGGAATAAAAAATTATATAAATGTTGACATTTCAAAACAAGTACATATATTTTTTGTTCATTATTATCAAAAACAAACATACGAATGACAGAGAATGATTGCGACTCGTGTAATTATTTTTGGAGAATTTCATCTCCAAAAAACTTGTCGGAGGAAAAATTGCTTCTCTGTGTCTTACGAATAGATCACTTAACCAATCGCGAACTCTTTTCATACGCTGACGGTATTCATTACCGTGAATTTCACTTATTTCCGCATCTATACAAATGCAACTGCAAATTAAATTTAAAAATAAAAATGAAATTTACTCAAATTAAGTAATCGATTAATTAATGTGCTTTAACTTACATTCATCCAGTGCAGACATGTACGCCAACGTACGATGCTCGGGATCTGTCCTCGGAATATCAGCTAGTACTGGCTGACGGAGGTTGCCATCGTTTCCGCGAATATTACCCGCGGTAAGATCTTCTTCGCGAATAGAGCGCAAATTATCTACAATAATGGTGTCATTCTCCGATTCAAGATCACCGGTTCCAATGGACATCTCTTCGCGAAATATAGCGTTGTACATTTCTAAACAAAAAAAAAATAACAAACTTGAACCAACGAATTAAAAATTTATCCGACTAACAGGTTACAAATAGATTTACCTCGCACTTCTTCGCAGTGATCCAGAATTTCGGTGTAGTTCGGGTCGTGTCTCAATCCACGTGATTTTAAAACATCCC
Source organism: Trichopria drosophilae (assembly GCA_030407085.1). Classification (NCBI taxonomy): domain Eukaryota; kingdom Metazoa; phylum Arthropoda; class Insecta; order Hymenoptera; family Diapriidae; genus Trichopria; species Trichopria drosophilae. Next base: position 72,853,586 of record CM059584.1, read on the forward strand.
CCGTCATCATCGATGCTGTGTCACTTCGTTTTATGATTGTCATAAACAGAGCACGAAATTGACGCGCATCGTCCACTATTTTATGTACCTCAAAAACTGTCTTTAAATCGTGACATAGTCCTTCGTACGATTTTCGAGCCGCGGATGTTAAAAATCGCGGACCAAAAACTTCACTAATGTACGGATGTGCAGTATTAATAAAAGCAATGCAATTGCACAAGATACTTCTTAAATCGCTAGCCATTTTTTCGACCAAAAGCAATCACTACGATGTTACCACAACGAGAGCAAAACTAATTCTGACAAGCTCGGAGATGAAAAAATCTTAAGCTTTGTTAAATTCGTATCAGTTTAGTTTACCATAAAGTAGATAACAATCTGGTTTAATATAAAGTATTTACAAATAGGCCATTTTAGAAATATTCCGTTTTTTTCTACTGTAAACAAAAGAAGCTATTCATGGATTATTTTATCCTTGTGAACTTCAGTAACGCAAACATTCAAAATAAATATTTACTTTTCACTCTGAATGGATTTATTGTTGATTGTTCAAAATTTAATAAAAAGTGCATTACTTTTTGTGAGAACCATGCTTTGCCGAGAACGTAGATGTACTGTAAATATAAGGTGGCGCCATAAGCGAATGGCGTAAGCGATCGGTCCCCCTACCTTCCCTATGCGCGCAAACAGGAAAACGTACGTACGGCGCATCGAGTCCAGTCAGCCCTCTATAGTCCGTCGACGTGAGAGCTTCGTGTAATAAAGAAAAGGTTAGGTGTGCGAATAAATAAAGAGAAAGACTCAGAGTGCGCATAGAAAGGCTGTGTATAACTTATAGACCTGAAATCCTACATGGTAGCAGAGCGTGGTTCTTGATCCACGGATCTTTGCAATTTTAGCAAAGAGGTAAATCTGTCAAGTGCGTTAGAAGGAATCTTGTGCCGGACGCCGTTAAACGAGTCGAGGCGTGCAGCCGGTGTAAGTGAGCGAGGTGTTGTCTGCGGATGATCTTCATACAAAGGGATGCAATGTAAGTTTCTTTTTTTCTTGTGAGAAGAAAGAAAGAGCGTTTTTTATCCGTGATAAAGTGTTATTTTTCGCGAATGCGTGTGCTCGTAAGAGGGAAATTGAAGACGACAAATTCAGAGAGAGTGGAACTTTATTCCTTTAGAATGTCGCACGCGGAGAACGATGCGGAACGCGACCGGGCGAAACTTGCCGACGAGCGATCGCGTGTTTTTTTTTTTTGAGGTTGGGATGGAGTCTGTAGCTATTCGTGGGAGATTTCAAATAATTCGTTTTGTTTACTTGGAATTCTGTATCGACGCAGAGTTCTCGAACGTTCTCGTCGGATCTGCGCAGCGGTGACGCCATTTTTTCTTTCTGGTGCGCGCTTGCGCGTGAAGGCGGGTTTCGTGGCAAGCCCGTGCACCTTGTCCTCGAGTAAGCCGCGGTCTCTTTCGCGCTCGCATAGGCTCCTTGAGTCAAGGTGAAGTGCAGCGCTCGACATTCCTTATCAAACAAGATATAATCGCATAGTAATCGACGTTTTTTTGAAAATTCTCTCTAAATATTCTGAAGTGGTATGCTATGTGAGAAACCCCCTTAGTTCTTTGTATGATGCTTTATTTTTTTTTTCGTTACAAGAAGTTTAAGAGGTTAAGGATTCGTATCTGAATTTCAAACTAATGAATTGTTTGTAATGTTTTATAAAATGAATTAATAATTAAAAGGGAAAATATATGAATAATAGTAATAATAATAATAAAAAGATTCAAGTGAAAGCTAATTGTGATTGTTTAGAACTGTTTCATCTGAGAAGTCGAAATTGTTTTCAGAGTGTTGAATTAATTTTTAATAGAAGTTAAAATTTCTTCATAAAACTTAGAGATTAAAAAGTTCAAAATTCAAGACGAAAAGTTATGTATGAACAATTTTTTGTTGCTATTCAATAAAATCTGTATGTGAAAAATTGCTCATGATAGGTTAGAATTTTTACGTTTTTTCGGGGTATCTTCGCTGTGTTTGGTGCTCCACTCTATTCTGCCTTGCAGTTTGGCTTGGTTTACTGGCATTTGGGGGATCTCTAGTTCTACTTCGAAGATTAAAATTATGAGTATTTCTTTTGAGCAAGTTCACAAATTTATACGAGTGTAATGACATCCAGGTAATATAAGTGTTTTTATTTCTCTAACTTAAACAGAAACAATCGCAACACAAAAAGCGTCAGGGAGTTCACCTCAGATCATAGAGGAAAATTTCGAAATGAATACAGAGGAAAATGATGAGATGAATAAAAGTCCTTTATGCAATCGTTCAGAGCCTCAAGAAGTTACCCAGAAGACTGTAGATAACACAACCAAAGATGGATCGAAATCTGGAATCATGCATATCTAATGACATAAAATCCGTACTAAAATCTCATAATTTTATGTTTCTATATTTCTAGACTAACAACGAGTGGACTCCATGACAACAAAAAGAAATCGAAGTCAAATCAACCTGTTTCATTCAAGAGAACTTCGCTAAACTCTACATATGGACCTGTTTTTTTAATGTTTATATTTGCGTTCACGCTGTTGTAATCGACAAAGGGAGGGAGTGTGAGAACCATGCTTTGCCGATAATGTAGATGTACTATAAATATAAGGTGGCGCCATAAGCGAATGGCGTAAGCGATCGGTCCCCCTACCTTCCCTATGCGCGCGAACAGGAAAACGTACGTACGGCGCATCGAGTCCAGTCAGTCCTCTATCGTCCGTCGAGGTGAGAGCTTCGTGTAATAAAGAAAAGGTTAGGTGTGCGAATAAATAAAGAGAAAGATTCAGAGTGCGAATAGAAAGGCTGTGTATAATTTATAGACTTGAAATCCTACACTTTTTTATAAGAACGTAAATAATACCGGATGAAAGGTTCTCACAGGACCTAGTATGTGATAAATTTTCCAACAGCCATATACTTTTCTTATACCATGTACAATGGACATATTCATACATATCTTTCAATAGGTATGTTATATCACATAATTTATGATAAACTTTTAAACAGGAGAGGTAATATTTTTTTCACACAATATAAATAATTTCCCTGTGAATACGGTTCTTTCAATTTGTTATCTCATACTTACAACGTTTATTTCAAATAAATAAAACCCCACCAACGTTTCGTTGAAATTGTTTTTTTCTCAAAATTTATTACATAAATTCTCAAAATGAAATTCGAACAACGTTAGAAGAATGTGTCCATTCTCACGTGATATGACGTAATTAAAACCCTTTTATGTGTTAACGGTAAATTATTTTATCGGTGTTATTTGCAATAACCTTTTAGATAACATTTATGATTTACTTCCCACCCCCTCTTCCGTCTCTTTATTACTTTGATTCAATCTAGAAGCATAGAGACTCATTTCTGATCAGACATTTTTCATTCGTACTGCTACAGTAGTGCCGCAAATACCTAAGAGAAATAGAGAGACAAAAAAGTGCAAGTCGTTCAGTGAAATAAGTGGGAAAAAATAAAAATGGAAAACTTCGTCGATATTCCGGAAGAGCTTGTTCAAGACTCTCAGATAATTACGGATGATTTTTTTAACGAACAAGTTGCGAGATTTATCGACAATTTAGTGTGCAGTGATAAGAAAAAATCTTTATCGAAAAGAGTTCGAATGGCTCCTGCATCGTCGGCTGCCATGTCCAAATTTCCTCAAACGACGGCATTGCTCTTGGGTGCTATGTATCCACTAAATAAGTCCGCTGGCAAAGCGATATACGTGGGGCTGGCGCTAAATCATAAAGAAAACTTCGTTCCAATAGTGAAATTGTTAAACAGTACTTCTAACAATGGTTTTGTAATTGACCCTAGCAGCTGCACAAAGTTTACAGATAACGCTGAACGTATTGGAGATTATTTTTTCGAAAGTGCCTTTTCAAAATCAACGTTAAGAGATGAAAAGGAAGAGTTCGATGAGATCAAAGTTACGTTTACCACCTGCTATAATAAAAAAGCAGTTATCTTTGATAAAATTGTCCAGAATGATGATGCCAAAGAAGAGATAGAACTGATGAAATATAAATCTGATTTGACAGCCGAAACATCTGCCACTGTACAGGAAAATAAGGATGACGAAGTGACACTTGGAAAACAACATTTCACACCATCGATAGTCATGCAACGATCAACGTTTGATATTTTAAAAATTGTTATTCCTTGTGTCAATGAACATTTAATTCGTTTGAGTGATATTTGTGACGATGCAAATAAGTGTAAAAATGTTGTGGTCGACGAAATTCGTCAATATTTGTTCACGATGAAGTTCCAAAGTCTTCCGTCTAATTTACGAATTCGAAACATTATATATGAAATTAGAGACAAATTAAGTGGAAATATCAAAACTAGACTCTCGGAATTTTCTATCTACTTGAATATTGTTATAAACGAATTAATTGCTTTTTATATGGATATTTTTTATGTCAAACAAAACGAAATTTTACTTAAAAAAAAAAGAAAACATGTAATTTTCTAATAATTTACAATACATTATTTTGTAGAATTTATATTTTAATATGAATTATTTTATTCCTTAATCCTTTCCCGATTTATCGAGAATTTTAAAAAATATCTGTATTTAATTTCATCGCAGAAGTTTTCGAGGTACAAGTGATTTCGATTAGATGTTTAAATGTTTACAACGCTCTCGAGTTAGTCCAAACAAATTTCTAACGTGCTTGCCTTTGATAGAAAATGAGTTAACTGTTATATTTTTACGAATTCAAAAATGCTTTATTTTGCACGTAATCAAAATAAATGTTGGTCAATAACGAAGACAATAATCATATTACATTTTTTTTTAATTACCAAGTATTAAATTAAAAGTAAGCGTTTTTTCCGATACGCTGTAAATCAGCTTGCGTAGCGGTCTACGATGATCAGCTTGCGAAGCAGCGGTGATAAGATCGCTAGTCGCAGGCTCCTTGTTAGCTTACGAAGTCGCGAAAAAAGCTCGCGAAGCCGCGGACCGCGCCGCCGCCAGAAAAAAAAGGTCGGTTTTTTACATAACTTAAGTTTATAAGACTTCGGCTCTTATTTGCACGATCAGTCGATGTTGACAACATATGGTGAATGGTTGAGATTCGAGAATTGTCGAATAAAAAAATTTAAATTCTATGATGGATACGCGTTGGAAACATCCGTGGACGTGTCTAGTGTGTGGACCAACCGGCTGTAGTAAAACGGTTTTTGTAAAAAGATTTTTAAAAAACTTGACATCTTTAGTGGATGTCTCTTTCGATCGTGTCATTTTTTATTACGCCGAATGGCAAGATGAATATCGAAGTGAAATGTTTGTAGACGGAACATCGCCAGCTTCACAACGTGGAATCGAGTTTCGCGAAGGTTTGCCGAATCCCGAAGATTACTTAAAAGATAACGACTGTAAAAAGTTGATTATAATCGACGATCTTATGCGAGAATCGTCTAACAACACAATAATGGACCTCTTTACGAAAGGAAGCCATCACAAAAATACTAGTGTAATTTTCATAACACAGAATATTTTTCATCAGGGTCGCGGACAGAGAGATATTTCTTTAAATACTAACTATATCGGTTTGTTTAAAAATCCTCGAGACCGCGCGCAATTTCAGCATCTCGCACGACAAGTATATCCTGAAAATTCAAAATTTCTGCAGGAAGCATATCGAGATGCAGATCTGATGATAAACCGCAAATTGCGTACGTACCGAAACGTAGGTAAACATATCTAATCATTGTCATTATCATATATAGCTTTCAGTACGTTATAAACCACGAAGATGAACGTATCGAGACGCATGCGTAAACACAATAAATTGGCGAACGGACGAAACCTTGGTAAGCATTCAAGTAAAGAAGTTTTTGAAGAAAGTGCAAGTACTCGTGCTGCGAAAACGTCGTGTTTCCCTTTCTAAAAAAAGTATGCTGACAAAAGACAGAAAGCGGCTTTATTAAAGACGGCTGATCGAAAACTTATAAAACATATCTGCGAATGTGCACTTAATGTATTGTATGGCGTCGTTTCATTAAAACCGCGTGAGAAAACATTACTTGGAAAATATAAAAACATACTACGTAATCTCGCATTGTCGACAAGAAGTAGGGCTATCAGAAAAACACGCGATCGCACCCGTAGCAATATTACTACTTGGAAACGGAAAAAACTCTCCTTTTGCAGAAAGGTGGAAATTTGTTACCAATTTTATTGGCTCCAATAGTCGGTGCTGTTTTCTCCAAATTATTCAGTTCTGGTCAGGAATAAGGTCTGGTATGCAGCCCGCAAAGAAAATGATCCTTGTTCCTGAAAATAAAGTACCTACAAATGGTGAAAAGAAAACTGTGAAAACACCCGGAACGGTGCTTTCAAGATTGGACGAGGAACTGTCAAATATTCTCCACGATGAAAATAACGGATCTTTCAACGATCGTAATTGTACAATAAAAATCAAAGACAGAGAAGCTGCTAGGATTTTCGATGAAGGTAGAAAACTTGCAAGATATATAAAAGCGCTTCAACGTTACTTACATTTTTTTTTCCAAAAATCTGTACGATGAAAAAGAAATAAACGATAAGACTACGAATAATAATACTGGTAACAGCGAAGAGGCTGCAAGTATGAAACGAGAGGAACAATATCAATGAGATGATACTCGGCGTGAGAACGACTCATCGAAAGTGGAATCAAACAAAAATCGTAAAGATATCCCACCTTCTATTTCTATCCCTGAAATAGTTAAAAGTGTTCCAGTTTCGTACAGATTGAAAACCTTGAAATTGATGAATCATCTGCAACGCTCGAAACGTATATCCTGGGATAACGAAGGTGTCGTTAATATCGACGGTTATGATATTATAGGATCCGATATCGTCGAACTCGTCAACGATGCAACACGCTCGCGAAAATCTGTAAATCCAGTTGGTCGCGAATACTTTATTCGTGCACTTCGGGCAGATCATATTCCCACACATTCCATTGGTAATAAAAACTTTTGAAAACTTACTTCTACCCCGCGATTTGGTAAAAAATCTCGAGAGGTTATAAACGCAGCGAGATTTGGAAAGAAAAATTTAGCCGAAAATATTGACGAAAAAACGAGAAGAAGCTAACAAGGGCCAGATGGAATGGCTGGGTCTCGAAATTGAATCGTAGATAAAATCGAAAGTGTTTATTACGACCCTTCACATCCTGTTAGCTACTCGGGTGCTCGAAATGTTAGGCAATTTTTTATAAAGCATGGCGTGTCACCGGATGATGTTCAAGAGTGGCTAAACGCACAAGACGCGTATACTCTGCATAGACCCATACGACGCCATTTTCAACGTTAATGATATGACGTCACAAATGTCGATGACCTCTGGGAAGCAGACCTTGTTGATCTGAGATCGTTGAAAACGTACAACGATAACAAATGTTACATTCTCGTTGTCATAGACGTGTTAAGCAAATACGTATGGGTCGAATCGTTACGCGATAAAAGTTCACACGAGGTTCTCGCAGGTTTTAAGAGAATTCTGGAACGAAACAATAAGCGAATCCCTGTCACTCTTCAAACAGATCGTGGTAAAGAATTTGTTGGTAAACAAGTACAGAATTATCTACGAGAGGGTAACATTCGGTTTCGAGTAACACGCAGCCACCCTGATGTAAAAGCAGCGACTGTAGAACGCTTCAACCGAACGCATAAAGAACGTATGTGGCACTATTTTACACGTAACAATACCAGACGATACGTAGACGTTGTCAATGCTTACAATAATTCTTTACATTCGAGTATAAAAATGACCCCTGCTCCAGTTACATTATTCAATGCACATATTGCCCGGCGAAATATTGAGTCGCGATATCCTGTAAAGTACACACAAACGTATAAGTATCAGGTAGGCGATAACGTTCGAATCAGTAGTGCAAAAAATACCTTTAAGAAAGGATACGAACGAGGGTGGAGCGAGAAAATTTTTCGTATAAAGAGTGTCTTAAAACGTCAAAACCTCTTTGTGTACGAACTAGAAGACTTGAGTGGAGAAGATATCGAGGGTTACTTTCTCCACAAGAACTGGGCGCAGTCTCAAAAAATAGAACAGAACAAGAATTTAAAATCGATAGTGTCATCTGGACTAGAGGTCGAGGCTCGAAAAAGGAAATCTTTGTAAGCTGGGTAGGCTATCCTGAACAATTTAATTCGTGGATACCTGCAGCAAATTTAAAAAATCTGCAAAATGCATCAGTCACAAGCAGACGAATTTTTTATAGTTTTACCGAGCAACAGCAGTATGAAGTACTTTCCCGACAACACTACGACGAGATTTACAACAGTACTTCCCAAAGAAATTCAATTGACCGGTGCCTGGTTAGTAGGTTTATCGGAAATTCATGTTCCTTACAGTGTTGTTCATATAGAACGAGATAATTATGCTTTTGAATTTGGAACCATAAATATGTCCAGGGATGGAGCGCACGTTATTGACAAATCGTCTGTAAATATACCCGAAGGTTTTTACAGACGTATATGATTTTGTCGACGCGATTAATGAGAATTTGAAATCGGTGTATGGGTCGGAGTCTGTTCACTTACAATTTAACTATGCAAAATCACGACGTGGTTTTGTTACCGCCCATTGCGCACAAAAAGATTGCAAAAAAGTTCACTTTTTTATATTTCATAGTTCTGTAAATAAGATTCTCGGATTTCCTGTTACAAATACATACCATTTACTAAATACTGAGCGCGATAAAGAAATTTTTATAAGGCAACATTACTATCCAGCCAGTTTGTCCCGAGCCATACCCGATCAGCTATTTGTGTATACAGACACTTGCGAGCTCAACGTGGTCGGTGATTCTCAAGTGTCATTACTACGTATAGTTAATGTTGGTGGTAAAAATTATAATTACGGTGAAACTATTGTGACGCATTTTTCACCACCAAATTATGTTTCTCTCCTCGCGAAATATTTTCGAGAGATTACAATCGATATAAGAGATCACGCTGGTGCACCAATACCATTCGAGTACAGGACGTTGACAGTCACTCTACATTTTAAGCGACAGTATTAAAGAACGATAAAAATTCGCATTAAGCAACGAAATGATCGATCATTATATATCGTACTACGAAGATCAAACTGGTGGTGGTGGAGTTCGAGGAATTCGCAACGTTTATGTCGGATCTGTGGATCAACGGGGTCATGGAATAGGTAGTTTTCTGGGAGGATTATTCAGGCGTATTCTTCCTTTGCTCAAGAAGGGTGCGACAGCAGTTGGAAAAGAAGCCTTGCGTACAGGAATAAATGTACTCGAAGATGTTGGTGAACACAACGTAACTTTGAAAGAATCATTGAGAAATCGAGCAAAGGAGTCTGGTAGAATGCTTGCAAATAAAGCAAAAGAGAAGTTTTCCAAAGTGATCTCTGGTTCGGGTTATAACAGTGTGCTCCATAATCAGCCTGCTCAGTATTCGATTGGTAATACGTCAACGCGTGTCGCGAAGCGTCGTCCCCGTAAGAATAATAAGTTACGAAAGACAAAAACTGGTGGTATTTCGAAACGAAAGGTGCAGAAAGGTAAAAAGACGAAGACGACAAGGAAGAAAAAGAAGACATCCAAGAGAAAAACTAGTGTAAAGCAGACGTCTAGAAAACGCAATAACTTAACGAGGGATATATCTGGTGATAATTAAAAAGTAATAATGTCTTTCCTTCATTCACACTCGTGCGAGTGCGTGAAATCGGAGCTCGACATCTTCACGATTCCACCGACCCAGACAACCATCGAGAGCTCGCACTGGGTACATTATAAGTCCGTGTCATCGTTGACGGATGACTCACCGATTGAATTTGTCGTGCCCGGTCATGGTGAAGAGTACATTGATCTTGCACATACAATGATAAGTCTCAAAGCAAGAATTCAACCTAGTCACGCAGAGGATAATACTAAAGTTGCACCGGTGAATAATTTCTTACATTCAATGTTCAATCAAGTCGATGATTTCTTTAATCAAAAGTTAGTATCACCACCCAGTAATACCTATGCGTACCGGTCGTATATAGAGACATTGCTAAACTACGGACCCGCTGCAAAATCGTCCCACTTGACATCGACACTATGGGACAAGGACACGGGAAATCATATGGATGGATTACCGACACGAAATGATAATGTCGGCCTCGCTAAGCGTAAAAAATATACGGAAAATTCACAGATAGTAGATGTTATTGGTCATTTGCACTGCGACGTTTTCAATCAAGACAAATTTATGCTAAACGGTGTCGAAATCAGATTACGCCTTGTTCGTTCTAAACATGCTTTCTCGCTCATGGATGAATCCGTCGATGGAAAATTTTCAGTCAATATTAGCTATATTACGTTACTCGTAAGAAGAGCCAAAATAAATCCTGGAATTCTTCTCGCACATCCAAAAACTCTTGCAAATACGACGGCAAAGTATTCACTCACCAGAGTCGAGGTGAAATCATTTGTATTGCATAACGGGATACCCGGCGATACACTCGACAACCTTATACTAGGTCAATTGCCGAAAAGAGTAGTTATCGGTTTCGTTGATAATAAAGCTTTCAATGGAGATCGTCGTCTTAATCCTTTCAATTTTCAAAATTACGGTATCAACTTTTTATCACTATACGTCGACGGCACACAAATTCCTAGTAAGCCTCTGCAGCCAAACTTTAAAGAAACATCTAAACTTTTCGTAGAAGCATATCACCCTTTATTTTCAGGCACTTGCATTCATTTTATGAATAGAGGAAATGAAATATCGAGAGAAGAATTCGCCAACGGCTATTGTCTGTTTGTTTTTGATTTAACTTCGGATCTTTCCGCAAGTTGCGTTACTCATTGGAACGTCGTAAAGAGTGGTTGTCTGCGAATAGAAGTACGATTCGACGCTGCTCTTGAAATCGCAGTAAATTGTATAGTTTACGCTGAATATGACAACGTTTTGGAAATCGACTCTCCCCGTCAAATTATTACAGATTACAATGCTTAAAGTTGTAACAAGAGAGGGTTACTTATGATTTAGTCACAAAATACTATCTTGCTACGAACTTTGATTCCAGTTGTTTGTTTCATGTCGCACCACAAACATCGACTATGCGTTTTGTAATAGACATTCAAGGTTTCTTGAATAAAAAGCATGCTTTTACACCAAAAGAAATTGCGATTGTTTGTATCGAGAAAAATTATATCGGTCATTGGGTTCTCAGATCTACTGATAATTTTGTGAAACTACCTGTAAATTTACGCAAGAGAAACTCGTATCTCTCGCTATATCATTACGGTATCGAGTGGTTTGATGGTGATACTGATGCGACTAAAAGATATCAAATACTGCAAGTGATTACTCACGAGTCTTCCTGTGTTTATGTACGAGGACATCAAAAGCAACAATTTTTGGAGAAAATCATTACTCGACCTATTGAAAATTTGGAAGACGATGTCAATGCACCGAAATTTACGTAACTCAACACAGACGAAGCTTTTTGCATATATCATGGAATCAAGAAACCTGGTAAATAAGTATGCGCATTGAATAACTCGTTAAAATTACGAAAGTGGATAGTGTCACATATAAACGAGGACCAGGAAACATTTTCACCAAGACCATGTGTACCGTCTTTGTCTACGAATATCAGTTACAAACCCACTAGCGACATTTGTAGTACGTCGAAAGAAAAAACTATCCATGAACTCGAAAGATCTGATACAAGCCCTGCAACTTATTCCGGGGAGGACAAGAGGTGTATTTCCGGCGGATCTGATTCCTCGGGTGTGGACGAAACCGGCATCTATAATAGTGAATACGGACGATCCTACAAAACCTGGTACTCACTGGGTCGCTTTTTACGTCAATGAATTTGGCAACGGAATTTTCTTTGACAGTTATGGATCGCAGCCATTCATCTCACATCACATTCATCGCCTCCGAAGAAACTGTAAAACGATCCGATGGAGTGACAAGTGTCTTCAAAGTTTTACTTCTTCTGCGTGTGGTCAATACTGTGTTATGTTTTTACATACTATGGCTAATGGTTATACTTTACATGATTTTTATAAGAACTTCTCCAATAATGCTAGACAAAACGACTATATTGTAAATAAATGGTACAATCAGTTTTCGCAAAAATTATATTGTCGGAAAAAACCACAGAACGGTGTATGCGTTAATCGCAATCTTAATCATGGTGGGCAATATAGTGCAAAATGTAATCAAATATGTACATTTAAAACTTTTTTATTTTTAAAATAAAATTTGAATTCATTAAATGTGAGTTTTTATGTCATTCCTTTCAAGATGCCGACACATTTCTTTGACATTATTATTCACTTGAGTTGCTGGTTTTGGATAGCTAAGAAATATTTTTATTGCAGACAGAGACAATGCCACATTGATTCGACGATTGGGTAAATGTAAATAATGTATACGGATAATCACGTGTTTCATAAGTGGAAACGCGAGAAATGCACAGGTGTGTAAGATAAGGAAATTTTCAAGGGTCCCTAAAAATAAGAGAGCTTCAAGTCTGGACCTGTTTATGAATACGATATTATGTAAGGCTGAGAAAATGGAACAGCGTACGGGAGAGAGAGAGAGAGAGAGAGAGAGAGAGAGAGAGAGAGAGAGGGGGAGAGAGGGAGAGAGAGAGAGAGAGAGAGAGCGAATGTATACGGCAATCACATGTTTCATAAGTGGGAACGCGTGAAATGCTCAGGTGGGTGAGATAAGGAAATTTTCAAGGGTCCCTAAAAATAAGAGAGCTTCAAGTCTCGACCTGTTTATGAATACGATATTATGTAAGGCTGAGAAAATGGAATAGCGTACGGGAGAGAAAGAGTGAGAGTGAGAGAGAGAGAGAGAGAGAGAGAGAGAGAGAATAAAAGAAAACGTGTGTGCACACGTGTAAGGTAGATGGCAGTCACCCTTGGAGGGGGTAATAGAAATAATAATAAACAGTGACCTGTCTCAAGGTCGACTCACAGACTGTATGGGTCAACTACCCTCCTCTGAGGGGGTAGTGTGTGGAGGGGGGGTGGTCATGACCTACCTCAACGTCAGTAGAATGCACGTCGAGACGGGGTCAATGACCTCTCAGGGGGTAACAACAATAACAGACCATGACCTACCTCAAGGCCGTCAGAACGGGATCAAAAAAGTTTACGGGTGGAGGTCAATGACCTCTCAGGGGAAAGGGTTTACAAAAACAATAACAAACCTTGACCTACCGCAAGGCCACCAGACGAAAACAAAAAAGTCTATGGGCGGGGTCAATGACCTCTCAGGGACTAGCGCCATGGGGAGGAGAGGAGGAAGTCTCCGGCGGCCTATAAGGTAACCTACTCTACTTACTATTTTTAGTTGGTGAAGAATATTTGATAACAATATCTTTCGACGAAAGAATAAGTATGAAATCAGAAATTACGGGGTTTGAATAAAAGCAATTCTGATTGGATATGTAGTATCGATCAATAAATTTAAACAACTAATACGGTAAACGGTTTCACTTACTTTATTTAAATTTATTGATCGACACTAAATATCTGTAATATACACCTGTAAATACTATTTTATTACTGATTTCATGTTTATTGTTTAATCGAAAGATATTTTTATCAGATATACTCCACCAACTATAAATATTGCCTATCAATTACAAACAATAATTCTTAATTTAATTCTTTATACCATGACAGTTTTACTGTGTATATATTACTAAAAGTCTAAAAAGTTTTTGATCCACAGATTAATTGCTGTAACTAACTGGTTGAAAATGCTCTTATGTAGTCGGTGAAGAATTTTTAATGGAGATTAAAAGATACCTTTTCATTCAATTATATATTTAAAATCAGTAATGAATGAATTTACGCAAAGGCAATTCTGGTTTGATATTTCGCATCAAACAATAAATTTTAATAACTTTTTATACGGCAACAGTTTTACTGTAAATATATAATTAAAAACCTACAAACTTTTTGATCCTGAGTCTAATCGTTTCCAACAGACAGGAAATGCCATTAGACAATCTGAGTTGCTGTGAAGAACCTTTAATGAATATATTCTAGTTCAACTATAAATATAAACTTATTAAACTTTTATTAAAAAGGATTTTGTTTTATTTTCCTAATATTTTAACAGAGTCAACTATAATATCTGGATAAGGGATCGATAGGTTGTCAATTTGACAAGTTATCCAGCAATCGAAAAAGGATTGGAAATATATTCAGAAGGATTCAAATGGATTCACTTGAATTCGTAATTTGTCCAAACTTAATCCCTGCGAATCAAAAAGTAATTTCTTAAAACGTTGAATCCCTCCAAATCCAGAAAATAGAATTCATCTGAATCCAGAAGAATCCACTTGAATCCAAAAATAATATTGCCGAAAATTAAAAAAGGGTGCGAGTCAAAAAGTCAAAAAGTCTGAATTTCTAAGAGCCAAAATACCAAAAATTAAAATTCCTAAAATTATAAATGACAATACACATTCGCCCTAATGTCAGATTTTCTAAACTTGAGCAATTACTAAATCAACATTTCTAAATGGTAAAATTTCCAAAGTCAAAATGACCAAATTACCAAAATCAAAATTACCAAATGTCAAAATTACTAAAATTAAAATTACCAAAATAAAAATTACTAAATCCAAGTAATCTTTTACTTTCGAGTCACTAAAATAAGACTTTAATGCTCCGTATTTACTCATTTTGACTTTAGTAATTTGGGTATTTGGTAATTTTGCCATTTCAAAATGTTGATTTATTAATTGTTAAAATTTAGGATTTCTGACATTAGGGCGATTTCGTATTGGCATTTATGAAATTTTAATTTTAAGTATTTTCACTGTTAGGAATTTTTTCATTTGGACTTTTTGATGCGCACCCTAATATTGTCGAAAATTTAATGCATCTCAATACCTCGGAATCCAAAAAGTTGAATTAGAACCAATCGTATATAAGCACATGTGTAACTTTCTGGGTGCGAGAGATTTCGACAATAATTACGTACACAAACATGTCGGAACACTTGATCGTATGGATAAACGAAATTTCGTTTCCAAAATAAAGGCTAGATTATTTCTATAAAAGAATCCTGAACTAAAATATAATTAAAACTCGCTACAAATATATTGAAAATCATTTGCGAATTATTTTTCTAGGATTCAGAAATGGAATTCAGATAAATTCAAAAGATTTCAAAATCTGAATCTTTTCAATCTATTTTCGTTTGCCGGGTCTTGACACCAATACTTGTAATTTACATCATATTTCTTCTACCGAACAGCAATTTGTTTACTTGTTTATAGTTTGATTATTAATCTTAAAATGTCACATTTCGTTGTCCGTTCGCTTCAGATTCCTTTATGTTGACTCCATTGGTGCAAAGCAACGACTATGTTCGGGAGTAGAGTATATTCAATCCGGAGTCAGAACCCGAACCCGGTCTACCGCATTTTCTGCTTTTATGGACTGAAATTTCAGTCCATTAATTTTACAGTGCGTTATAAGATTGCATTTTCTCTATGTTGCAGACGATCTGGAGTACCAACGTACGAAGACTTACTTTTATCTGCAAAGCAAATTCAACGAGAAGTGGTACATGTTTTCGGTGATGAAGACGAAATCAGTGAACCCAGCACAGCCATCATTGATACGTACGAATACGCATTTTTAAAATACATCATTTTAATTCAAGCTTGTAATTAAGAAATATACAAGCATGACTGACGAGTAATAATTAACGAGCAAATATGATTCATTAATGTCAGCATGATCTTCTTCTCTCAAGGAATCTTTTTATTAATAAAAAATATTTGCTCTGGAACCAAGCATCAATTTATCAAAGTACATGCTTATTTTTTTGACAATTGTTTCATAACATTTTCTACATTACCACATTTACTTAATTATTGACTTAGATATATTATGTTTATAGTTAACTGCTCGTTGCTTGCTTCACACAAAAACTTCTTTATTCGTGAAGAAATGTATTGGTGGAAGATTAACTTTTCATGCGCCCTTCAGTTTGATGAAATTTTGTGGATCGTGCACAATTAACTTATGATAAAGTTTTATACTTATGAAGCAAGGTAAAGTTTTTATACTCGTTAACCGTGGATATATTTTTCACTTACAATTTTTCATTTATTAATTGTGCATTAAATATCCAAAAGTTTTAAATACACCAAAGCATATACGTAAAGTTCATCTTCCAACAAAGTATCTCTTTACGAAGAAAGAAGTTTTCATCTGAAACCAAGCATTGAGTAGTTAACTCGGATAATTATATACCCAAGTATTGTTTCATATATGTATGAGTCAATAAATAAGTAAATTCATCAATGTACATGATGTCATGTAACATTTGTTGAGAAAATAATCATGCACATTGATAAAATGATGTCTGGTTCCAGTACAAATCTTCTTTATTAGTAAAAAAACACTTTGATAGAAGATCTACTTTTCTTGTACTTAGCAAATGAAACATGCTTTGAAGATGTTGTTTTTAAATTCTGAAAATATTTCGTACTTTTGAAACAATGTACAGTTTCTTTACTCCTTCACCTTATTTGTATGTTTCTTAATTACAACGCTCCATTAACCCGTTTCCGCCCAAAATGCGGTAAATCTCACTACATTTTAATCGTCACTTCTCTTATAGAAACTAACGATGAATAATTCTGAATATTTAGATTCTATAGTTTTCAACCCTCCTCTTTCCGAATCTGAAGTCCGTTTTTCGCTAGGAGAAGCCATTTTGTAAATATGGCGGCGAAAATGCAAAAAATAGAGAAAATTTCGAATTTTGGATCGGTTTGTCATGTGTTTCAGAAGGTTCGCGCTGACCGATCATTCCAAAAACCTGGATCTGGTGGCATAATGAGTTTGACTAAAAGTTGTCACGATCAAATATGCAAAATATAAGATGCCGGATCCAAGATGGCGGATTTTTCGCCGAATTTTGTGTTTTTATAGCATTTCCGAGATTATTAGCTATTTATAAATATTGTTGTACACTTATTATTGATTTATGCAATAATTTGTAACAGTATCTTCTATCCAATACTCGAAATTCAAAATGGCAGTTCCTAGATGGCCGACTGAAATGCAAAAAAATTTCTTGATCCAGATGAAACTGACTACTCTGTGGTTTTCGGGGTCGCAGATTACGAATATGACATTTGATTTTCATAATTCAAAATGGCGGACCCAAAATGGCGGACGAAAATACAAAACTTTGCATGTCCAAAATGAAAATGGTTACTCGGGGGTTTTATATTATATAGTTCGCAATTTTAAGTCTTAAAAAACTGTTTGCCAAATTTGAAATCATTAGTTATTTACATTGATTATCTGTCGTGCATTCACTCAAAATTAGAAAACATGAATTCATTACATGCATTGAAAAAAAGTTTAGCGAATACAGCCTAACGAGTTGATCTACTGGTTGTATATCTTTTTCAGTTTCATAAATTGAACTAATTACATAATAGTAGACAATATCTAATCATATTTGATTAGTTTGTATATTATTACATATTAGTTATATTATATATTCTCAAGTGTAATTGTATATGGATTACACTCTCATATGGATGTATACATAAATAAGTGCCTATTTATTAGTAAATGTAATTACATATAATAGTAAATAATTGTATATGCTACATTGAAAACCAATTTCAATGATGAATATGTATTGCTACATATCATCATATATTTCATATAGTTTCATATAATTATATATACAATTATAAATATCAAGATATTTATGAACTTAAAAACGTAAAGTAGCAAGACAACCGCTAGGGGCAGTCGTGGCTCCTGCAATATTTTTTGCTCCCGGTTGAAAAATGGATTTCTGCATGGTACATAAGGAATACCGTCGATTCATAATATTTATATTTCATATCACATTATACGTGATATATCTTACGTGCTAATCGTTCTATATCTTTCTCTACATTGAGCTATTTCAGCTATATATTTGTTTCATTGTGTGATTTAATTTTATAAGACTTCTATAATTGTGAACTATATAACATCAAAACCCCCGAGCAACCATTTTCATTTCGGACATGCAACGTTTTGTATTGTCGTCCGCGATTTTGGGTCCGCCATTTTGAATTATGAAAATCAAATGTCATAATCGTAATCTACGACCTCGAAAACCCCCGAGTAGTCGGTTTCATCTGGATCAAGAAATTTTTTTGCATTTCAGTCGGCCATCTTGGAACCGCCATTTTGAATTTCAAGTATTAGATAGAAGATACTGTTACAAATTATTACATAAATCAATAATAAGTGTACAACAATATTTATAAATAGCTAATAATGTCGGAAATGCTATAAAACACAAAATTCGGCGAATAATCCACCATCTTGGATCCGCCATCTTATATTTTGCATATCTCATCGTGTCAACTTTTAGTAAAACTCTTTATTCCACCAAATCCAGATATTTGGAATGATCGGTCAGTGCGAACCTATTGAAAAACATGAAAAACCGATCCAAAAATCGAAATTTTCTATATTTTTTACCTTTTCGCAGCTATATTTAAAAAATGGCTGCTCCTAGCGAAAAACGGATTTCGGATTCGGAAAGAGGAGGGTTGAAAACTATAGAATCCAAATATTCAGAATTATTCATCGTTAGTTTCTACAAGAAAAGAGACGATTAAAATGTAGTGAGATTTACGGCATTTTGGGCGGAAACGGGTTAATGAACTGTGCACGATTCGCAAAAATTTAATAAAACTATATGTTATTCTAATATGGTTAGGCTACAAAGCCTGGCCACTGCGGATCGACTGATCCTATTGTGGCGACCTAGATATTCTAAAGTTCATCCAGCAGCTGCAGCCTTTCCATGTAGGCTACAATACTTCTGAATGAATAATTCTTGATTTCTTCTGGGCTTAAGAAGTCCTTTCCTAATATCATTCTTCTTTTCTGACAAGTTGCAATGCAGGATGTCAGCAAATGTTCAGAAGTTTCGTCTTCATTATTGCAAAATCTACAGGATGCGGTATCAGTCAGCCCGATCTTGATAGAATGCTTATTTAGACGACAGTGTCCCGTTAAAGATGTTGTTACTGCTTTTGCAGTATTTCTGCTGGAGCTGATGATTTCCATGGCCTTATATTGGTTGTAGCCTTCTATTAGTGCTTTTGCATGTCTGGGATTTATCATTGTACCCCAGGTTCTCATTGCTTCACTAATCGTTGTTTTCATAAGTAGGTTTTTCGCTACTGTGGTAGTTTTCCTAAGGCAGGTTCCGGACGAATAAAGTGTCCACTAGCGCCTGCCCTAGCGAGTTTGTCGGCTTCTTTATTGCCTTTATTTCTTGCATGTCCTTTAGCCCATTTTAATGCAACCTTATTGTTATTACGAACAAAGTTGTTTAGGGCGGATATGCAGTCTTTCACTGATCTGGAGTTTATTTCTACTACCTCCAGAGCCATTAAAATAGCTTTACTATCTGTTAAAATGTTGATAGTATGGTTTTTGTACTTTTGGTCCAAATTAATTTGCACGCACTCTCTTACAGCCATTAGTTCTGCTTGAAAGATGCTTGCATTTACACCAAGACTTCCTGACCTTTTAACCTGTGGACGGGCACCAAAGATCCCATACCCAGTTCCACTTGTCATTTTTGAACCATCGGTGTACCACACCAATGAGGTTCGTGACAGATCAGTCTCTTCCGTTGTCTGTAGCTCACAAGATGGCAGTTCAATCTTCAACAGCCTGGCTTCCCCAAGCTCTGGTTTAATGTCATCTGTGGGCATTCCAATAGCCGGAATTCGAAAGGTTTCCCTTTTGAGGTTGTTAATCCTCGTTGATAACCAATTTATGTTCTCCCCATTTTGCACTCTATACATTGCACATCTTGCCTCGTTTCTCACATGTAAGTGGAGCGGTGGCATATTCAAGAGTGCTTCTAGGGCAATTGTTGGAGTTGAGTTTAAGGCTCCAGTCATCAATCGACATGCTTGTCCTTGAATACTGGTTAGTTTTTTTATGCAGGTTATTTGTAGTGTTTTTTCCTTCCACGCAATTGCTGCATATGATATAATGGGTCTAACTATGGCTTCGTATAACCAAAGTGCCATTGCTGGTTTTAGCCCCCACTTGTTGCCTATCATTCGCGAAGTAATCGCAAGACACCGAGCTTGCCATAGGGACCTTATCTCGGATCCCTATCTTGACCGATCCAAGAACATCCCGGAAGGAGGGCTTGCTAACTGGCTCCTGACTTCTAGGATACTTCCTGGGTCGGTCACACGGGGATTGCTCCTCCGACTTGACCCGTTTGATTGCTGGATTTTTCTTCGCGCCCGTATTTTCCGCGATTGGTTTTACACAAAGGACGCGGGCTTCTTCGCATATGCCACGCCTCCTTTGAGTAATTTTTGAAGCCTTTTCCTGGAGGCCCCATTGAGAGCAGGTCTTTTAGGCCTTGCTTCCGCTGAGGTTCCAGGGACTTCATCTGCGGTTTTCGTAGCCACAGTATCTTTTTTTTCGTTTTTTTTTTGTTTTGTTTGTTTGTTTTATTGTAGTCATCCCTTTTGATCCCACGAATAGATAGGGAAATAACAGTCACACCCGGCAGAGCCCCGCTTGCCGGGTGAAGGCTAATTACAATGGAAGGACGCCTGGTATCCCAAGGGCATCGTTTGCAGTACACGTCCCCTTGTACCATGCATCTTTCGGCACGATAGCATTTCACCGTTAGATTGGGGGATCATATATTGGTCGCAGAATCTCAGAGGTTCTTTACACCATTTCCCCTCCAGCCCGAAAGACAGCGATGGCGCATGCGTCTCCAGTCTCATGTGCACTCTCATTCATCGATAAGACCCGTCTATAGGGTGCCGAACCATTCATCAGAATACCCGTTTATAGGGCTCTGCATACATACATTTCCATTCACTCTACTTTCGACTCAGGACCTCCAGTACGATTCTACTAAGCACCCCCCCCCCCACGACAAGGCGATATATCCCATTGAGGGGACAAAAAATAACTATATGTTACCCAACATTTCATTTTCATCTACTCATCCTTTTATAAACAAACAAGTTTTCATCCAAAAATAAGCCTCGGTTACCACAACCTTTTATTAATTATGAAAATGTTTCATTTTTCGTCTATGTTTAGTCTAAATCAACATTTAAATAGTTAATAAACATGAATACATTTTATTTGTGCTCTTATTATAGAGAGAATGCAACATCCTGTTGCGATCAACCAAGAGAAGTCAGTGATGAAATTGCAATGCCTGATCTTGGATTAATGCAGGAGAAATGCGTATCGGTGGATTCTGATGATAGGTTTTAACTATAAGTAAACAACAGAATAATGTTCCATTGAAAAAATCCTGTTGAATATTCACGTTGGATTCTTGACCTACATTATAGGGTTGATTTCTAACTAGATTCCACCTCACTTTTCTACGTGAAAATGCAGGGGGATTCACCTTGATTTTTTATTTCGATTTAATGTGTACTCTAGCTGGATGTTACATACATATTATGATTGTAGATTCCATTTCAATTTAACTTGCATTCCAAACTTGCATTTCAGTATTTGACTTGGATTTCAGCTATGTTCTATCCTCCTGGATTTACAGGTCGACACTCTAGCCGTTTTGAACTGGAGTTCATCTGTGCATTTCCGAAGGGGGAAAGAAGGCTTTTAACAGGGGGCTCTATACTTAAAGTGAAATGAAAAATAATTTTAATACAGTGCGCTTAAAATGCGACTGAATGCATTTTTCATGTTTTCAATTTCACTTTACACAAACCGGTATCAAAATACCGAACGAATGTGAACCCTAATATCCGTACAAAAAACATTTTCTCACTTGTATTGAAAAGCACTATTATTCACAATTTTTTCGTATGGAAAGTAAAATCGAGTGTGTAAAGTTTACTTGGAGTTTGAACATACATGTAAATGTTCTTTTTAAAACAAGCATGAGAAAACAACAAGAAAACTTAAAAAATGTTTAAAGTAACATTTTAACCACCCTTGCAAAAAAATAGGTTATGCAACACAATGTGTGAGTAAAGTGCACACACTCGTGGCATACACAATGAGAACGTAGTTATCGAAAAAACCTCCATGCGACGTCTTTTTGACAACTATGTTCTCATTGGGATAATGTAGTATTTCTTTTTAATAATGTCAATTAATTGATTCATGAACTTTTGTACAGTTTACTTCAACGATATATGCAATCCCAGACGGAAAATGACATTCTGAGGCAGAGGCTAACACAGACCGAAGAGACATTGGTTGAAGTAACCGACACGTATTTTCAACTTGTACAAAAGTATAAACAACTTGAGAACGCTGGCAATAAAAAGTTGGAGCAGGAAATGCTTGTTTGCAAGAATGCTTTGAACACGGTATTTACGCCAGGTCAAGTGAGAAGCCTCATCAGCCAAAAACGGATTGTGTGGTCACCGGAGGATATTTCAGAAGCAATTGCCCTTCGTTTACAAAACGCCAGAGCTTATGAATTCGTAAGGAAGGTGAGGAAGGTACCGCTACCATGCGTTCAAACTCTGCGAAATTGGACTTCAACATTTCATGTTGAACCAGGTGTTTTGACAGACGTTGCTGCCATTATGAAGAAAAAGGGCAAAAACTTATCAACTTTTGAAAAATTGACAGTCTTATGTTTCGATGAGATTTACATCTCTAACAGAGTTGATATTGATCGAGGCTTAGAAAAAGTGTACGGACCGCATACAACGTCTCAGGTGGTTATAGCTCAAGGGCTTTTTAATAAATGGCGACAGCCAATCTACTACGATTTTGACTCTACAATGACTGTCGAAATGTTATTCGAAATTATAAAAATGTTGGAAGATAAATCGTACACTGTCGTTGTGGTAACAAGTGATTTGGTACCAAAAACATTGGCTTATTGGGGGAACTGAATATTGTTGGATTTGGGACAGCAAATCAAAAAACGGGGCAAGTAAATAACAACCGTGAAAAATTTTGTTATTTTACGCATCCATCACACTCCGAGAAAAAGATTTTCGTCTTTGCAGACGTCCCGCATCTCATCAAGTTGGCGAGAAACAATTTATTTGATTCCGGCTTCCTTGTTGAAGGAAAATTGTTAACCAAAAACATTTTGGAAGACATGATGAAAGTGAATAGAGGAGATTGGAAAATTGCATTCAAGTTAAGTCCGGTTCACTTGAATGTGGCAGGTAACCAGCGCCAAAGAGTCATATTGGCAGCCCAAGTATTTTCGCGACGAAACGCAAAAGCTCTTGAATTTTGCTGAAAAAGAGGGTTTATAGACAGTGAAAATTGGCAGGAAATGTCCACGCTTTTGCAAACATTTAACGACTGGTTTGATGTCCTCAATTCACAAACCAAATATGGTAAACATGACGGATCAAGGGCATACGGGTTAAAATTGGAGGAACAAGATGCTGTATTGAAGCGAATGGATGACCTACTTAAAACAATGCGGACTCCACGCAGAACATCTCCACTTCCTTTCCAGCGCGGTATTTTACTCTGCAACGAGTCGCTGAGGCAATTACTGCTCTACGTGAAGGACAAATATTCGACTGAAGAAGTATCAATCCAATATACAGGGTCATCGAAAAGTATCGGACCCCCCTAATATCTTCAGTTAGAATGCACTTAGGAGAAAATGTCCAATAGCAAAGTTGTATGGTTTCAAGCGGGGAGTAAGATGATGACCTTGACTTTGACCTTGACCATGTCCTTCAAGGTCATTTCAAGGTCAATATTATTTTTTTAAATAGAACCCCCTACATTTTATTGCATATTCTTATAGCTTATCTCGAGAGCTTTCCAAAACACTATAATAAAATATTTTTTTATTAAGTACTTTTTGAGTTATAAAGGTTTGAAGTTAACAATTTTTTGACACAAAATGTAGAATATCTTGTAAAATATTATTTAGTTTTCAGTAATCATAACCTTAATACTTTTGTGCGCGGAATAATGAGACCAATTAATTGGTTTAAAGAAAATACATTAATCGGATCCCCCTAATATTTTCTGTTATTAATTTACAAATTGTTAACTTCAAACCTTTATAACTCAAAAAGTACTTAATAAAAAAATATTTTATTATAGTGTTTTGGAAAGCTCTCGAGCTAAGCTATAAGAATATGCAATAAAATGTAGGGGGTTCTATTTAAAAAAATAAGATTGACCTTGAAATGACCTTGAAGGACATGGTCAAGGTCAAAGTCAAGGTCATCATCTTACTCCCCACTTGAAACCATACAACTTTGATATTGGACATTTTCTCCTAAGTGCATTCTAACTGAAGATATTAGGGGGGTCCGATACTTTTCGATGACCCTGTATAATGACTAGGCGATTAAGTCAAGATATACTGGAGAACTCCTTTTCCTTCATAAGGGGAATGGGTCACGGAAATGATCATCCGTCAACGGTAGAATTCAAAAATCGCTTAAAGTGGTACATTCTAGGAAATCACTCGGAGCACGTTCTTTCGACGAATAGTAACACTGAAGGTGATCTTTCATCAGTTGGTCTTTTGGATTGTGCAGATCTCACAGACGAGGTTGACATGAAGATGCAGTCCTTTTGCAAGATGACGTGAAATGGAATTCTTTCATAGGCCCACAGGATAACGACGAAGAGGAAGTCCAGAAAGGTATATTACATGACAAATTTTTCTTTTCATTTGAACCCTTTAAGGAGGTTCTAACACGACATCAAATATAAGATGAAATTCTGACATTTTGTATATTGATACATAAGTATATCAGACGTTTGTATGCAAAATTTCAAATCGATAATTTGGTAAAACGGCGACTCGTGATACTTGTGAATTTAACTTTATTTTTTTTTCTTACCCTCCAAATATCTTCCAAATAACGAAAAAATGCTTCCAGAATTTTTTCAGATTTTAAAAAAAATATTTAGAGGTCGCGCTCTCCCCTTTTATGCAAAAGTCAATAAAATTATAAATTTAATTTTTTCAACATGTGTAAATGTCAACATTTTTTTCGATATCAACTGTAAACTTCGTCAGTTTTATGAACAAGAAATATGCCATTTTTTATGGCTTAAAAAAGTACTATTCTAAACAATATACAGCAATAAATACTGGGAAAAATCAAGTACGAAAATATTCCTTAAACCTTCAGATGATACACCTGCTCGAAATAAGAAAAGTACAACTTGTTTTCGATGTATTTTTGCCTCTCAATTACGAATATGACGTCAGAAATTGTCGTTCAGTTATATATTGGCAGTCATGTTCAAAAAACAGCCAAAATTATTGTGCGAAATGCGATAATGATTTATCGCTTGTTCGAAGCGTACGTGGACGCTCGTTCGAATAAGGGTTTGAAGATATTCACAAATTCTTCAAGGAGCCAGGGTTGCAAAATCTTATTTGATTAATGTTCCACAATGTTTAAATAATTAATACAATTCCCGTATCCCGTTGTACACTTGCGGCGAATGTTACTTAAACCAAGATCGTACTTCAGAGAAGTGAGTCAAACGCCGTTCGATTCGTAATCTGAAAATCCGCGAAGATCGGTCAATAACCGTTTACATATCGATACGCACAACGAACATTCGAATTAAGCAAAAACAAGTCTCTTTATGTGTACAAGTGTATATAAGTGTATATACAGGCCATTGTTCATAGATGCTTTAAAATAATAGCATAAATATAAAATAAATATAATCGACCAAAATTAACTAATTATTTGGCTTGTCCAAACAATTATGATTATTCTGATTTTTAGGCATTTTTTTTTAATACAAGAAAGTACAACGTGATTTCGATGTATTTTTGCCTTCTGATTACGAAAATGATGTCAGAAATTGACGCTCGGCCATATCTTGGCCGCCATTTTAAAAAAAAACAGTCAAGAATTATGATTATTTTGATTTTTGGCATTTTTCTTTTTTTTTAAGTTTCACCCTCCAAATAATTTCCACTTTTTGGATTTCGAACAGGTGTATCATCCGAAGGTTTACCCAATATTTTTGTACTTGTTTTTTTTCATTATTTAATGCTGTATCTTGTTTTTGAGCCATAAAAAATGTCATGTTTCTTGTTCATAATGTTACGTCTCTCGTAACGGCGAAACTCCCATTAAAAAACATTATTTATGAGAACCCCCCTTAACGTACCAGGAACAGCACTAAAACGCTTACGTCAGTTGCTCTGCTGTACCAAAAACGATAAATTTATTACAAACCGAAAATCCTGTTGGAAAAACATCAAAACTACAAAAAAACAAGATTTTCTCTACATTAAGAAATATACACAATTTCTTTATTACAGTTAAAGATAAAATCTATTCTAGTAAGTCTAATAACAAAACTTGTTATTTATAAAAATTGATATAAAGAAATATTAAAATTTATGGAAAATGATATTAACACATAACTGATAATAAAATTATTATATATTGGTACAGAAAAAACATTATTTCATAATACAATAAACCTTTTTTTTTAACAATTACACCAAAAAATCCTTTAGTAAAAAAATTCGACACAAACAACGTTCTTTTTAAGGCTGGTACAAATATCAAAGAATACTTGTAGCAGCACAGTATTAAATAAATTATTATTTCTATCTTTAAAAAATAAATACGTATGTTAAAATGAAAGTCCGAATTAAAAATTAACTATGTTTCATATTTTCTACATCAAAATTTAATGAATAACTAATAAGAATTCCTTTTTTTTATAAGTAACTTTTGTCCTACTCATGCTACAACTTCCATTCATCTTTGTACCAATTATTTTTACCTTATTATACAATAGTCAATAATAAATTCGCCACCAAACATAGCGCAATCATAATTTATAATAATCCGGTAAAATATTGAACATTTTTTACGCAGTGAAATTTGGCGCCCCACCTTGGGACCAAATTTCACGATATACAGTTATTCTCTTAAGTATAAAAAAGCTTCTACTGCACCTCTCTCCAGTCAGTCAGTCTCTTTTGCTACTAACCTAATACCCTACACCTCTGCCATATCCTTTCACCTTTTTTAGTCCCTTAAAAAAAACTCGGTCTGAACGTCCGAGTTCCTCCCGGAATAGCTCGGTCTAAACGTCCGAATATTCCAATATCCCATATTAAAAAAAAAACGCGGTCTCAACGTCCGAACTCCCACTTGAACGACCCTATAGGTACAGTTGAACAAATAGGAAGGTACCGCGCGCGAATCGAAATTAAATTCTAGTGGTGAAATTATCAAACAAGATTTTCCGGACGAAATCTGGAACTAGGATCCAAGGACGGTTCTTGAAGTCATCTCAAGTTTGACATCATCCCGACCTCCGACGCTCTCGATCCTCTTAAGGAAAAGGGGTGAAATTATCAAACAAGATCCTCAACACGAAATCTGGAACCAGGATCCAAGGACGGTTCCTGAATCTATCCGGGGTCGAACCACCTCGAACATCAACACGACACCCAACGCTCTCAACCTTCCTCAGCACGAGTGAGTACTAACAGAAAATTTCTTTCTTTATTTTTCTCCCTTGACACTATCCTTATCCATTTTTTTTGCTTGTAACTAGACCACTTACTTCCCTCCCCTTGTATTCTTTACCTTCATTTCCTCTCCAATTAACGAAAAGTCGAGTTTGTTGTTCGATCTAACAATATTACTATTTTGTCAGAATCGACAACCAGCCCGAACCTTCAATCAATTGTCGCTGCCGACTCCCGCCTTCGCACCCTCCTCGCTATCAACTTCTTCAAAAAAATAAAATAAAGCTTATTTTCGATAACGTAAACATTGTTGAACCCTTTTTTTTTTCCTTCCTCCAGTTTCTCTCCTTGGCGCAGTTGCCTCCGTCACCAGAACCTAGAGTCGACCCTTCTGCTCGACCGCCCTTTCGGGTCCTAGTCTGAAGCGGTTAATAAAGTGCTTCAAATTAGCCTATAACAATAACACTGACGAAGTTTACAGTTGATACCGAAAAAAATGATGACATTTTCACATGTTGCAAAAATTAAATTTATAAATTTATTGATTTTTGCGCAAAAGGGAAAAGCGCGACCCCTAAATATTATTTTAAAAATCTGAAAAAATTCTGGAAGCATTTTTTCTCTATTTGGAAGATATTTGGAGGGTAAAACTTGAAAAAATAAAGTTAAGTTCGCAAGTATCATGAGTCGCCGTTTTATTAAATTATCGATTTGAAATTTTGCATGCAAACGTCTGATACACTTAGTGTTGTTTTGAACCACCCTAATAATCTCTTTAGTGAAATTGGCTACTTAATAAAAGTTAATGACATAATTTGTATCTTAATTACGAAATTAATTTCGTTCACCGTCATACATATGTATAATCTTCATTATTTGTAAACAATCACATTTTTATATGCATTTTTGTAGATGTACGCTAATAGAGAGCTGTGTGTGAACCTCTTTCATTCTCGAATGTACACTGGCAATCAAAGATTCTATATCCCGAGTTGATATATGAGCGACTGTTTTGCGCATGTCTTACAATGAAGAATTTTTGTAAGCAAATTTATTTAGCTTGATTTTTGTAATTTCAACAAATTATGACCCGTGTAACTTCCGAATCAAGAGTGAACTAACGAAAATTGCTTAGGAAGATTCTATCAGTGGAACTTGTCAACTGTGTTTCCCGTCTTCCTGTCAACACCATCGCATTGCGAATGACGGCTGGGAAGTACTGTCAAAGTTCATATTACATGTTATATTTTTCCTTAGGGTCACCAACAAATCACGTTATTTGTAAGGAATCCCAATTAGTTATAACAATATGTTTTATAATTTAAGTTTTACTTCTTTTCAGACTTCTTTGCAGGTGTTAGAATATTCACTTGTGATATTACGCGAGGCAAGTTAGCTTGATACCTGGAAGGAAAACATTGTTAAGTAACTAAGTAATATGGTCAATTATTTTTAGAATTATTAATAAAATTTTCATCGCCATCTTTGATCGTAAGAGGATCTTCAAGGAGTTATCATATCACAACCTATCGATAAACGGCTTATTTTCTAAATACAAATCACGTTTTTCGACAAATTGATATTTAGAAATTATGGTAAGTAGGGGTATTAACGTGGTTTAGAGAGCATGGTAGACTTTGATGAAGCAATAAAAACATACCATACAACATATCAATACAATTTTTTTTTTAATGCATCATAAGCATGATTAGTTGTTAAGGGGCTGCTAAACAAGATTCATTTTCAAGTCCAAATTAGCGTTAAAGCTATTTTACGTGTTTATTATGAATGCATTCTAAATTTCAGCGCAATCGGTTGAGAATTGGACGAGAATTCTGGAGAATAAATTTGTGGAGTGGTGGAACAGCTCTCGTTGTTGCCGGCGAAATTTATTCTCCTAAATTTTCTCCCAATTCTCAACCTATCACGCTGAATCTAGTTACAAAAAAAGTTCAAATGCATGTATCACAGTGGGTTAAAAGCGGCAAGGAGCCATTTACTGTATGCCAAATACCGCGGATTT
The DNA here is from genome assembly GCA_030407085.1 of Trichopria drosophilae. NCBI lineage: Eukaryota > Metazoa > Arthropoda > Insecta > Hymenoptera > Diapriidae > Trichopria > Trichopria drosophilae. Next base: position 72,883,167 of record CM059584.1, read on the forward strand.
GATTTGGAATTTATGTTTTTTTTTAACTTATTTTTCTTGCTATCCCCATATTCGTTACTTTTTAGAAAGTAGCGTACTAAATAATAACTTAATAAACATCTTTTCGTTTGCACTATTAACGCAATATTGCAAAGGAGGTTATGCACACGTTATGTAAACAACTACTTTTGAGCGCCGTATTGTACCGCGGTAAAGCGTGTAAATATTACCGTGATTGTAAAATAAAATTAAAAACAAGTAGGGTCTGTATTAACGAAGAAATATTGATAAATAAAAGCATTATTTAATCGAATACAGAAAAGTAATACATTTAGAGAATAAATAACATCAAGAAAGACGTTTTTTGGAGGATACTCTTGACGCATTGCGATGAGTATTAGTCTACATTTTCTGCTCAATGAGACTAAACAATTTTAGAAACCCGAAGAATACATTTTTATACACATTAAATTACTAACTTTATTGTTTATCGAATACTCATGATATAAAATTAAATGTATAAATTTTATGGGGCAGTAAAATTTAAATATTGCAACGAAATTTCACATAACGAGCGGAACCACGGTAATACCCGCACCAGCGGTAATACCCACACTTACCCTAGTTATTACTTTTTGAAAGCATCTTAAATTGAAAGTAATTTATATTCATCTTGTCTCTATTACTGTTTCACTTTACAGTTTTTAAATACTAAAACTAATTTATAAGTATCAACTAAGTGTCATTTTGCCTAGCCTCACATGTTGTTTTCATTTTATCGCCTTTTTGGAGTTCTTTTTTGACACAGGTGACGTCGAAGCGATACACCGACCAAGGCGAACTAAACATCAATACTATTCCTCCAGATATCATACTGATAGGTCAGCCACGATAAAATCAAGATGCCTATATTTGATATTCATTAAACAAATGTCTCGTTTTTATGAGTATTTCCTTGGCAGCTTTTTACAAACAATTCAAGTTTATAATGCACGAAATAACATCACTGGGTTAATAACTCGTTTTTGGTGTACGCTAAATTATAATACCAATAATTTTTAGAAAACGGGCGAATAAGACATACGAATTATTCAATCCTATTAACAATCGTGAAAAAGTTGTGGAGAATTGTAGGTAAAAGGTTAAATAGGGCAACTTATTATAAAGTTATCGTGATGATGATAAAAAAGTTGTAACTTTCTTTTTTCAGCTATCAATAATTGCCGTGCGATTTTCTCCCCCTTAAACTAAAACGAACTGATATACAAGAAATGTAATTAAAAGGTGTAACGGTTTTCGGTTCCCCTCGCCTTTGGTTTTCTCCATTGTAGTATCGGAGGCTTCTGACTGGTAGCTAGAGAGTTTCTGTGGGTGTTATCGCACTAAGGCACGGAGGCGACTCCGCAACTCGTTGATATTCCCTTCATCGTCCACTCGATGTTGACGTAGGAGAGTTTGCACTTCGCGCTTCTCAAGGCAGTTCACCCACGCGAGGTTGGCACTCATCACCGTCGACGATTCGGCTACGGTTCACTTTGGTTCGGTTCAGTTCAGTGCGGTTCTCTTCGGTTCGATTCACTGCGGTTCACGGTTCACTGGGCACTATTGCGTACCTAAAAAGTACGTCCCTGTTCGGGCGCCATGTAACGGTTTTCTGTTTTCGTCTGTCTCGTCGTGCCCCGTTCTGTCGGCTCGTCCAGGTTCGTAACGGCGAGTAGACTATAGGTACGGTGAAGGAAAGACAACTAACTCGATATTTATAGAATTAATCTAGTAATTACTTGATCAACTTAAATCGAGTACAAAGAGCAGAACTTAACCGTGAAATGACCGTGCACGAATATTACCGAGGTTTACCGAATATGGGCAATCCAGGATCGGACCCTCTCTGCGATGGAATAGAGCAGTGTACAAGGTTCCGGGACAGTCGGTAACGAAGATCGGATGAGTCGAGAGCAGGACTCTCGAGGCGGAAAGACGGTCGGTCGGTCGGTAAGATAGAACGGAGCAATACTCCCGGGAACGGTCGGTCGGAAGTCGAGAGCAATACTCTCGGGGAACGGTCGGTCGGAGATCGAGAGCAATACTCTCGGGACGGAGCAATACTCCGGGGAACAGAGAAGGCCGGTTACGCGAGCACAGCTCAGCGCCTGGTTTTATGCATTGAGAGCAAGACTCTCGCTGCTGGTTGACCGGGGACAACTGATGATATCTGGTTGCGTACGGCCTTATATATGCGTGATAAGGCACGGGGCTCCGACGCACAGAAGGCTAGCCAGTAAGAAAAATGTTCAGAAATCGCGCTTCCCCTCAATTTTCAACGAAAATAAACGTTTGATACGTCATTTTGTTCCTTAGGAGGTGTACTAAATGAATCCGTTTCCCTCAGGTAGGCCATTTGCAGTGTCTTCGCATCAGAGGTGAACCAAGGTCACCTGTGCACATGTATTCAAAGATAAAATTAAAGTCACCAATGTTTTAATTTCTACCGCTTGAAATATCTTCATTTGCGACAAATAAGAACACGAATATGGTCTAACCCTACCGATTATGTGTACTGCACCCCAAAACTACCCCCTAAGTAATAAAAATGTCCTAAAATTCGTCCAATAAAAAAAAATCTTAACTTTACGTTGCAATTTCACTTATTGTTCTAAGGCATACTAAACCATTTTACCCATTCCACTTGTTTATATTGCACCCTAAAACTACCCGTAATTTATAAAAATATGTCCAAACATTCATCCAATAAAACAAAAATTTTTTAATGTTGCATTGCAATTTCAATTGTTGTTTTGAGCCTTAGGAATAAATTTCAACCCTCCTTTTTATTAACATTGCATCCTAAAACTACCTGCCTTACCTGTGGTGTCTGGTCGGCGGGTACTTGTGGTACCGGTACCGTTTCTTCGCGTTTTTCCGACATGGGCTTCAGGTCGGAAATATGTATGTGTCGGTAGGTACGGCCATTCCGGGTAATGTCGAAAATCACAGGCGAACGGACTTCAATAATAGTATAGGGGCCACTAAACTTTGCGCACAATGCCCCACTCTTAAAGGCTGCTTTATTAGACAGGGTTCGTTCCTTCTTCCATACCCTATCGCCATGTTTGGGTACCCACTGGCGACGATGCAAATTATAATGTCTTTCCTGACGAGTAAATGCATTGGCCAGGTTATTACGTACTGGGTCAAAACAATCCTGTAACTGCTCTAAACGGTCGTTAGCACCGATTTCACTGCCCGCGGGCAACAACTGGTCCCATTGGCGATGTTTAGTCCCCACATACTGACTATGTTACATAATTGTTTTTACCACACGATTGGTTCGTTCAATCGGGTTGCACTGGGGCGAATACGGGGGCGTAGGTCGGTATTCCGCGCCGGCATTTCGGAGTAACTACTGGAATATTTTGGATCGGTACTGTTTCCCATTGTCACTGGGCAGTAATCTCGGAGCACCGTGTCGTAAAAAATGCTCGTGGATGATCCGTGTGACGGCGTCGTCGGTCGCATTTCCTAGGGGTCGGATCTCCAGCCATTTCGTAAAACGGTCTTGGTAAGTCAGTACCCACCTGTGACCACTACTGGAGCGTGGCAATGGGCCGATCAAATCGCTACTGGAATGTTGCCACGGTTCGTCAACGGGGGTAGCGGGCATATACCCAGCTGTGACTGCTTATATTCGGCGCAACGTCGGCATTGCCGGACATAACGAGCGGTGTCTCATGCGATTCCGGGCCAGTAGTAGCACAAATATAGTCGTCGTAGCGTTTTCGTGAGTCCGAGATGGCCCGCAGTTGGCGCATCATGACACTCATGTAGCACGGTTAGCCTGTCTTTACTGGGCACACACAACTTCCATTCATGCGCGTCCGGTGTCTGGAAGTTCTTAGGGATCCGTCGATACAGTTGACTATCCTGCACACGGAATCTTTGGTCGGTACATGTGCCGCTCTGCACTGCTCGGAACGTCCGATGGTGCCAGTCGTGTGTGATGGTGCTAATTTCTGCGACAGGGCTGCGTGATAGTGCATCGGCCACTACATTACTAGTACCTTTTCGATACTTCATGGAAAAGTCGTACTGCTGGAGTTCTAACGCCCAGCGTGCGAGACGTCCGGATGGGCTGTTGATTGTATCGAGCCATTCCAATGCTTTGTGATCCGTCGTGATCTGGAAATGGTATCCTTCGAGGTAGGGACGCATTTTCCGTACACCCCAAATTACCGCAAGGCGGTAATGGAAATTTACATTTCGACGGGTTGATGCGCAAGCGTGCCGCCCGAAGTCTATGGAAAACCTCCTTCAAATGTTGCATGTGCTCTTCGAGTGACTGGCTGAACACGATGATGTCGTCTAGGTAGCACATCGCGTAGTGTTCCAGCTCCGGTCCGAGGAGGGTATCAAGCATGCGCTGAAACGTGGCAGGCGCCGAGTGCAGTCCAAAGGGCATTACCGTAAACTGCATTAAACCCCTTCCTGGTACGGTGAACACGGTAATCGGACGGCTTACAGGGGTCAACGGAACTTGCCAATAACCGTCTTGCAGATCCAGCACTGTTAAGTATCGGGCTCCTCGGAGCTTATCGAGGGTAGCCTGTATGTACGGTAGCGGATAAGCGTCCTTTTCGGTGACCTTGTTGACTTTCCTGAAGTCGATGCAGAATCCAGGCTGCCCAGATTTCTTCTTTACGATCACTACTGGTGAGCTCCAAGGGCTCGTGGACGGCTCGATAACACCTGTCTCCTCCATTCGACGGACTTCTTCGTAAATAACCTCCCGCATCGCAGGATTCCGCGGCTGGTATCTCTGCTTAATAGGTGCAGTGTCTGGTAAGAGCCGGATATGATGCTGTGTGACCTGTGTCGGGCCGGTGATCTGCTTAAATTTCCTTAACTCAGCTGCAATGAACATCTGGAATTGCTGTTGAGCGGGTGACGTAAGGGTGCTTAGTGTAGGGCCGGCAAAAATCGGTCCTGATGTAAACTCCCACAATGCATCCGGCATTTTCAGTTGAATGCTCAGGGGCTACAACAGGTCTACGCCAAAAAGTATGTCCGTTTTGAGGCCAGGTAAGATAGCGGAAACGATGGGTTATAGTGTGGCAGCCAGTTCGTAGTGGTAGGTTTAGTGTACCTACGAGTCTGTATTTCTGTCGCATCTGCCAGCTGCGCGGCTTTGGTGGGGTTTTGCGGTACCTGACCGTGACGTTGACTTAGTGCAGCTATGCGTTCGCTTACATAACTCTCGACTGCCCCAGTATCTAAGAGCGCCACGCAGGTCGTATCATATACCTCTACTTCGAGGTGTGGCCGCGGGTCGATCGCGATGGGCGGGTCGGTGGAGGCGGCTGTTCCTCGACCCGGTGTCCGTTTCCCAACACACACTGACACTCGTCTGACCTCACGCCGGCTTGGCCACATCTCGAACAGAATAGTTTACGCGGGTTACGGCACTCACGAAGGTTGTGTCCACTTTCACCACATCGCCAACATACGGTTGCCTGATCCCATGTACTGGCGGGTTGTACCACGGTGGCCGGTTTGGTTGTTACCTGACGGTTACTGCCCACCTGTGCCACGTCGGAAGATCGGTGGCGCGTTGCAGTCGAGTGACCTGGGTCACGCCTTCTGGTCTCCGCCACTGGTTCATAGGTCCGGTTTTGGGTTCGGTTATCGCGTATCTCTGTCTCTTCGGCCCGCTTAATGTCCGCAGATTCAAGTCGGCGGGATTACGTATATACATTTTATACGATGCCCTCATATTCTTGTACACTCTACGCGCTTGTTCCTCGGGTGTGAATGTTCCGGCTCGCCGCATCAGTGTCTGAATGTCGTTGTAGTACGACTGAAACAGTTCGGACGGTTTTTGCACTCAGTCGCGCACTAGCTGCTCCATTTGGCCGCGCACTTTCGGGTCTTCATAGCATCGGACCAAATCCTCGGTGAAGTCTGGCCATCCCCCCCCCCCACTGGTCTCTGTTATTCCGCATCCATAGCAACGGGTCACCTCGGATTAATTCCGGTAATCCGGCGAGTAACTGTTCGTCGGTGATCCCGTAGGCGTGTCGGAGTTCATTCACACGTTCCAAGAATGCAGTAGGATCTTTCCCGCTGAAATGACACCCACATTTTCGGATTATGTTGATAGCGGCGTGCAGTGGTGGGGCCGGGTGATGCGGTGGCGGTACAAGCTCTTGTAGTAACGGTGCTTGTTGCGGCGGCGGAGGCGGCTGTACATTTGGCCGCGGTGGTGTTTGCGGTTGGGGTGGCGGCGCCCAAGTGTCCAACGGTGTCTGGCTCCCTGACGCCTCTGCTTGGAACAGTCTTCCGAACGCGTCGGTGTTCCCCTCGCCTTTGGTTTTCTCCATTGTAGTATCGGAGGCTTCTAACTGGTAGCTAGAGAGTTTCTGTGGGTGTTATCGCACTAAGGCACGGAGGCGACTCCGCAACTCGTTGATATTCCCTTCATCGTCCACTCGATGTTGACGTAGGAGAGTTTGTACTTCGCGCTTCTCAAGGCAGTTCACCCACGCGAGGTTGGCACTCATCACCGTCGACGATTCGGTTACGGTTCACTTTGGTTCGGTTCAGTTCAGTGCGGTTCTCTTCGGTTCGGTTCACTGCGGTTCACGGTTCACTGGGCACTATTGCGTACCTAAAAAGTACGTCCCTGTTCGGGCGCCATGTAACGGTTTTCTGTTTTCGTCTGTCTCGTCTGCCCCGTTCTGTCGACTCGTCCAGGTTCGTAATGGCGAGTAGACTATAGGTACGGTGAAGGAAAGACAACTAACTTGATATTTAAAGAATTAATCTAGTATATAATTGATCAACTTAAATCGAGTACAAAGAGCAGCACTTAACCGTGAAATGACCGTGCACGAATATTACTGAAGTTTACCGAATATGGGCAATCCAGGATCGGACCCTCTCTGCGATGGAATAGGGCAGTGTACAAGGTTCCGGGACAGTCGGTAATGAAGATCGGATGAGTCGAAAGCAGGACTCTCGTGGCGGAAAGACGGTCGGTAGGTCGGTAAGATAGAACGGAGCAATACTCCCGGGAACGGTCGGTCGGAAGTCGAGAGCAATACTCTCGGGGAACGGTCGGTCGGAGATCGAGAGTAATACTCTCGGGACGGAGCAATACTCAGGGGAACAGAGAAGGCCGGTTACGCGAGCATAGCTCAGCGCCTCGTTGTATGCATTGAGAGCAAGACTCTCGCTGCTGGTTGACCGGGGACAACTGATTATATCTGGTTGCGCTCGGCCTTATATATGCGTGATAAGGCACGGGGCGCCGACGCTTGCTGGCCCGTGCCTGTCAACGAGTCGGGGCCCGGTAGTTTCGGCCTACGGCCCTGTGACGCACGTAATTCAATTCTCGTGTTACAAAGGAATTAACATACCAGTAGGAATATAACACGATCTATTTGTACAAACCAGTAGGCTAATTTTTTTACTGGTTTTAATCCCGTTCATATGCATTTGTTTTTCAGTTCTTCTTAATTTACTAGGCTTTCTTCATCGCTGGAGTTGCGTTGAGACGGAAAACGTTTCATAATGATTTTCCTGTTGAAACGATTTAAAGGAGCGCTAAAGTGATATATAAAGACATCAATAAAATTATATATGCAACATGTTAAATTAAATCCAGAAAAGTTGCATACACCTACATAGAAATTCGATCGAAAACTCAATTTTGATGGAAAATCAATTATTCCAAATTTAAGATATGAATGACACGTGCGGGTGTACATGCACTCGTAAACGCACATACTCATTAATATCTTAAAATTATGTCCTTAATAATTATGACAATGAAATATTTAATACCGATAATTGGGCTTTCGATTCATTCATTCCTGCAAGAACTTCGCGAAGGTAAGTATAAACAATTAATTAAATCAATAATGGGGTAGCCAGGAATACGTATATCAATTTTTTACGTTGTAATATTTATTTGCATCAGCTTTTAGGCCTCCAACAAATATTCTTATATTCTTCTTACCATTATTTTTTTTACAGTCAACTATGTTTCAAAATTATTTATTTCAATGTTAGGAAATCAATATATATTCTTAGTCCGGAATACCCATTATATTATGTTTGTTTCATCACCTTCCACTATTTTCCACAAAATTCATTGATTTTGCAGGAGATTTATTTCCCTAACCTACAATACATAATTTTAATCATGTAACTGTTTTTTTATTTTTTTTTTTGGTTCCTTATTTAGTCGACATCACTTCCCACATACGAAATCTCCAGATAACATTTGCATTACTGCCACCTGAAAAAGCACAGTGCTCATTGGTCGCCAAAGATTACCCCCACTTAGAATGCGTGTTGGCTCACCTTGTTTCTTTGCACCATGTATAGATGGAAATAATTTTCTATAATAGGTCTATTCGTTTCTTACCAGACTCGTATAAATAGAGCTGACAGCTTTGGTATCAAATAAACAAAACACGATATATGAAATGTCTATAGATGGAAATAATCTTCTATAAGTTTATTCGCTTCTTACCATTCTCGTATAAATAGAGTTAAAGGTTCAGTACAAAATAAACAAAATACGATATATGAAATGTCTTTATATACAAATAATCATGTGCAAAAAATTTATTCGCTTCTTACCAGACATGGGTAAATAAAGCTGACAGCTCTGGTATCGATTAAACAAAATAGGATATATTAAATGTCTTTATATACAAATAATCATCTATAATAGGTTTTGTCGCATTTTACCACGCTCGTATAAATACACTTGACAGCTCTGGTATCGATTAAACGAAATACGATATAGAATGTATTTAGTTGCAAATAATCATAAATAAAAAGTTTATTCGCTTTTTACGAGGCTCGTATAAATAGAGTCGACAGCTCTGGTATCAATTAAATAAAATACGATACATGAAATGTCATTAGATGCAAATAATCTTCTAGAATAAGTTTATTCGCTTCTTACCACACTCGTGTAAATACCTTTGACAGCTCCGGTACCAATTAAACAAAATACGATATGTGAAATGTATTTAGATGCAAATAATCTTCTATAATAAGTTTATTCGCTTCTTACAATACTCATGTAAATAGCTTTGACAGCTCCGGTACCAATTAAACAAAATACGATATAAAATGTCTATAGATGGAAAGAATCTTCTATAATAAGTTTATTCGCTTCTTACAATACTCGTGTAAATAGCTTTGACAACTCCGGTACCTATTAAACAAAATGCGATATAAAATGTCTATAGATGGAAAGAATTTTCGATAATAAGTTTTGTAACGTGGCAACGTTACAGCCGCAGTTTTGAGCGAGAATCAACTCGTTGGGATGCTGCAGTGCTAATTATAGGGGGACTGCCGATAGAGGCGCTAATATTTTCCTAGTACTGCAGTCGCGGGGGTCATATCCGTTGGGTAAATGGGGGGACTGCCGTGATGGCGCTAATTTTGAGGATGTGGCCCCAAACCGTGGAGTTGATACTACACCATAATAGGGGGGACAGCCGATCGTGGTGCTAGTTTTTAGGAGTAGTTTTGGCTCCCGGAAATGAAATACCGCTTTAAAGAATTACAGACTTTTTCTTGCCGGGAGGCTCAATCCGGGGCAATGGTGATTTTTTTATAGGGGGGGACTGCGGTAGTAGCCCTAATTTTTGGAATCACCTTCCATTGCGTTAAATAGCATAGGCGCCAATGTATGGAAAGAAGATACTGCGCAGCTATTAGTAAACTAGCATAGGCGCCAATGTATTGAAAGAAGATACTGCGTAGCTAGTGATTAAGTTTAGTTAGTAAGCTATTAGTAAACTAGCATAGGCGCCAATATATTGAAAGAAGATACTGCGTAGCTAGTGATTAAGTTTAGTTAGTAAGCTATGAGTAAACTAGCATAGGCGCCAATGTATTGAAAGAAGATACTGCGTAGCTAGGGATTAAGTTTAGTTAGTAAGCTGTTAGTAAACTAGCATAGGCGCCTAGGTATTGAAAGAAGATACTACGTAGCTAGTGAGTAAGTTTAGTTAGTAAGGCATTAGTAAACTAGCACAGGCGCCAATGTATTGAAAGAAGATGCTGCGTAGCTCGTGATTAAGGTTAGTTGATTAGATAGTTTTTAGTTTGAGCAAGTGCATAATTAGTCGGTCTCGGCCTAAAAGATATGGCCAGTAATTATTTACCAAAAAGTTTAGGAAAAAGGGGGGAGATTAAATCACTCATGGTATAAGTTCGTATTGGTTTTCATCTGAAACTAAAAAGAAAATTTTATCGCCTAAATTCTTTTCTTTTGCATTGTTTAATATTTTTAGACATCGCATAGTAGCGGGTTTGAGCAATTATAAAAAGTAGAACACATACTTGGGCATTTTTCACATCATTTTAGAATATTAATTTCGTTAGAAGGTTCTCGATATTTTGGTAATTGCGTAAATAGATTATATTTTGCATCGGATAATATTATATAGTTATTGTTTTGAAATTCTCGTTAATATTTGAACATAAAGAGCCCGATTAGAAAGGTTCTCGTCGCTTTGTTATGATGGTTACGGGATAAACAAAAGCATCTCTTACTTTGATAGAGGTATCGAGACAATGGATGTTTACCGCTTACCGCTTCTGGAAGTCTAGAAGATTCCAGAAGGCGTGAGGGGAATCGATGGAAAAGGGGAAGAGACGCCGCGGGGAAAGCCGCGGTAGTCACGCGGTACCGCGGGAGCTAATCAGCGCGCTCCGTCTCTGGTACAGGCGGGCGGCGAGGATCGCGTTCTGGCAAGGCGGCCGCGGCGACGAGCCTCGGGCCATTCTCGTTCTGGCAGCGGCAGCGGCAGGTCAGCCTGGACTTTGGAAGGTGGGCCTCGCTTGGCGACAAGGTAACACGGGTTCCGGAAGGCAATTCGATCTTTCGTTGTTTTACTTTTTGTCGTTTTGCTATCGCCTTCCGGGTTTCGTTCGTGAATTCCTCGCTCGCGTTGCTCGGGATTCGTCCTTTGTTCGGCTAACGCGTTTCAGCAACCAAGTTCGTGCTCGGTAGCCTGGCACCACGTGGTAAAATCAAAATAATAATTTATTTGTTTCGCGTCGTTCGGGTTGAAAAAGTTCCAAGGAAAGGGAAAATTTCGTAATACTTAAATAATTCTTAAAATGGATATCGCTTTTGAATCTAATTGAAAGGGTTTAATTACCTTGAAAGAAACCTTTTTGCGGTTATCGTCCTTGACTTTAGTCAAGGAGACACTAAACTTTTCTTAACACTTAAATAATTCTTAAACTGGATATCGCCTTTGAAACTTATTCAAAGGGTTTAATTAACTTTAAAGGAAACATTTGTGGCTATCGTCCTTGACATTGGTCAAGGAGACACTAAACGTTTCTTAATGTTCAAATCATTCTTAAACTGGATATCGCCTTTGAAACTTATTCAAAGGGTTTGATTAACCTTAAAGAAAACCTTTTTGCGACTATCGTCCTTGACATTGGTCTTGGAGACACTAAACTTTTCTTAATGTTTAAATCATTATTAAACTGGATATCGCCTTTGAATCTTATTCAAAGGGTCTAATTAAGCATAAAGAAAATCTTGTTGTGGCTATCGTCCTTGACATTGGTCAAGGACACACTAAACTTTTCTTAATATTTAATTCATTATTAAACTGGATATCGCCGTCGAATCTTATTCACAGGGTTTAATTAACCTTAAAGAAATCCTTTTACGGCTATTGTCCTTGACAGGGATCAAGGAGACAAGTAAAATTTTGTAAAGCTTAAATAACTCGTCCCACGGATACCGCCTTCGAAGAGATTTCGAAGGGTTTAACCTAAAATTCAAAAGAGACTACTTCACGGCTATCGCCCTTGAAAACATTCAAGGGGAGCACTCTTAATCATGCAATCTTTCATGCGTTTATTAAAATACGATACGTATTACCTTGGAATTTATTCAATCGGTAAGTGAAAAGAGGGTTATCATCTCTAGTAGTCAATGTGTAAATCCTAAACCCGAAGCGTTTAGTTGGAACTCGTGGTGCAAGTCCCGGCCTGGTGGCGTATGTCGTTCCGCGGAAACAGCCGTACACGCGTTCGGGAGTGTTCGGATCAAGCGACGCTGGCCTGCGTAGTCGAAGCTAGCGTCGATCGCGGATAATGCGGAATTCTTGGTTACCGGCACTTTGTGCAACCGCGGAATTAATTAGTTTTGTTGGTACCGATATTTAAATTACGATGATGGCTACGGACACCCGCTGTGGAGGTGTGGCGCGACTTTTTGTATTGAATTTTGTCCGAATGGCTCTCGGCCCTACGGGGCAACCCAAAATTTTTGGCCAGGAAAATTTAGTTTCGTTTCTTTCTGACGTCGGGTAAACAATATTGAATTCGCGTTTCGGCATCATGACGATAGTGTGGGGTTCGGTTTTTGAGGTAGCCCCGTCCTCGCTGTTCGTGACCGCTAGTTTCTATCGTCGAGTTTCGATTTCGAGTTTTGACTGCGCCTGCGAATACCGCCCTCTCCCGTGCCGAGGGGATCTCGGGGCTGAGAATAGCGGGCACACCATCACCTTGCGGCGCGCCTATAAATTCGCTATGCTTCGGCATGCCTGGCGCCCTTATTAACATCTTGCGCGTCGTAAGGTTTTGTGACCCCAGGGATTCGGTTGGTTTTGTGTTTTGGTTGCGGACGGTTGCGAGCGGCGACGACGGTGAAGGAATTTTGGGGTTAAGTTTTTGGGGGGGTCACAGTTTATTCGCTTCTTACCAGACTCGTATAAATCGAGCCGACATATGAAATGTCTATAGATAGAAATAGTAGTAGTAGTAATAGTACGGATTTATTTCCTTTCAGGTACAATAATATGCATAAGGATAATACATTAGGAGAGCAGCATATAAAATATAAAAATAACGAAAACGAGTAACCACGACGGTGCAAAAATCGCAAAAAGTAAATTAGAGATTATTATTTGGTGATAATCGGTGTAAAACGATCGGATTTACAAAATATTGCATATGGACGCAAGATAAGATAAAAATAAAAAATAAAAATACAAGCTAAATCTTAAAACGAGATAACCTCGAGGGGACTGTCGCTGTTACGCACGAAGCCGATCCGACCGCTGGACCTCTCTCAATTACAAACAGAAGCAGGATTCACGAAACGCGTTAACTCTGAGTAGGTAAAGATGGATGGCGTTTGTTTGGGAGAGAGACTTGCTATTTAAAAGAGCGAGAAACTCAAGGCACGGAGAGTGCGTATCATCCGGGTCCGAGGTGAAGCCCCAGAGGGAACAGCGAATATCCTCGAACGCACGTCAGTGGAGTAGCATGTGCACGACTGTCTCCTGGGGGCCTAGGCTACAGCACATGCACCCTCTCTCAGGCTCCAGACGCAAGGTGACAGGACCTACGACAAAACGTGGGGCATAATGAGTGGAGAGACGAACCTGTAACTTAGAGCGTATAAAGGCTAGAGGGGCTCGCTCCGGAAAGCAGTCCAAGAAACCGAAGTCGAAGATTCCGAGGACCTACGGAGGTCCGAGGCTGCAAGATCCGACCTCAGGGATTCTAGGAGATCACGGCCACGAGAAGACCATCCCGTAGGCGAAAGGTCCGACCAGAATTCGCGAGGCGACCGACCAAATAGAGTCGATACCTGAGTGGCCCAATTGTGCATGTCATGGTCCAGCTGTCCAGCTGACGCGAGTTCCGCAAGCCTGCGAAGGGCGGTTCTGGGTATCTCCGGCATTTCTAGGATTTTCTTGATCCAATTTATAAGCATCGATGCTACTGTGAAGGACGGAGGGAGGAGGCCCAACTCCGCCCTGAGCGCATAGCCGAGAGTTGACATAGGAAGGCAAAAGAGGCACTTGAAAAAGCTGGACTTTTTCCAGATCGTCTAGATAGCGCAGTGACCATATTGGGGCAGAATACAAAAGAATGGTGTTAACAAGCGAGTTGTATAGCGTAAGCATGGCCGACCACGAGTCGACACCAGCAGATCTTAGAATTGCTAAAACGGCGTTCGAAGCCCCAGATGCCCTTGCCATGGCGTAGTTGGCAGCAGAGCGGCCCAAGGCCGTGTAGGAGAGCTTCACACCGAGGTACTTCACTCTCTGAACCACGGCGATAGGATTACCTTTGTACGTAAAGCCAGTATCATGAGCGCTGCGTTTACCTGCACGTTTAAATATGAGAATTTGAGTCTTCTCTGTATGTACCGTAAGGCCACTGAGATCGGCGTAGTCGGCTAAAATTGTTAGTTTACGGCGAAGGTCCGAGGGAGAGTATGCAAAGATGGTGAGATCGTCCACGTACAGCAGCATCAAGAGGTCATATGTCAGGGTGAGAGCATCACCTATACATCCACGTGCGCGAAAGTATGATACAATATCGGATCTCGCCCTCTGATACTTCAACTGTGTCTGAGGGGCCTTATCGTGTTGTACTGACATGTACTGCTGCGCCATCGTACAGCGCTTTTAGTATCCAAATAAGCTTAGAGCTAATTCCTAAGGAGTTGAGTTTATGCCAAAGTAGTTCATGCGGGATGGAGTCGAACGCTCTCCTGAAATCGACGAAGAGAGTGTGAAGTTTACTTCCTCTGCTCCTTCACATAATTTGCGCAGCCGAAAAGACCGAAAAGATATTATCTGATGTAGAACGGCCCTTCCTGAAATCCGATTGTTCTTCAGGAATAATGTTTCGCTGGGTGGCCCACAAGGTAAGGCGGTCGCAAATAAGTTGCGTAAATATTTTAGTGCAGACGTTTACCATGGCCAGTCCTCTATAGTTATACGGGTCATCGCGAGGGCCCTTTTTGTGCATCATAGAAAGAAACAATTCGGACCAGCTTTTCGGTAATTTTTCAGACGATAACGTTTTATTGAAAAGTCCGAGCAGAAGAAGAAGCGAGTTGAGGCTCAAAGCGCGGTAGAACTCGCCTGGTATTCCATCCTGACCGGGGGTTTTCCCTCGGCCACGGCGGCGGATAACCGCTCTAAGTTCCTCGAGCGTAAAAGAGGCATCTAATGTCGGATCGGCAACCCCAAAGAAGGTGAACTCCAGAGACACACGGGGAGGGTATACTATACGGAGAAACTCACTCCAAATAATTGGAGATATTACCTCCGCTCTGTCGCCCTCTACCCTGAATCTCCCGACCGTCCGGCAGAACTCCGAGGAGTCGCTAACCCGGACAAGGATTCTTGAATGGAAATACGAAATGACTCCCTCTTCTGCCTGACTAGGCCATGGTAATAACGCCTATGTTTGATGAACTCCGACAGGGTATCCGCACGATAATCGGCGTTACGAAGACGCGTGAGCAGGGAACGCAGGGTTCTGCGAGCTATATGGCAGTCTCTGTCGTACCATTCAGAATTCCTCAGGCGCGAATTTGAAAAAACAGACGTTGCAGCTAAACCGGACGTCTTAGCTGCTGTTTGTACAGCATTGCAGAACCATGCGTATAGCTCATCAGGAGTAAAGTGCTCGGCATGAGGGGGGAGGGTAGGGCACAGACCTTAATTATCTTGGAATATTTGCTCTCTGTCGGCGCGCCAGCGTAAACGATTGTATTTAATATTAACTTCGGCTGGGATTTCGAGGCGTCCGCCAAGGGGACGAACATCAAGCGTAAGATAAACCGGGGCGTGGTCCGAGCCGAATAATTCGCTGCCTACCTCTGAATCATAAACTAAATGCGCATAATCAGAAGAAATAGAAACTAAATCAACGCAGCTAAATCCATTAGAATCTAGAAGAGTGTGGTAACGGCGCGACCGTTTACTAAAATCAATCCGTTCGTATTTATAAAACCTAATGACGCGTTACCGCGGAACGATAAGCAATGGTCTTGAGAAGACCGAGCATCGTAAAGTCTCGAGCCCACAAGAACTTCAGGATCGGCAGAGCCCTCATCACCAATTCTGGCGTTAAAGTCTCCACCGATCACTATGAGTGAGTAAGGATGAAGAGACTGAATGGAATCTAAAACATTTTGTAGAGAGATCAGATGCAACGTTGGACGCAGGACTACAGTACATATTACAAATAATAACATTGACCGGATGACATGCGAGTTTTACCGCGATACAATTATGTGACGCACTCATGATCTTCGGTGAGAAGTCCTTATCTGCAGCGGTGAGTAAGCCATCAGAGGTGCGGCCAGGGCGATGGTTTTTTGTAGCAGGAGCCCAGTTAACATCGTAGCTCCTCATAGCCTTAGGAACTAGTGTATGGCAAGTATTAGTTACCCAGGTCTCGTGCAGCAAAGAATAGCTGGCAAAGTCTCTGGAGAAAAGTTTACTAGGTTTATAGATGGAAATAATCTTAAATAAGTTTATTCGCTTCTTACCATTCTCGTATAAATAGAGCTGAAGGTTCAGTACAAAATAAACAAAATACGATATATGAAATGTGTTTATAAACAAATAATCATCTATAATAAGTTTACTCGCTTTTTACCAGCCTCGTATAAAAATACGTGTCAGCTCTGGTATCAAGTAAATAAAATGATATATGAAATGTCATTAGTTGCAAATAATCTTCTATAATAAGTTTATTCGCTTCTTACAATAATCGTATAAATAGAGTTGACGGCTCGGTACCAAATAAACAAAATATGATATATGAAATGACTTTATATACAAACAATCATCTATAAAAAGTTGATGGGCTTCTTACCAGACTTGTATAGATAAAGCTGACAGCTCTGGTATCGACAAAACGAAATACGATATGAAATTTCTATAGATGGAAATAATATTCTATAATAAGTTTATTCGTTTCTTACCAGACTCGTATAAAAAGAGTTTACGGCTCGGTACCAAATAAACAAAATACGGCATATTTAATGTATTTATAAACAAATAATCATCTATAATAAGTTTACTCGCTTTTTACCAG
The DNA here is from genome assembly GCA_030407085.1 of Trichopria drosophilae. Classification (NCBI taxonomy): domain Eukaryota; kingdom Metazoa; phylum Arthropoda; class Insecta; order Hymenoptera; family Diapriidae; genus Trichopria; species Trichopria drosophilae. The sequence continues at coordinate 72,900,057 of CM059584.1, forward strand.
CCTCGTATAAAAATACTTGTCAGCTCTGGTATCAAGCAAATAAAATATGATATATGAAATGTCATTAGATGCAAATAATCTTCTATAATAAGTTTATTCGCTTCTTACAATACTCGTATAAATAGATTTGACGGCTCGGTACCAAATAAACAAAATACGGTATATGAAATATGTTTATAAACAAATAATCATCTATAAAAAGTTTATGCGCTTCTTACCGGACTTGTATAAATAAAGCTGACAACTCTGGTATGTGCAGAGGAGTTTAGGGTATCGTCACCTAAACGATTTAGAAGAAAGAAGATGGAGGAAGTGGAAAAAGCCAGAAGACCAAGGCCTATACCCCCTGTCCATAAAGAGCAGAGACCATCGCGAAGAGTTCTCCCGGAAATGGGAACACCAGGTGGTAGAGATGACCCCATGAGGAAAGGCCTCAGCGGAGCCGGCACCAAATTGTACCTGCGCTTCCTTGATCAGGGCATGTCACCGGAGGCAGCCAGAAACAAGGCGCTGGAAAGAATAGCGGAGGCGAACATCGTGTCGAAAGGCACACCACCTCCCACAGCAGAAAAGAAGCGGGGAAGGGAGTCCACTACACCGCAAGAGGCTCAAAAGAGACGCAGAACTACAGGAGAGTACGGAACACCCAGGGTTGTACCAGGAACCAGCTACGCTGGGGCAACCAAAACCATCAAGGTTGCGGTACTACCAAAGGGGTACCCGCAGGTCTCTTTGAGCAAGGAGAACCTCACAGATCTGGAGGGTGCCATAGTAGAAGAAATGGCAAAAGGAGCTAAGGTAAAGCTGGAGTTCGGTGGCATACACTTCAGACTCAGTATGCTAGTGGTTGACTGTGAAAGTCAAGACACTGCAGACTGGCTCAGGGGGGTGGCACCGAGTCTATCGACTTGGAGGGGGGTCGAGCAACAGACGAGGGAAGGAGACGACATCCCAAGCCGTCGGTAGTTACGATTTACTTTCCTAGAAGTGCCGGCAAAGAAACTAAGACACTCATGAGCCTACTGGATGGTTCCAACAGTGGGCTGAATACACCGGAGTGGAAAACGCTCAACATCAAAGGTGAGGGTAATGGTCAGGTTCTGACACTGGCCATTGACCCTAAATCCCTTGAGACCATCATCAAGGAAGGAAACAAACTCCGGTATAGATTCGGCTGGATACCCGTTCACGGGGTAAAAAGACCACCACAGCCGAAGAAGCGGGTAGTACCATCGAGGAGATGGAAGCACAGATGAGTCTAGAAAGGACAGAAGACACAGGGTCGGAAACTACAGCCAGATCACTCCAGGGGCAAGAACCGGAAACCCTGAGGGAGGCCGACCCTGAGACAACGGCAACGACGGGGGAGGACATCGACTTGTCACTCCTAAATCTGAACCCTGAGGGCTTGTTACCTCGGAGGGAAGACGAAGAAGGGCAGGTTGATGTGGAGGATCGGGGATTGACCCCCGATCAAGAACAGAGCAATGAATAGCAGGGCTAGCACCCGCGTCGCCCAGATGAATATCCATCTCGCGAAATTGGCCTCGGCGGTGATCGCGAGGGTGTTCACCAAACAACATCTTGGGCTAGCATTGCTGCAGGAACCCTGCGTACAGGGGACAGATCAAGGGAATAACCTGTAAGTATGCACATATCATCTTGGATAAAAGACACGAGACTCCTCGTGCTTGTATAATGATAAGAAAGGGATTAATTACACCTGTATTTCAGAGCATATGTCAAGAGACCTGGTACAAATGAGAACTCTCATCAACATCGGGGGGCAAACCAGAAATATAGTGGTAGCGTCAGCGTACTTCCCGGGAGATATAAACATCATACCACCGAAGGAAGTACAAGATCTAGTAGAGTACTGCAAAAAGCGGAGGCTACCACTAATAATTGGATGCGATTCCAACGCGCACAATGAGATGTGGAGAAGCACCGACACCAATGATAAAGGTAAGCAAGTTTTAGAATACTTAGTTAAGGACGATTTAGCAGTTTATAATGTAGGGACTGAACCGACATTTATTACAAAGAATAGACGAGAAGTACTAGATATAACGGTAGGGAATACCCTTTCCGCAGATATAGTAAGTAAATGGAGAGTCTCTAAGGAATCCTCGATGTCGGACCATAGAATAATCCTGTGGGAAATTGAGGGGCTAAAGGATAGGACTCCTCCAGGTAGAAATATTAGGAAAACAGACTGGGTTAAGTATGGCACCATTCTTAAGCAGAACCTAGAGAGAATTACAGTGAAAAGGCCTTCTTAGAACTGGAATTTCTAGTAGAAGAAGCGACCGGAGCGGTAAAAGCCGCATTCGAGTCAAGCTGCCCAGAGCAGACGGTGAAGGAAGATAAGGATACTCCCTGGTGGAGTAAGAAACTAGAAGACTTAAGAGCCAGAGTGCGGAAAAGCTTCAACAGAGCTGAAACCGCAGGAGAATGGCAAGAGTATAGAACAGTACTTAAAGAGTATAGTGCTGAAATCCGCAAAGCGAAACGCAACAATTAGAAAACATTTTGCGTAAAGTAAACAACGTATCCGTATGATCATTCGACTTGTGTTAAATGTCTTGTTTTATTTAATCGTGTAAACCTTGTCATTTTTAATCAATAAAAACGTTCGCTTGCTACGGCTTTTCCCTCTAATCCGCGAGGGTTTTTACGCCGAAGCAAGTGGTATATTTTTTCCGCGAAATGTAAGTGTTTTTCTTTCAATACAGTCCCTCACTCCGTCTTATCTTGTGTTGGAACTCTTCCGCCTTTAACCTACAAATGGAGAAAGCCATATGGGGAATATACCGAAGACAAGAGGCAGAAAGCACTTCTACTTCTAGAAACCCATTTTCTAGGAAGTAGGGAAGCGACAATGCATAGGGAAGAGGAGAGGCTGAGAAACCCTCCACCAAAACCTCGCGACTGGAATATGGCCAACAGCATCTTTACAGAACATCGGATAAGATGGGCCAAAAACTTATTTCAGCCGTACAAGTAGCAGTCCGCCAGGAAACGATGGAATAACTCCTATCCTACTTTAGAAGGGTTTGGAGGAACTAAAGATACTCTTAGTAAGAATATTTAGAAGCAGCCTTGCCCTAGGGTACATACCGAGGGCATGGAGAGGGGCTAAAGTAGTGTTTATCCCAAAATTGGGGAAATCGGACACTACTCACCCCAAGGCTTACAGACCCATTAGTCTGACATCGTTTCTGCTGAAGACGATGAAGAAAGTGATAGACAGTCACATTAGGACTACAGTGCTGGAGGCTAACTCCCTCCAGCACACACAACATGCATATAGAGCGGGTACCAGTTAGTGGAAGAAATAAGAAAGGCCCCGGATGACAAGGACATCGGAGCCTTCCTGGACATTGAACAACACCTTTTGACAACACGTCACATTGAACGGTTGAAAGAGCGCTAAAAAGGAAGAAGGTGGACAGGTTGCTGGCAAACTGGGTAAGTGAGATGCTTAATACCAGGAAAGCTGAAACCCAGATAGGAGAGCAGCAAACTATCAGAGTGCAAACAACCAGAGGATGCCCGCAAGGGGGGGAGGGGTTATGTCACCCCTGCTATGGAGCCTGGTGGTAGATGAACTTCTAGAGGCACTGAACGCTCTAGGAATTAAGAACCAGGGCTATGCCGATAACATCGAAATCATAGCTAGCGGAAAGTTTGAGCAGGTCCTGTGTGACCTGATTCACGAGGGCTTGAATGTCATCAAGAAATGGTGCGACGGAGTGGGCTTGAGGCTCAATATGAGCAAGACCATGGTGGTACCATTTACAAAGAAAAGAAGACTGCTGGGGATGAAACCTAGAATTCCTATAAGTAGAGTTATCTCACCGACGGACTCGATAGGTGGTTGGTTCCGCCATTTTCTGATCAACTTCTGGTGTGTGAGGAGGAAGAGGGATGAAAAAGAAAGATAGACTTATAGAGAGTGCCCATTTTAAATGTCCACCCCAAATATCTTGAAAATAACACGTACAAAAAAATGTTCCAGACAAAAGTTTCAAGATTTTTACTGGGCAATTTAACGGCAACCTTTATTCGACCTTGGCCATGACCTTTATTATATTATTAGGTAATTCCAAGGTCATAGTTGTTTTTTTAATGTAAATCCCTATTTTTTATTGTAGATTTGGGAAGAACGAGATATTTTATGTCCGACATGCTAGTTTATAATATGCTATAGTAACCTTCAGATGCTAAAATATTCAAAATCGCTAAATATTGTCAAATATTGAATCGTACTAAAACTGTTTTCATCGTTGCATGTATTTATTTGTATTACTAAAGGTAACCCTACATAACAGAGGGATAAATCTAACAATAAACTTCAATTTTGCAAAAACGACGAAAAAGACATGACTTTTATTAGATTCTTGCACTTATTTTAAAAACAGCAAATCTACGTAATGATGGATAAATAATGTTTCCAAAAAACGTAGCACTTAAATTTCTCTATAAAAATGTTTTAGTAAACCATCAAGCACGTGTACCGGCGGCTGTATCCATAGTTATTACTATTTAAATGTTCCTCAAAGAAATTTGGTCCCACAGTGTAATTGTCCACAATGTCAACCCCGATGTTAAGCGATTATTGGCGCTGAAACTTTGTATTTCTTTTCCAGTCGGGATTAGAATCTGTATAATAATGCATAATATGCCTACTAACGTCATCTCTATTGGTGAAGTTGGTTTCATCGCTGAACAGTACTATTTTAACAAATGCTTCCACCAGTCCTTGCAATCAATTGCAAAAAGCTAAACGTCGAGGATAATCAGCCTCTTCTAATTTTCGATGCATGTGAATGTGATATGGATGGAATTTTTGAGCTTTCAGAAATCGATTGGCCTTTCGATTTCTCTGGTTGAGATATGAGGATATACACTAGTAGATGTTACAGGAGCTACAGATATATCTTCACCAGCACCTAATTTTCGTCGCTCTCTTTTCAGACTCCCGCTCTTAGCTCTGGTGCAAAGCCTTTTTATAGTCTTTCTATTAGGATGACGCATGTTCAGACATTTTTCAGCTTAAAAGTGCTAGCGAATAATTATCCTCACCTCGACCAACTTGACGAATTATATCTACGATTTCTTTAGGTGGACAATCAACCATGATTACGGTTTACAAACAAGGAACTTAAGTACAACTAGAATAAATGGCAATTCTCCTTCCGTATGAAACTTAAGAATCTTTCAGTTATTCAAGTGAACAAAAGAGCCTAAAACGAAAATATTTCGAGGTGAAATGGTTTTTTGTTTTCCTCATAATAGACCTCATATCTCAACTAGAGAAATCGAGAAACGTCATGGTATCCCAAAATCGACAGCCAACCGAATTCTGAAGGCTCAAAAATTCCATCCATATCATATTCACATGCTTCAAAAATTAGAGGAGGCTGATTATCCTTGACGTTTAACTTTCTGCAAGTGGGTACAAGGACAGGTGGAAGCAAATCCAGAATTCGTTAAAATGGTACTGTTTAGCGATGAAGCAACCTTCACCAATAGAGGTGAGGTTAATAGGCATAATATGCATTATTATGCAGATTCCAATCCACACTGGAAAAGACATAACGAGTTCCAACACCAATGGTCGCTTAACGTCTGGGTTGGCATTGTAGATAATTACATTGTGGGACCCTATTTCTTGCGGTGCATTTAAATGGCAACAACTATTTAGATTTTCTTCAAACTGAGTTGCAAAATCTCTTAAGAAATGTACCTCATACCAGTCAGGAAATAATGTGGTTCCGGCAAAATGGGGCCCCGGCACATCAACCACGACAGGTTAAAATTTACTTGAATGAGCGGTTCCCAAATAGGTGGATTGGTCTGGGAAGTACTGCGCAAGTTTGGCCACCACGATCACCGGACTTAACCCCTTTAGATTTCTTTCTTTGGGGATATGTCAAAGAGAAAGTCTCTAAAACAGAACCCACAACGATGGAACGATGGAAGATATGAAGGAGAGAATTCGAAAGGCATGTCAAGACATTACTCCGCATCATTTTCAAGATGTAAGAAATTCCTTTCAAGGAAGGATGAACAAATGCATCGACCATTTGAAATAGTGGATCTCTAAACCAGATTGCCTTAAAACATTTCTATAAAGAAATTCATGTGCTGAATTTTTTGTTGGAAACATTATTTATAAGGTTTGCTGTTTTCAAAATAAGTGCAAGAATCTAATAAAAGGCATGTCTTTTTTGCTGTTCTTGCAAACTTGAAGGTTATTCTTAGATTTATCCCTCTTTGTACGGGGTTACCGTTAGTAATACGAACAGCATACATGCAACGAAAAAAAGTACTTGCAGTACGATTCTGATTTCAACTCTTTCCAAAACCACTGTAAAAAATTAGGGGTTGCCGTTAAAAACAAAAAAACAACTTTGACCTTCGAATGACCTGGAATGTCGTGATCCAAGACAACCTTAAGGTCATACTTGAACGTCAAATATCAACTCTTTCCAAATCTACAATAAAAAATGGGATTTCCATTAAAAAAATACTTTAACCTTGAAAAGATCTTGAAGGTCGTTGTCCCGGACATGGACAAGGATGTACCTGAACGTAAAATTTCCTGCTCTTTCCAAATCTGCAATAAAAAATGGGGTTCCAATTTTTAAAAAATTGAATTTGACCTTGATATGACCTTCAAGGTCATGGCCAAGGTCGAATAAAGGTCGCCGTTATTCATTTGATTGCCCAGAAAAAATCTTGAAACTTTTGTCTGAAACATTTTTTTGTACAATGCGTTATTTTCAAGATATTTGAGGTGGACACTTAAAATGGGACACCCTGTAACAGATGACAGATGCGATATACATTATAAGTAAATGAGGTTAAGTTGATGGCCCACTGTCAATGAGACAACACTGATTCCTGTTCAAAAGTGATTCACTACTTTCCGGAGATTAACCAGTATTTATCACAGAGTTTTTCAGACAAGACCGTCCTAGAGAGAATTCAGTTCTATCTAGGCAGTATAATGAGTACTGTCCACAGAGGGATAGTTACTGTGTGCATAGTATTGACAACGTTCTAAATATTATGACTAAAATTATGTCTAAAATTCATTAGTGGTAATTAAGATACAATATTAAATCTTCCAGTAATGATTAATTACTGACACGACATAGAAGAATGATGTTTAATTTGAAATAAATCATCGACAAGTAATCATTAAATACTACAGATTTTTAACGAAGCAAAAGTATATTAAAACGTTCTTCGAATAAAACCTAAATCTGAATTTCAGTGTCGCTGATTAAAATATATACATTAAGTCTAAAATTCATTATTGATGTTTAAATTGTATTTGTTGTTTCATTGATGATAGTTAAATGATCGACACTTAAAAAACTGACGTTTGGTTTGAAATAAATAATAGATAACTAATAATTACACGCCTTTATGGAAGCAGAAATGTCTTAAAACTTTCTTTGAGTAACACATTTATATTTGAAGAAACTGATGTCGTATATGAAGAATGTGTTGGTTTTTACCAATTCGTGTTTAAACATACATTTTACAACTAAACTTAAGGTAAAATATCACAAATAAATATAATTGATGATAAAACTGTCAATCCATTTATACTAAGACCAAAAATTCAAGCCTGACTCGCCTATTTGCACATTTAGGCACAGAATGGCAATCTGATTCATTTGCGATATTTTAATATAAGTGTGTGTCTAGGCATACATTTGTGGTAAATGATCACAACTTAATCACATTGCCAGTCTGCCCAAATGTGCGAACAGTGTAGTCGTGCTTAAATTTCTTATTTTGTTTTAACTTTTTGAACATGACAACTTCAACCAATCAGTCTGTAGCAAATTTGTCCAAGTTTATACCAGCATTTGCAGATTAATTTAAAGCAAGAAATATGTTTTCGATCTTAGGATAGAGCTGAACAATTATCACCGATAACAGCAAAATGAAGAAATAGTTTTAAGATCAATGTTATGTATTATCTGCAGGAGTATATATGAAACATTTCCTTCATTTACGAGTTTGCAGTAGCATCATATGGGCATAATCATATTTATTACCATTACAGTGATAAAAAATAATAGTTGTTAAATTACAATGTACAATAAAATTAAAATGTACATATTAACATTTTGAAAATAACGCTGAAAACATCTAAAATGACGGCTCAAGTTAAAAAACATCGCCGAAAAGTTCAGAAATTTTATACTTGAAAATGATCGACTTTCAGGACAAATGTTGCTAAATAACAAGTTCTTAGAATTTATTAAAGAATACGCTGAAATTGTTTCATATTTTTCGAGCAATTTTTTAATTTTTTCAGACATCTTTGGATTTTGAAAAATGAAAAAAGTGCCCAAAAAATTCTAAAAAAAATTTCAGCGTATTCTTTGATAAATTTTTAAAATTTTTTATTCAGAAAGTTTATAATTTTCAAATAAAAAATTTCTGAACATTCTCCCATTTTTTTGTGTGTTTGAGCCGCCATTTTAGATGCTTTCAGCTTTATTGTCAGAATGATAATATACACATTTTAAAGTCCAAAGCTGGTGGGCGCATAATCCTCAATTGCAGTGATCTCCTGAACCGTTTTCGAAACGAAAATGTCGATTAAAAAATATATGGTAATGAAATAACTTGTTTTTTTTTGTAAAACCACGAGCATAATTTGTTTGGATTGATCTCAATTTCTCTTTTCAAAAATCGGAAAGATCGATCAATTTTATGTAAGATATAGTTGGTCTGGATTTTTTCTGAATTCAATTCCGTATAAAATACCGTGGTTGAAATCGACCACGAAAAAGTGTCTTGTTGGTCCTTAATTGGTTAATAGATAAGAAGGCTTAAATAAAAACATACAACGAAAACCATGGGCATCTGAAAAAGATATATATGCCTGAAGTTCGGAACGCATACATGAACGAAATTTGTGTTCAAATCATTTGTTTTCCAAACTGTACATTGGTAAACTAAAAATAATAAAGTAGAGAAATAATATATCTACGTAATAATTCATTATTTGACATGCCAATCAATGTTTTACAATAAAATAAAAATTTAAAGACAGATTAATTAATAATTTCGTTCATTCGAACGTTCAAAACTTCAAGCACATAAAAAGATACCACGATAAGAAAAAGATATTTTGATTGGACATGGAGCGATTTAACCGGCAAGTTTTTCAAAATTTACTAAAAATTTCTTTATTTATTATAAAAATGTTGCATTTAATAGTATTTAAGAAATTAGGAAAGTGAGCGTAGCAATTTAAAAAAAGAACAATAATATTATTTTATGTAAAACAAGTTTTAGACTAAAAATAATACTTTTCGATACTGTGACAAGGTGTCACCGATCTACCCCATGGCCGATCCTTCACGATGGGTGACGCGGTTCCCTCGCGTGTCGAAAGTGTCCCGGAGCTCAGGATCACCTTCCTCAATCCTTTTTTTCAGTTTTAGTAAGCCGGATACTCGTCCGTCAGTCGCCGGTAAAGCGACTGAACGGCATTACCGTCTCTTGCTCGGTTGCGCGTTCCGCCGGGAGCGTCACCACCTCCCGAGCACTCGAAACGCCCGAGCCCCTCTTTCCCCTGGCTGTCCCTCTCGGCAGCGCAGGAGGTATCACCCGATGGTAGGAGCCATCGTGGCCGTCGAGAAGGGACACCGCCCCTCTCTGACGCGCCTGCATCGTTCCCCCCTTTTTCGTTGCTGCGCGCCTGCATCACTCAGGCCCAGCATGCTAACTAAAAAAAGAAACCGTCTCACATTCCCCTTCTTTTCTCTCGTGGATGGCGACCTTACGCGCCTCCACTCATTCGGCAGTAGCCGTCCAGCTCTTGCCACCGCAAAGCTGCATTCTAGCAACGTGGCTATTTTTGATTACATCACAGAACATCTTTCTCTCTCTATCGCAGCATGTAAGCCGCCCGAGACGAGGACGGAAGCGACTTCCCCGACACCGCGATTAGGTGGGGAAGACCCCATACGGACCCCGCTCTCTAATCCCCCCGTATCACCCCCGGTGATTCTCCGCTCCTGGTCACTGGAGATGCGCGTACGGTTCCCGCGCGCATCTACCAGCGCTATCGGCTCCCACTTCTCACTTCGTTTTTGGACGTGCTACGAGACGGACCCCAAAAGCCCCTTTTGTTTTTCGACAGCATCAGACCGAGTCGTTGTGCGTTTCGATCGTCGTTTTTGAACTCGGTACCGAGCAGAAGTTTTGCGAGTCGCGTGGAGAAATACAGTGCATTCCGGTGAACGTGTGGTGGTGACAGGCAAACCAGGAGACATCACAGCGAGGTGACGACCCCGGCAACCACCGAGAGAGGGACCTCTTCCGTGCGGCATCAACCACTGGGCCAAGGCCGGAGGACGCCGGCGTATTTCCAGTTCGTCGCTCCGTAAGTCAACCTACACATTTGGGAACGTCTTCTCCGCGGCATCCCCCCTTTGCGGACGTGCGTTTTTTTTTGGCATCGTAAAGGGATGGCACGTCCGTGTTTCCCCCCTTTTTCTCTTTTGTTGCGTGTTGCGAATCTCCGGTGATTATAAAGAAACTCGCCGTTGCGTGGTTAGAACCCACGCGTGTTAATCTTATCGCGTCAAATTCTAGATTTTTCTCTTACGGGAAAGTGCTTTCGTAACGTTGTGTGAATTTTGCGTGTCCAGTTCCGATCTTTCGCGTGTCGCGCTCAAGAAATCGTGTAACGAATAAAATAGAATATATTGATTTGAATCCTGAGTTAGCGTAAAAATTATTTTATATCCCCTTCTTTTTTGTAATCAGAAGGAAGGTCATAAATGGCATCCCTGGTGGGGAGATCAAAATTTTTTTGATTTTCCTAAAAAATTAATTAAACTTTTTGGAAACGGTAGAGTTCGCCGGAAAAATTCGAATTGTCGTCATTTTCGATTGCGTCATTTTGCGTATTATTTGAGTAATGTTGCGATTTGTGAAAACGAAGTCGGCCTCGGGCTTTCCAGCTTCGGTTTCGGTTTCGCGTCCCTCCCATATTCTATATTGAATATATTTAGCGATTAAGAAAAAAATATATATATAATTATATGTAATTGGTAATTAAGGATAATTAGAATTAAGAATAATTATGAGTATAATAATTTTGTGAATAATTATTCCCTTTTTGTGTTTTTCCTTCCTGACCTTGAACTTTCCCCGCAACCTTCTAGTTAATGGGATTGAAAATTTAAAATTCTAATACTTGGAATAAAAATCGGTTGGAAAAGAAATCATAAAATTTCAAAAAGAAATCGTTAATTTATAATTGTTTGTTTTTCGGGGAAAATTCCAGAAAACAATAAAAGTGTGTATTTGTTTACGTTAATATAATTTCTATAATTAGCAGCTTTGAAAAGAAAATCGTTCTCAATTATAAACTTAATAATAATATTATTCACTGAATAATAAATTTGAAAAATCCCAATAGCTAGATTACTTTTGAATTAAATAATATTTAATATTCCATTTTAATTTTCCCGAATGCCCGTAATTAGCAAATCCCAGAATCCAGAAAACCCTAAAAACGAAATAAAAAGTTACAAATAGTAACACATTATTTCAACCCGAGTTCGAAAGGTAATAATTAACAAACACCTTCGAAGTGACCTTGCCACCCTATGGTGACCTTCCACTGTAGTATTCCCCGATACCTGTGATAATAATTTAATAATTATATACACAGGAAAACCGGCTTTCGAGTTAGTAGTTTTTTTTTGGAACTTGGATTTTTCGTGGTTGGAGTCATTACTAAAGTTTTTTTGTACTATTTTTTTCCTACATTTGTTTGATTACAAACTAAAAGTGGTTTCGAGAAAAATTCTGTTTGGTACACGAAAACCGATATTAAGACCTCAAGCCGGTGAAACCCTTTCTTTTGTCTGTTTTTTTTTGTTTTTGAATTTGTCACTTATACTCTAACCCCCCCCCCCCTTTTTTTTTTTTTTTTTTTTAATTTTTTTTGTTTTTCTCCTATTGTGGCGTTGGCATACTGCGCGTCAAACCGTTAATTTTTTTTGGTTTTGCGTTCTGGATTTCCCCCTCCTTCGGTCTAGGGGACTCTGCTGAGACAGACGGTCGCGAGGTAGAATCTCGCGCTACCCCCACCCTAGAACCGGGATTAATTAAATCAAATTTTTCTGCGCTTTTGCTCCGGGAAATCGTCCCTATCCTTTTTATATTTTTTTTGTTTTTGGTTTTGTCTCGAGTGTGACGAAAACCCCCCCCCCCCCACTTATCCCCTCCTATCTAGTGCATAGTGCTCACGGGATAATCTTGCTTTCTTTTTTTTTCTCTCTTTTCGTTTTTGTTGGTTTTACTGCGTGAGTAATGGATACCACCGGTACTCCCCCACCCGGCAATTACCCCGGAATGGGGGCAGTTGCCCCCACAATCATGACCCCCACTACTACGTCGACCATGGTGACAGTCACAACGGCACCGTCACTCAATATGGCGACAACGACCAATGTCTCCCCCTCGCGAGCCCTGGCACTAAGGGTAGCCACCCCGGATCAGCAAATGGCCATCCGGGAGGAAGTGCGCGCCATCGTGGACCTGCGCGACCTTCTAAGAAGATGTGATCATGCAGGGATCCTGATCTCGGGGTCAATGGACGCTATTTGCGATCGTCTCGCTCGCCATACCATCAAAGCACGGTTCCCCGACATGGAAGACGTATGGGAACCCGCGGTGGATGGACGGGGTAACTTACCCCCTTTTACCCTATACGAGGCGATAAGTTGCCCAATAATTGGGAATGTCCTCAATGGGTCGCTCAACGCCACCTATCCCAACTACATGGATCCTGGGGATCCAATGCCCCAACGCGACCGACTAGGTGCTTTCGCGTTCCCCTCCACCCAGCTCCCCTCCGATAGATCCCGCGCGTTCTATCGTGACCCCCTAACATTCGTAGAGGGCACTTCCGACTTTTTAGGAACGGAGTCCTCATTACCTCAAAATTTCCCCCTTACACTACCCCAAATGTCGGATCCGGCGAGCGCCCTCTACCATCCCCAAACGGGAGGTATTGGGCCGCCGAAAGACACCAGGGGAAGTGTACCCTCTTCGGGATCTGAAAACTTCGGTAATCCTCCCCCCACAGCGGTTGGGGATAATAACCCCCCTCCCCCCTCAGGAACAAATAGTCAGGACCCCCGGAATGAGCCCCGCCACGGGGCCCACGGGTTCACACTGAATGAACCCCAACTAGGATCGCGTGATAATTATCCCCCGCCCCCACGGTTGGGGGAATACCCCCACCGACCCTCAAGTGACCACAATCTCCGGCCAACGGTTCGGGACGAGCACCCAGCTCCCCGACCGGGTCAGTAACAGTACCGGGAACCTCCCTGCTCCCGACAACCTCCTACCTTCCCCCACCAAACTCCCCACTCTCCGCCCCCACAACCAGCTGATTCTTTCTTTTCCCAACCCCCGGAGTTTCCCCGAGTCTTCCCTGACCGATCAACCTATCCAAACGACCCACAATCCGATTACCAGCCCCCCCCCACCCCAACCTATCCCCCGCCCCCGCAACCTCACTATCCTTCCCCATGTCCTAACTCTCAGCCACCACCCCCAACCTCATCCTACCCCCAATCATCTTACCAGTACCAATACCCCTCCTATCCTCCCATCCGTGCGCCACTAGGTGTGCATGATCGAGCCCCTCCTCTGTCAAACCCTCCGGGCAGGACAGCAGTCCATTTTCCGGCAGATTTGACATACAATCTATTCCCTAACCCCCCTCCCGGTAGTAGTACTCGAGTCGGGCAGCAGCTCCCCTCGGGTAACTCAACCTACCACCCCAGCTTGTCCCAGTCCGCAGTTCGTTGGGGTAAAACCGCCATCGAGCACTGGAGGTCACATGGGCCTCGATTCTCGGGCGAGGAAGGTGAGGATGCCGAAGACTTCCTCACCAAACTCGTAGAGTACAGCTCGAGCCGTGACCTCACAGAGGACGACCTCCTCCGTGCCCTCCCAGAAGCTTTCAGAGGCGCAGCCCTAGCCTGGTTCCGAGTAGAACGGAACAGCTGGAGCTCCTACCCTGGCTTCGTGCGTTATTTTCGGGATGCTTATGGGCAACGAAGCCCAGAAGCCAGTATTAAACGGGAAATTACGCTACGGACCCAAGGGCCGGAGGAACCCATTCGAGAATATATAGTGGCTTTAAGAAGCCTATTTAGATTACTTTCGGTTCCCCCTTCAGTTGACGAACAGTTGGACATTTGTGTCCAGAACTTGAGGCCCGGTCTCGCAAAGCACATACGCCGCGAATCCGTACAAGACTTTCCGGATTTGCTGCGCCAAGGCCGCCAGGTCGAGAGCGTAGCGAGTCAGGAAAGATCTTACCGACCCCCTCCACCCGCTACACAGTCGGTCTACCCGGCTTTCGCCTACTCTCCAAAGATCAAGAAACAGAGAGACAAATTAGCCGCTACTACCCCCGCGTCCCCCCCGGCACAGCCTAAGGGAAATCGAAGAGATTCACCTTCACCCCCACCACCCGTGGCTGACGCATCTCCATTGCTGCGCGCCACATCGGTCCCGGTATCGCGCCCAAAACCCCCGAAGGTGTCGGCCCCGCCCCGACGCCCTTCACCACCGACCCCCCCGACTCCTCAGTTCTCGCGCCAGAAGCGAATTCCCCCATTATCGGAAGTCGCGCCATCCACCCCTCCTCTCAGCCCCAGGGGTTCACCCAGCCCCAGCCCAATGGTCCGCTGTTACAACTGTAAACAGACGGGCCACATTTACCGCGAATTTCCTCACCCCCTCGGCTACTTTTGCCGAGTGTGCGGTTATCCGGGCCGCACGAGCAATGATTGCCCCGTCTGCGCCCGGAAACGTTCGGGAAACTACTAATGGGAGGGATAGAGTCCCCAAGGCCCCCCCC